>CM060964.1:177096371-177696371 GCA_030765045.1 Tenodera sinensis
CACCATCATTACCACCATCATCTCCATCATCACCACCACCATCATCACCATCACCAGCATCACCACCACCATCATCATCACCACCCGCACGATCATCATCAGCATCAATACCATCATCACCCCCACCATCATCACCATCACCACCATCATCATCACCATCATCATCATCCCCTCCGAAGGAGTGTCGCCTTGTCGTGGTGGAGGGGCTCAGTACCCGAACCAGACGGCCTACTTAGTGTCTTTTGACCACTGGTAGGCAAGAGGTGAGGGGAAGCTAAGAACATTTCAAAAGGGTAGATGAGGCTCGGTAGTCTTGGTTGACAACTCATCTAGGAGAAGAGGACTCCGAAATCAAACTCCCCCAGGGGCTCCTACTACGGTAGGTACGGGTTTGGCGTACCCGGGAACCCCAGCCATACTCTCGATTGGGTGCCTCTAAGAGGTGAGAGGGCACCTGCCAAACGCCCAATGAAGTTTGGTCCACTTTTGTGTTTGACCTCCCACCTGATACCTCCCTGTACACAGTCTGATGGATAACCTACGCGCGGGTTGTAGGTGGATGGGGTGACGCAAGGGGTGACTGGGTAATCGCGTAAGTCCCAGCCCCTGGTTATCATGTAGGATCTGTGTGCGTATCCGCTGATAAAGGTCAGTCCCGGGGAGGGGCCATTGCATGAGCTGATGCACTCCTGAAGGCGATTGGGTCCCTCTGTCTATACATTGGGAGGTGAGACCCTAGGGTGAGCAAGGTGCAGGCCAGGACTCTCACCTAAGCCGGGGTGGCGCCCAGGATGTGAGCATGCCATCGGAGACATTTGCAATGGTGGAGGATTAAAGCGCCATGAGTTCACAAAAAACTCAACATAAAGCAAAATACAAGAAGTCAAGTGTAAAGGAAGTAGTCGAGTCCTGTGGTCCTCGCTACTTAGTAATTTCTAGAACTGAGGAAGGTAAAAAGTTTTTATCGGTGAGTCCATTTGTAATCCAGAAGGGCCTGGATAAGATAGCTGGTCCAGTGAAGTCATGCACTAGATCCCGTAATGGCACGCTCCTGGTTGAAGCGCATTCAGCAGAACAGGCAGCTAAAATACAAAGAGCAAACCTGTTGGCCAGCTATCCAATACGTGTTGACCTTCATAAAACGTTGAACTCGTCACGCGGTGTCGTTAATACCCGCGCATTAGACGGACTCAGTGTTGAAAAGATTAAGGAAAACCTAGAAGATCAAGGTGTTACCTCTGTGTATCGGGTTCATCGCAAAGAAAGCGGTGAATTGAAGCCTACTCGTACCCTGTTCCTGACCTTTGATCGGGTAGATCTCCCTCAAAGGATTAGGGCAGGATACGAAGCTATAGAAGTAAGGCCATACATCCCGAACCCAATCCGATGCTTTAAGTGTAACCATTTTGGACACACAAGTGAACTGTGTAACAGAACAGCTTCTTGCGTCAACTGTGGAGGCGTCCTTCACGACGCTCCATGTTCATTGCCTCCCAGTTGTGTGAACTGCAGCGGCGAACATCCAGCCAATTCGCGAGAATGCCCCCGGTTTATAGAGGAAAGGGCGATCCAGGAAATCCGAGTCAAAGAGAAGGTGTTCTCAGAAGCTCGGAAACTCCTGCGTATCCGACAGCCCCCCCTTCCAAAGTCCGGTACCTATCGCTCTGTTGTAGCTAGGCCGGCAGAGAAGCGGGAAATCGCCACTCAAACCAGCGATCAAACCGGGGCCACAATTTCACAAAAAATTATCGTAGCAAGAACAGTTCCAAAGCCTTCAACATCTACAGATAAATCTGCATCTCCTACCAAGTCCGTAAAGGAAAAGAACACATCTGCAAGGTCACCGTCTAAATTGCCAGTCTACAACAATGGCAAGAATGAGCCCGTTGTTTATGTTACATCACCGAAGAAATTTAAGAAACAATATGTAAGAACTGACTTCCTCAAAGAAGAAAATGTGTCTGTTACCATTAAACCGAAGGGAAAGAAGAGCCAGCGTTCATCCCCCCGAAGATCCTCTTCTGAGGATTCCTCCGGGATGGACACAGACCGGCAGCTTTCATCTTCGCCGGTATCCACGAGCAATCGGTTCGAGGCTCTCGAACCGAACTTTGCTATGGGGATACGCACCTCCTCGGTAGAGGAGATGCAAGAAGATCCTGCCTATACTGGGAGAAACCCAGTGAAAAAGAGGCAGGATAAATGTGAAAAGAGTGTGAGCCCAAAAGGTCACAAAAGGGCTAAATTGAACCGACCACCGCCTACTACAAGGTAATACACTGTTACCTTGCAATATTTATCCCACACAGATACTAATATGGCTATCTTACTTTGGAACATACGTGGCATTCGAACTCAAAGGCCAGAACTTGAGCTCTTGCTCAAAGAAAACAAACCTCTGGTCGCATGTTTGCAAGAGACTAAGCTGCGTCCTCGAGACGCTTTCCATCTAAGGCGATACACCCCAGTACGGTGTGATGTCACACCAGAAGAGGGTGTACCGGCACATGGCGGCGCTATGATACTTGTCAGAGATGATGTATATATGCAAACTCTACCTTTGTACTCTGATATACAATCAGTTGCTGTACGGATTAAACTGCCAAACATCCATTTCACCATCTGTAATCTATATCTGCCTCCGTCTCATGACTTCTCGCACAATGAGTTAGAAGATCTAGTTTCCCAGTTACCAACACCGTTCCTGTTGGTGGGAGACTTCAATGCGCACCACCCACTGTGGGGTTCAAGTCGCGCTTGTGCGAGAGGTACACTCATTTCCGATTTCTTAGACAGTCACAACCTAGCTCTCCTCAACACTGGAGAGCCTACATTCATTTCTGACACTCATAACAGTTTTTCACACCTTGATCTTTCAGTTTGTTCACCTCAATTGGCAGTCTCCTTACAATGGAATGTCATCTCTGATCTACACTCTAGTGACCACTTCCCATATCTTATTAGTCTCTTGACGCAACCTACATGTTCCGCACGTATGCCCAGATGGCGTTTGGACCATGCCAACTGGAACCTTTACACCCAGCTGGCTGTCTTTACGTACGGCGAGCACGACTCAGTTAATCATTTGGCGCAGCATCTCACGGAGACGATTCTCTCTGCTGCTGAACAATCGATTCCGCGGTCGACTACACACCCCCGTCGATTTCCCGTCCCCTGGTGGACGGAAGAATGTCGGAATGCCATTCGTGCTCGAAGGCGTGCACTTAAGGTTTTCCAACGTCACCCTACTTTGGAAAACCTAATCGAGTACAAGAAAATGCGCGCCAGGTCCAGACAAGTCATTAAGGATAGCAAAAAGTCATCATGGAGCAAATTTGTAGCTTCATTTAACCGACACACACCTTCCTCGGTTGTGTGGGATAGATTAAGGCGTGTTGCAGCTAAAACGACCCAAATACCAATAGCGGGACTAAAAACAGCCACAGGAGCTGTTGTTGATTCATTTGAAGTGGTCAATACCTTTGGCAGTGCTTTCGCACAAGTGTCTAGCTCGGAAAACTACTCCCCTGAGTTCCTTCCATTTAAAACTCAGGTGGAATCTCAAGGCTTTACGTTTCGTTCTAGAAACGTAGAAGATTACAATCGCCTTTTCACCATGGCGGAGCTGGAGCATTCCCTGAAATCTTCGCGATGTTCAGCACCAGGACCGGACGGTATTCATGTACAAATGTTACAACAGCTCTCTCCTGAAGGTAAGGCATTCCTGCTCGAGGTCTATAATCGTGTTTGGGTTGACAGTATACTCCCAGAAAATTGGCGGGAGGCCACCGTTATTCCCATCTTGAAGGCTGGGAAGGACCGTCATCTTCCCTCCAGCTATCGTCCTATTTCCCTCACCAGTTGCGTTTGTAAGGTGATGGAATGCATGATCAATGGACGATTGGTATGGTGGTTAGAAAGTCGTAACCTACTGACTAATATCCAGTGTGGTTTTCGACGACGCCGTTCAACTGTTGACCATCTTGTGTCAATATCGACACAGATAATGGACGGCTTTATGAAGAACTGTCAAACCGTTGGCATATTTTTCGATCTTGAGAAGGCTTATGATACGTGCTGGCGAGCAGGGATTCTACGTTCCCTGTATGCCTGGAACATACGTGGACGCCTACCACTTTTCATTCAGGAATTTATGAAGGACCGCTTTTTCCGAGTAAGGGTCGGTTCGGTTTTTTCTAATTCTTTTGTTCAGGAGGAGGGAGTACCTCAGGGTTCGGTGCTAAGTGTCACGCTCTTTGCTATAGCAATTAACTCCATCTGGAAATGTGTTCCACCTGGAGTTTCGTCATGCCTATTCGTAGACGACTTCGCTGTCTATTGCACTTCTCAGCGCACGGCGTTCTTACAACGGCGCCTGCAGCAATGTTTGGACAACCTTAGAGAATGGAGCGTGAAAAACGGCTTCCGTTTCTCAGCTGAGAAGTCAATCTGCGTCAATTTCTGGCGCCGTAGGAGACGATTACCACCTTCGCTCCGATTTGGTCCAGATGTACTTCCCTTCGCAGAAGAGACGCGCTTCCTGGGTTTGATCTTGGACAGGAAGCTTAGTTGGCCGTCGCATATTGCACAGCTAAGAGCGAGATGTGACCGTTCCCTAAATATTATGCGAGTACTGAATGGCAAATCGTGGGGAGCGGATTGGACAATTTTGTTGCGAATATATCGCGCATTAGTCCGATCCAAGTTAGACTATGGGTGTATTGTTTATTCGTCAGCACGACCATCTGTGCTGAGAAGATTAGACGTGGTCCATAATAGGGGCATCCGCATTGCAACAGGAGCTTTTCCAACAAGCCCAGTGGTGAGCCTTTACGCCGAGTCCGCAGAACCTCCTCTGCAATATCGGCGAGAGATTCTCTTGGCAAATTATCGTTGTGCGCTTAGATGTATGCCTAAGCACCCAACGTTCGCTTCTTTTTTCACCACCATGCTAAGAGAACGATATAGAAATAGCACCCTTAGTCCTAAGCCTGCGGGGTTCCGTTTCCAAGAGCTCCTAGTGAAGCTTGGAGTGGAACTGCCTGTGATGTTCGCAAAGGGCGAGAGACTTTACCCCCCTTGGCTATCTGGTACGCCCCATGTAGATCTTGGGATGACCATACACCAGAAGTCCACGATGCCTATTTCAAGTATCCGCACGTGTTTCTTAGAATTTTTGTCAGGCTACACTGACCGTCGATATATTTACACCGATGGGTCAAAGGGCTCCAACGGTGTTGGATGTGCTTATGTTTATGGAACCGAACCATATACATTCGGTTTTCCAAATAGCACCTCCATTTTTACTGCAGAGCTTTATGCAATTTATCGAGCCGTTTTGTATGTTCGCCGTCGTAAATTAGGTGATTGCCTGATTTTGAGCGATTCCCTTAGTGCACTGCAGAGCCTTTGTCAGTTGTACAACCCCCACCCTATTGTACAACGTATCCAGGATGCCCTCCATGTTTTACACGCTTCTGGCGTTGACGTGGTGTGTGCATGGATTCCCGGTCACGTAGGTTTGCCTGGGAATGAAATGGCAGATTTAGCAGCAAAGACGGCAACTACAGAACCCAGTATTACCATCTCACGTGTTACTTCGGAAGACTTTAGGTTTGAAGTGCGGAGAGCGGTGCTGTCGTCCTGGCACGACGAGTAGTCAACTCTCCGCGGTAATAAGCTTAGAGAAGTGAAAGAACTTCCGATAAACTGGGTAACTTCCTGTCGCACATCTCGTCGCGAGGAGGTTAGTTTGGCTCGATTAAGAATAGGCCACTGCAATTTTTCGCATGGTTACCTATTTAAAAGGGACCCTGCGCCTCTATGTCTGCTGTATGACAACCTTTTGTCAGTTCGCCACGTGTTGCTAGTGTTGCCCTCTAGCGCACCTTCGGGATTCTCTGCAGCTGCCTGCCAGACTTGCAGAGGTCCTAGCGGACGACAAAACAGCGGTTGATAGAGTTTTTAATTTTTTAGCGGAGTGCAATATCAATTTGAGGATTTAAATTTTTTTAATTATCTGTTTCTGCTTTTGGACGCATTTATCACCTTGTTTCATATCTGGCTATTGCCACTGCCTTTTGCCTTTGTAAACTTTTCTTGTTGCTAGTATTTTTATTTTTTGAATGAAATTTATATCTGGCTATTGCCATGAATCTTTTAAGGGCGCTGATGACCTAGAAGTTGAGCGCCCTTAAACCAAACCAAACCAAACCAAAATCATCATCATTACCACCATCACCATCACCATCATCACCATGATCACCACCATCATCATCATCACAACCACCATCATCACCATCATCACCACCATCATCACCATCATCGCCATTATCACCACCATCACCATCATCAGCTGCACCACCATCACAATCACCATCGTCATCACTACCACCACCAAAATCACCATCGTCGCCATCATCACCACCATCACTACCATCACCATCATCACCGCCATCATCATCATTATCGTCGCCATCATCACCACCATCACTACCATCACCATCATCACCGCCATCATCATCATTATCATCGCCATCATCATCTCCACCACTATCACCATTACCGTCACCATCATCACCACCATCACCACCACCATGATCACCATCACCATCATCACCACCACCATCATCATCACCATCATCACCTCCATCACCACCATCACCACCATCACTACCATCACCATCATCACCATCATCGCCATTATCAACATCACCACCACCATAATCACCAACACCATCACCATCATCACCATAATCACCATCATTACCATCATCACCATCATCACCATCATCATCACCACCACCATCATCATCACCACCATCACCACCATCACCAGCATCACCATCATTACCATCATCACCATCATCACCATCACCAGCATCACCACCATCACCATCATCATCACCACCCCCACGATCATCATCAGCATCAATACCATCATCACCCCCACCATCACCATCACCACCACCATCATCATCACCATCATCACCATCATCACCATCACCACCACCATCATCACCATCATCATCACCATCATCACCACCATCATCACCACCATCACCACCATTACCATCATCATCACTCCATCATCACCACCATCACCATCATCAATATCACCGTCATTACCGGCATCACCACCATCATTATCATCAATACCACCATCATCATCACCACCATCATCACCATCACTACCATCACCATCATCACCATCATCACCATCATCAACACCATCATTATCATCAACACCACCATCATCACCACCACCATCACCATCACTACCATCACCATCATCACCATCATCACCATCATCACCACCATCATTACCATCATCACCACCACCATCATCACCATCATCATCACCACCACCATCATCACCACCATCTAATCACCGCCATCACCACCGTCCGATGACACAATGTTGGAGGACGTTAATTCAACAAACAAACAAAAACCGCCATCACCACCACCATCACCACCATCACCATCATCACCCACATTATCACCATCATCATCACCACCATCACCATTATTACCATCATCACCATCATCACCCCCATCATCAGCATCATCATCACCACCATCACCACCACCATCATCATCACCATCATCATCACCATCATCATCACCACCATCATAATCATCACCACCATCATCACCATCATCATCACGATCATTATCACCACCATCATCACCACCACCATCATAATCATCACCACCATCATCACCATCATCACCATCATCACCATCATCACCACCACCATCATCACCATCACCACCATCATGACCATCACCATCATCACCATCATCACCACCACCGTCATCATCACCACCACCACCATCATCATCATCATCATCCATGGTGCACATTCGTACTTGACACTACGTAAAACCCGGCATTAGAGTTTTGACTTAAGTTCGTTAATGAAATAAACACCCTGAAATTTGATTAATAAATGGGGATTAAGTTGGAGCATAATGTTATGCAAAGATAGAAAACAATATATGTACTAACAACTTTGTACTACACATGGAATATTCATACACAGAATGGTTTTCAAATTATCAGCTCAAATAAAATTTAGAGGAATTTAAATAACATTTTACTGTTTTACAACAAAATAAAAATTTGAACCATGCCTATAATTTCAAAACTACAAAAAGTTTAATGAACTTAGAATGTGAAATAATTGGTTGCGCTGTACTTGCAAAACATGTTGGTAACTCTGAATTTATCAAAAGTGTTACTTGAAATATGAGCTCGAGTGTTACTTGCTTTCTCTTTGCACCACCTTTTTCATTCACTGGTTATCCTGTCATAGGTATCGTATGAAATACGAGCCAGGCCATGCATGTGGCATTACAATTACAATACATAATTTAAACTTTTGCAGATTTCACTGCATTATCTTACCACCACACTATAATGCATGCATGAGCAAGAATATACATATGTAAAGGTGAATGTGGTATAGTGGGACGGTTGTAAAATGGGACAGGCCAGTTATGGTGATACTATTGGCGATATCTATCGGAAACTTCGCTAAACTACTAAAGAGCGTCTCACCCTTAAAAGACAGTACACGTTAAATGGGGTCCCGGTGAACTTTGGATGAAGCGTGTTGTTTTGTAATAGATGGGCTCATATGGACTGTAGTGCTTACGAGAGTGATAGATTTGTATGTGACTTTTGCTCTTGATTCCGTCAGTTTTATTTTTAAAGGCAATCACCTTGATAAACAATGTTCCTTATTCAAGTTCATCCTAAGACTAATATTTAATATCTATAAGGATGGGAAAAAATCTTATTGTACTATTCTTAGCTTTTGCATGTTAAACTTTCTTCAAATTTAATAACACTAGCATTATTTGCACATTCATGTGTGTTTTGATTATTTTTCTCCTTTGTCCCATATTACCGCCGTAATTTTGAAAACCTCAAGTTTGTCGTGTAATCATTTCCTCAAAATTTCATGACTTATGACCATATTTTAAAATCTTAGCTTTTTTAACTTGCAAATGATAAGCCAAGTGATTTGCGAATAAAATGCTAATACCGGATACACTTTTTACTGAAAACCTCACGATTTACAGAATTACAAAAAACAATGTCCCATAATACCACCACCTTCTTCTCTATATAAATCACCATAAAAGTTACTCAGGTTAGGAAACATTAGTAACACAAAATTTGGAAGCACTGTAACACTTCAAGCCTGCCTCTGTGGTACGGGGATAGCGTGTCTGCCTCGCATTCAAGATGTCCCTTCCTCCCCTCCTTTTTTTATTTTTTGACTAACGTCCAGCGTAATGTCATATCGGGCAATGAATGAATGAAATGGGTGAAACGATGCTCAAATGAGCCCGAGGTCCATAGAGCTTTAAGTTAACCCACATTCGTCTTCTTGAGATAAGGGAAAACACTCGGGGAAAAAAACCTCAGCCCGATAACTCACCCTAAGAGATATTTGAACTCGCGACCTCTTTGATCCGTCTTTTTTCAAGAGGTCCAAGTTGGAATCTCGATTAGGGTGAGTTATCCCGATACGTTTTATTGTCGAGATTTTCCCTTATCCTGAGAAAATAAATATCGGTTAACTTTAAGCTCTATGAAACCTGGACTCATTTGACCATCATATCACCCATTTCGTTTATTCATCGTCTGATAAGACCTACCAAGTTAAAGAACGTTAAACTAAAAACATATCAATAATTGTTATATGATTACCTCCTCAAAGTTTTAGAGAAATTTAAGGGGGTATATCGATCCACAACTCCCTCATCTGGCTGTGCTCTTCAGTCTGAATACTAAAACACTATCCCTGTTTAATCTTTGTACAATCAATCTGATATGTTGCATTCGCATGACTTTAGAGTACTCTTGCATCAAGTTTTCTTACAAACGTTTATGTTAATCGAGATGAACATTTGCAGGTATTGCCTTATTGCTAATTTCCTTATAGGTGCAAGGGGAATATGAGAATATATCGCTTTAAGCGCTAGTTAAATGCTTTTGAAATTCCGTGCTCTTTGCATAGTCAAGAGATAAAAAGAAACGACTGATGTAATCCCCATTTGAGAAAAGTATAAGTACTGGAAAATTCAAACAAATAACATGGAATAACTCGAAAATTGTTCACTTCATAAAAAATGCATAGGACACAAATTGTGTGTTCTAACCAGCGATGTATATATGCAGTAAAATTTTGTATATCTCCAATTGTTTAACTGTTATGCAAATGGCATCAGAATGAAGATGACATCTAAAAACAGTTTGAGATAATTCAAGTTACATATTTCATTTGGCATAAAAATATCTTAAACATATGGTATTTTGATCAAAATCATTAGAGCCATTTTTGAGAAGCTAAACATTTTCGAAAAATGTTCCATGTAAAGAAGGGTAATCTGGGATGGAGGAATTCTCTTGAAAATTGTCAGGTTGCATTCTTGAAAGATGCTGAACTTAAATGCCAAGTTTGGTATTTAACCGATCCTTCTTTTTTTAGTTATGCTGTTCACCGACACACGCACACACATATTTTTCTAAAAATGCCTTTTTGGATTCAGGGGACCTCAAACCGTGTATTTCCAGTGAAATTGCGGTATCGACGTTTTGGATGGAATGCAATACTTTCTCTTCCTACTATGTACGTGGCGGAGAAAGTAAAAACGAATAACTACTTCCTATTTGAGAAAAGTATAACAATTGTAAAATTGGAACAAGGAATAGCTCGGAAATGGTTCACTCCACAAATAAATTGCAGTAAGATTTTGTGTCTCTTGCGGTTTACCAGTTATGCAAAAGGCATCCAGAATGAAGAGGACTTCCAAGGACATTCGCAGAAAATTGAAGATATGCATTTCATTTGTCGTACAAATATCTTAAACAATGGTATTGTAATCAAAACCGCTACAGTCATTTTATAACATCCAAGTCTTCGAAAAACTTCCCATGTAAAAAGTAGTCTGAGATGGATTATCTACGGCATTTAACCGACTTTGAGTTCTGCTGTTCACAGGCACACGCGCGCACGCACACACAGACCTTTTTTCAAAAGATGCTTTTTTGGTTTAAGAGAATCATAAAATATTTATTCTCCCGTGAATTCTCGGTATCGAACTCTTGGGTGCAATGCAGTGGCTCCCCTACTGTGCTTTTCAAATGGGAAGAGTTCTGATCTGCAACCAATGAGATACGTTTACATGCACAGCGTTGCAAGCTCATTACCCCCACTCTTAATATTTCTTGGCGCGCGTCAAGCCCCACTTAAGGGGAAAGCAATATGACAAAACAGCAGCACTCCGATTAGTTACCAGCCTAGAGACGTTCAAGGACAAACTCCTTCCCATTTGAAAAGCACGGTACTTACTATACGTAGTAGAGAATGTAAAAAACGAATGACTGTATGAGAAAAGCATGTATTTGAAAATTCAAAGCAACAAGAGGGAGTATCTCGAAAATGCTTAATCCCAAAAAAAGATTATTTGACAAAGTGTACGTTTTAATGAGATCTACATTTTTTGTGTAGAAGGACCTTGTCTACCTCTTGCGGTTTACCAGTTTTGCTGAAGTCATCCAGTGAGTGAGTGAGTGTGCTGGGTTTAAGGGCCCGTCGACAACTTGGTCATTAGGGCCCGAAGTCATCCAGAATGAAGAGTATTTAGAGACTGTATTCCCAGGGAATTCAATACACCTATACATTTCACTTGTCACAAGAGTATCTGAAACACGTGGTAGGTACTTTCAAAATCGTTTGAGCAATTTTTGAAAAAATTAAAATGTTAAGTAATGTTTCCAGGTACAGGGTAGTTTAGAAAACGGCGCGGGGTTCTTGAAAACCTTTGTGTCGCACCCCTGGAAGATGCTGATTTTAAACACCAAGGTTGATATTTAACAAACTTTTCGTTTTTGGGTTATAATGTTCGAACACGCACGCACACACACAAACACGCGCGCGTACGCACATGCACACACTTTTGTTTTTCTTCTAAAAAACTGATGCACTGTTCTCACACAACTTTCTTTACCCCTCCTTCAACAAATACTCTTACAACAGCATTATTCTTCTATCTAGTTTATATTAACGGAGATAAACGTTTGTAGAAATGGTTTTGTTACGTAGTAGCGGAAATACCCCGCATTACCCATAATTTGAAGGTTTATCCCTACATTTGCCTTAGATTGCACTTGCCCATTAGCCTTGCATATAAAAAGTATTACACAAGACACTTAAGGAGCGAATTAAAACTCAAGATATTATAAAGACAAAAAGTATATAAAATAAAAATGCTGAGAAAATACTATCCAAAAGCTCTGTTGAACAACCGAATAGATCTTCCTTTCATAGAAGTTTGAAAACAGTGTTGTTGTAATTAATTTAATTTAAAAGGTGAGTTAATTAATAACACTGAACAACACTTACAAAATATTTTTCCGGGACGCGTTTCGAAGGTTAACTTTCCTCCATTATCAACCGGACAATAACTGGGTTTCCATGGTGTTTCATGGTACGGATGGTGTGCGGATGGATTTTCAGTGAGTTCATTGAACCGTTACCAGAAGAAACATCAGAAGAAGCATCACCATCCGCACCATGAAGCACCATGGAAACCCAGTTATTGTCCGGTTGATAATGGAGGAAAGTTAACCTTCGAAACGCGTCCCGGAAAAATATTTTGTAAGTGTTGTTCAGTGTTATTAATTAACTCACCTTTTAAATTAAAAAACCGAATAGATACCATAAGTGGTAATGATTTCTCGTTTTGGCCACCAAGATCACCTGATCTAACCCATTAGATTATTTCTTTTGGAGTCACTCAAGAATATTGTGTTTGAAATAAATCCCCTCAAAGAATCGTTAAAGCATATGCATCTGCTACACCCTCAGTTCCTCAGAAACGTCCATATAGAAACAAGGAGACGGTTGGAATATTGTATCATTCAAAAGGGGCATCAGTTTTAACACCTATTCTTGGAAAGAAGTTCAGAATATCAGTACCGTTTAATGATAATAACGATAAAAATGATATTATAATAATAATACTAATAATAATAATAATAAATTAATAATAATAATAATAATAATAATAATAATAAAAGTAATAATAATGTGTTAATAACAATATAAATAATAACAATAACTAAAAATAATAATTAAATGCATCAATAACATTAATAAGAAACAAAGAAATACTAATGAAACATTACGAGCCCTCGTGTTTGCATGGTTTTGTTGCGGCAATTTACAATTGGTAATCCGTTATGTTAGCAGCATATACAGGAATGAGTTTATTCCTAGAAAATAAAGTCCTGTAAGTCAAGTGGACAATTTTTTAAGACTGTTCTTGTCTGTTATCAGGCGCTCTACACGATAGTTAAAGCTGGGGAATTCCTCTCCCGCTCGTCTTCTCTTACAAGCAGAACAAGGTTAACTCACACCACTGCCGTTTCTCTGACTGGATTTACCCAGGTGCGTTCTGCCACTCTTTTAACGCACGAAGGGTTATGTTGGTTACCAAGCGGGGTACCCGGGTTCAATTCCCGGTACCGGCGTGGAGATTTTGTCCCGCTGGGAGGCCTGGTCTGGGGTGCACTCAGCTTTCTTAGGTCCTTGAGGGGCTCATTGAGCTACTTTGTTGAAAAGACGCCTGTGAGGTGGGGGACAAAGGGTCCTGCGGTAGGCCTTGGCTCGGATGGGGGTTACGTTTACGTATACAGGACGGGGACATCTCATGCACTGCGACCTCACACAGGTCTATTGCGGCTAACACACCCCAGGAAGAAGGTATAAAGCAGGGAACCACAGTATGCCATAGGGTCGTAGGAAGGCGGGCCACAGGGACCGCGGAAGTTCCTAAAAGTTGCTGAGATCTCTTCATCCCTGCGCCAAGCACCGCCGTCGGTGTCATCCTGCAGGTCCGGTGTCGTACTAGGGTCCCCACCCACAACCGCCCAATGCCACCTAGTCCTCAGAACAACAGTTACAATGCGGAAATGTCCGCGCCATCTGTCCGACACCGCCTTATAGGTACCTCGTGCCTGAAAGCACACCTAAAGATGATAAGGAAATGGAAAAAAGAAAAAATATGGTGGTAAAGAAATCGTGAAATTAAGAATCCCAGCAATCACATAAGTGACAAGTGAAAACTACGGGAAAGTCCAAGTCAGAGTGAGCGGCCACTGGAGTTCGAATCCAGGACCTCCTGAATAGAATCGCACACATTGCCGCGGCGCCACCGCGCTCGGTTTGAGAATAGGAGAATACAGTGGGCTTTAACGATAGTCAAATATATTTAGAGCTGGTCACTATGTGCTGGCCAGGGCATTAAAAAATTAAAAATGACTTCGTATTTGAGAAAAGTGTAAGTATTGGAAAACGCAGATCAACAACAAGGAATATCTCGGAAATTGGTAACTCCAAAAAATGTATTAAACATAAATTGTTTGTTTTAGCCACATCTACATTTATATTATTTAGTTTTTGTCTATTTCTTACGATTTACCAGTTAAACCAACAGTCATCAAGAACGAAGAAAACTTCAGAGTCTATTCCCAGAAATTTCAATGTATACATTTCTTTTGTCATAAAAATTGTTCAAGCATGTATTTGAATCAAAACCGTTACAGCCATTTTGAGAAAGCAAAGTTGTCGAAAACGTTTCCATGTAAAGGGTAGCTTGGGGTTGGAGCATTTTATTGAACATATTTGTGTCGCGTACTTGGAACATGGAAAACTGTAATACGAATTTTTGCATTTACTTTTCGTTTTTTAGTTATGCTGTTCACAGACACACAGGCATAGACAAATGCCTACATACATGGACCTTTTTCTAATATTATTTTTTCATATTCAAAGCATATTTCCAGTGAAATTTCGAATTTTTGGGTGGAACACAATACCTTCTCTAATGTACAGTCTCCTCCGTTAATGCCGTCACAACACAAGCAATGTCATTCCCAGCATTGCGTGGATGTGCGTCTGTTTACCTGCGAGACTGTAAACAGAGCTGCCCATGCAGTGGCATTCTCGAAGATCTGTAATACAGATCGGCATTTATGCAGTCACGGCAATGTATCCGAATATGGGCTTCTTGATACGCAATGCCATTAAACCATGCCAACTTGTCATTAAGAAATACACTACTGGACAGAGATTGGCAACTACGAATCAGAGAGGAACGCGTGTAATGCAACGAAAGTGCAATCTAAAATTGAAACAATGGAATAGAAGCGCGAACTAAATGGTGGAATAATGTAAATAAAGGAGACGTAACATTAGCAGAAAGTGTTACGAAATGATTTCCTTTCTCCTCATTCCCTTTAGATGTTATTATTAATGGAAATCCGCATTTCAAATAACGTTTTAATTTGCGCCGATTATTTCCAGTAAAATCGGATGTTTAAAGCATTCCGTTTCTCAATCACCTGTGACATATAACTTATAAAATTTTGTATTTGTTTCATAAACGTACATTTATGAAACACGTTTTGCGTCGCCGGTGTGCCGGAATTTTGTCCCGCAGGAGTTCTTTAACATGCCAGTAAATCTACTGACATGGAGCTGTCGTTTTTAAGCACACTTAAAAACCATCGGCCTGGGCCGAATTTGAACCCGCGACCTTGGGATCAGTAGGCCAGCGTCTAACAAACTGAGCCACCCAGACCGACGTTTTAATTTAAGGTTATCTATGTACGTACTACACAACTGCATGATCTTATGATTTCATATTTATTTCAGGTTATATGGCTTATGCCTCTGAAACGCAACTGTGTATTCCTTTTCTAAACGTATATTTACAAAATATAGTCCCATTTAAGGTTATCTACCTACTACACAACCGTATGGGCTTATGATTTCATAGTTATTTCAGATTATGTGATGTTAGTCTGTTTATACGCATTGCCAACTACACAATTCCAACGTTGCGCGTCGTGCAACTTATGTGCTACTACTGCTGGCTACTTCCATTTCTCATGCGTTGGCGCCCTGTGTTACGCGGTCTCTAAGCCCATATCCGGCAACATTACCAAAAAGGCAGACAACAAGAGAACTAAAATAAAACATTTACAGAGGATGCAACATACTTTCTCATGCCATATAAATGGTTATAGATGAATCAGTGTCTAGTTGTTATTAGGAGTTCCATGTAATAATTTATTAAACGAAGAAATGTATAAATATTTGCTGGGAGTCACCACTTCACGGCCTTTTACCTATCTAAAGCTGCTGCCGCATTGGTGGCCTACCAATAGTTAATCCTTGTGTTCCGAGCAATCTTAAGGTGCTATATCCTGTTGATTGCGAATGTAAACAACCGTACAAATAAGTTTAAAGAATACTTTGTAATAATATGCAATTTAAGGTTTGCAGTTACAGAACACAGAAGATAAAGTTATGTGTGGTTTCCACTTGCAACACATTTATAAAGCCTTCATCGTTGTTTTAAAAATAACGGGGGAAAAACAGGAAAGAAATTTATATTCCATAGTTATATCACTGAAATAAACATGTTATATGTGAGATTAATATTCTGCATACAGACATATCCCATAGCACATCAGATTGCTCAGATTGTAAAAAAAACGCAAATGTTGAATATGTCAGACAGCACTGCACAAACAGCTGCTACACACAAAGCCACCGAGCGGGATGTTTTCTCTCTCTCTCTCTCTCTCTCTCTCTCTCTCTCTCTCTCTCTCTCTCTCTCTCTCTCTCTCTTTCTCCCAATTAACGTCCGCCAACGTACTGTCATTTCGGATGGTAAATGAATGAAATGGGTGAAATGATGCTCAAGTGAGGCCGAGGTCCGTAGAACTTTAAGTTACCCGACATTCGTCTTCTCAGGATAAGGGAAAACCGCGAGGGGAAAAAGCCTTATCCGGATAACTTGCTCTAAGCGAGATTCGAACTCAACGACCTCTTGGACGTGAGGCAGACACACTAACCATCACGCTACCTAGCCAGGCACTGACAGGTGTGGCTAAGGCGGTAACGTCTATGGCCCGCATTCGGGAGGTCGCGGGTTCTATCCCTGTGGACGCGCACTCTGACAAGGGTTTTTCCATAGTTTCCCCATGTCACTTAGGCGAATGCTGGGGTTTGGTAGCACGGTTCGTGCCGGCGACTGCGGACAGTTGGCATAGTTGCTTGCGCACTGGAACACTCTTCCCAAGCCCTCCCTGGAAGTTACTGTCCGAGCCGCAAGGGTCACCTCTTCACCCTCTCCCTTGGTGGAGGACACACTTCGGTTGCGCGCCAGGTGTCAATATCTGGAACTGTTAGGGACTTCTGTGCGTCTCTTGGCTTCGTTGGCTCCATTCTCTGACCAGCCTCAGATCTCACTTCGCCTCATCCCTTCCCCCTGGGGGTGGTAGCCCGCAATAGATCCATCTCGGGGTTGCAGTGGATCGAGGTGTCCCCCTCCGTTATGCACATACACACAGACACGTACACGCAGCACCAGCGTTGTAGGGACACTGCTGTTGTGATGGCATTAACCGGGGTCTGTAACCTGGGCTCCATATATGCCGTCTCTACTACTTGTCGGGGCATTTTACCAACCTTCTCAGCCGGGAGGGGGGTATATGGAGCGTTCTGCCTTTGTTGCTCGACCGAGCAGTGGTGTATGTTAGGAACCCTGGGACTAATTTTTAGGTGAAAATGACATTTTCGGTTTTTCAATTATGTAATATTCTATAGACACCTGTAAAACATTTTGGCCAAACATTTTCCCAACCCGCCATTTTTAAGTTGCCCGTGCGCTTCATTTTAATCACACAGTACTTTTTTCCTCAGTTTTGCACTTTGTATTAAACTTATTCCTTACATTCTAGTTTTGCCCTGATCTGTATGTAAATTTACATATATAACCTCAAATCTGTTATCTAAGGATTCAAATATGCATTCAATGATTACCATATTCACTGGTTCACAAAAAATAATTAATGCTGGAAAGAAAAGGAATTTTAACACTAACAACTTCATAAAAATAAAAATATATATCTCTGCAAGTAATAACGTCAACTTCAATCAAATACTTTAATTTATTTTCAGATCACTTAAGTAGGTATCAGAAAATGCCACTAGTATACTTCTCTGAAAAATGTGAAAATAGTTTTAAAAGAATGAGTGGATAAGCTTTAGATTATGTCCCGTGAGAATTTTGTGTAAGTCCCACACGGAAGTGTGCACGAATTCTTACGAAATTTGCCAAAGTTGCCGTGTTATTTCAGTGTTAATTCAGCGCTGCCAACATCACTATTTCTCCATTAATTTGTTGCCAATCTTAAAATTGAATGTTTTCGTGGGACCCCGGCAGTGTGCTAATTAAGTTGTTAGAAGCAAGACGTATGTGAGAGTAATGACTCGCTTCATTAGCTTCATTGATTTAGCGTCTTTATGCTACAATGAGGAAGAGTGTATGCAATTCCTCTACGACGAAGTCCTGCTCAGAATCCGGAGGGAGTGTGATGCCGTCCTACACCCCATTACAAAAAGGGATCGGAAACTTCAGCTGTTTTCGTTTAGGAGGGGGCATCCTGAGCAATTTTCGGAGTCCGTTGTCAAAGGTACTTGGTTCGAGAACTCCAGACTGCTACCTGCTCAAGTGCTTCTGCTTACCTACAGTTTTGCGAGTCAGCTATCCTACGAGCAAACTGCCGTGCGGTGTTCCCTTAGGGATAGCACTATCAGTCACGCAACAATAGCTGACTGGTTCAGGTACTATAAGGAGGTGTGTTTGTCCTCAATGGACAAGTACCTCAACAGGGGCAAAATAGGCGGTGCCGGCCACGTCGTCCAAATCGATGAGTGTAAGATCGGCAGAAGGAAGTATCATCGAGGTCACATTGTGGAAGGCAACTGGATCCTGGGAAAGATCAACGTGGTCACCAATGAGGTGCGGATGACTGTGTGCCCCACCAACAGAAGGGATGGTGCCACCCTCTTTGCATTAATTGAGAAGCACGTAGAATTCGCCAGCACAATCCACACCGCCTGTTGGGAAGGATATGATGGGCTAATGGCTGGGGTTTTGCTGCGCATCTATGGACCCAGTAACCTATGTCCACACCAACAACATAGATTTCCGATGGCAGTCTCTCCGGCATCGCCTATCCAGGGGTGATATTAGGCGAAACCAGTGGACATCCATCTAGCCGAGTACCTTGTCGGCAAGATGTAAAGAACAGATCAGCCGACACCTTCCATGAACTCATAGACGACATCAGGAAGGTTTTCCCCGTGGTAGCAGGTCACGTGGACGTCGGGGACATCAGTAAAACCCCGATCCTCTCCTTAATAACCTATACCCATTACTTCCTTCTTAGAACACTTGCGTCCTAGCACCCTCTTTCACTTTTTCCTTTCTGCTTCTATACCCTATGCTTCCGGTGAAGGCTTTCAGTGGAGTTTTTTTAGTGGGTAGTGCCCTAGAATGAAGCCTACAGTCCCCCCTCTGTGCCATCCCAGCACATAGGGCTCCGTAAATAGATTTTTTCTGCACTCGAAAATAAAAAAATAAAAAAAGACGAGTCAGCATTTCGTGGACCCAGTAACAAATGCACACAAAAATAGTATGGAGTCGCGCTAGCGATATATCTGTGTGGGCAATAACAAATGTACACAATGATGTGCACAACAATAGTGTGGAGTCGCTCTGGCGATATATCTGTGGCAGCAAGTGTAAAAAATAGATTAGCCAACGCCCGAGTGCATTTGTGTTTAGTGTGTTGGCAAGAAAAACTAGTGTGGTTGAAAAAGCAATGTTGGCAGATGTGAAAATCGTCTGCTAGTGACCGCTAGCACATGCAGCGCAATCTAGTGTTGATTCTGCTAATGACTTGTCGGTGCATGCGCAGTAAGCACCTTTGGACTTAGATTTTGTACGGAAAATGCCCTGGGACATAATCCAAGTTGAGCTGAATGAGGTGTTTTTTTTTTTTTTTTTTTTTCTTCTATTTAGAAGTATTTAATTCTATTATCTGAGATACTGTTTGAGCTAGAACACTAAGCTTTTGCACAGTTATTTCTTTGTGTATTCATATCAAGTGAGCCAATTTTCAAGCAAACAGGTGAGAAATTGAAAGAGAAAATTCTGTCCCAGTGAACGTTAACTGCTGACACAAATATGCAAATATTGCGGATGTGCACGAGGAAGAATTGTGGATATGTGGGAAGCCAATTTACCGTTTGAAAATATTGCCCGTGAATAATTTAGAACTGTGCACATAAATCACGACGCTACTGAATGTGCGAAAAGGTAAACAGATACACACACCTCCTCCTTGCTATACATACTACACCTGTGAAGGTCAGTATAATGCTTCCCAAAGCTGTGGTTACGGCGTAAATGGAAGCGAATGTACATGGTAGTGAAAGTAAAATGCTTCTCTTTGTTTTCTGGGGATCTAAAATGTGTATTTCCTACAAAATCTCGGTAGAGAATTTTTGGGTGGAATGCAATACCTTCTCTACCTATGTATGTATATGTACGTGGTAATGAAAGCAATAATAAGAAGTAAAGCAAAACCATAAGTAAGTGGAGACCATATGAGAGACCATATCCTAGTGGTGGATTCGTAAAGGTTATGGCCATAGGCGATGGTTTTTATTTTTAGCGATAACTCAGAAAGTTGTTGAATTCAAAAACAAAATGTTTCGTATGCATTTGACCCAATTCTGAAATGATGTATGGGCTTGTTTTTTCACAAGTTTTGAGAAGTTTCACATTTTCGAGAGCAAGATGATAAATGTGAAATGTCTATTTTTCTTACTTTGCATAGAAAATGTGTATTTCAAGTTATGAAAATAAAAATTTAATTTCACATTTTCGTCTTCATACCCAGAAGCTACAATTTATGAAACATTGTTTGGAATTTCCATGAAAAGAATTTAACGGTTACAAAACAAGGTACTAAAATAAAGAACCAAGCAAGAAGGATTGTGCTAACAAGGGCAATACTGCTTAAAGTTCTTCCACTCGGACTCTTAACTTTTGCTTTCCTAAAAAGAGCATTGAACAGTAAAGTAACAATAAATTCAAGCAAATACATGCCTTTTATAACAATAACAAAAATAATATTCTAAGCTACAATAGCTGTTGCCAAAATAGTTATTTATGATACACGGGTTGAAAGAAGATTTTATTTTGCGAGTGGGTGTAATTCCGAAATGAGGCCGCAGGCCGATTTAAGAAAACCTACGAACAAAATAAAATCCTTTTAGCCTGTGCATCATACACTATTTTTAGGCAGTCATGAATATTTATAGATATATTATAAATATATATTATAATTTTACCTTTTTGGCTGCTGCAGCCTTTTTCATCTTGTTATTCCTTTGCTTTTTCAGCCTTTTTCGTCTTGTTAATTTTTCCCTTTGTTGCGTAACATGGCAACATGACTTTCACAAAACCATATTCTACATACAGGAGGCGGTGGAAATAATAAAACGACGAAAATAACGTAACGAAATTTAATTAATATTACAATATTTTATAAACTTCTTTTGAGAAAACTTAAATTCAGATGACCCGCCATTTTACACAAGCATTGTGTAATTCAGATCCATGGCCTACTGGAATGAGGCAATGGCCATATTCCACAAGAAAACAAAGTTGGTATTATCGGCGTGTTAAAAGATTTTGAGCACTGAGCGAAAGAATTTTCCACTTTTTGAACTACTAAACGGCCCACTTTTACTATCAACTGTCTAAAAAAATAGTTTGCGTACTTACTTGAATTAAAATGTCACTTAAATATTCGACCAACATAAAGGTATGGGTATTCTCACATTGCTTGGAGGTAATATTTCGTAGCGTATTCTTTACGCCTAATTACTTCTAGCAGGCTTGATTTCATATTCAACATTATTTTTCTCCTGTAGGCAGGCTCAATTGTAACCCATCCTTCTAGCAGTTTTTTTCCTTAAGATGATCTTCAAAGGAGGCGGGAACATGTTTTATTTTATTACGCTCATTTCATAAATTTTCTATTGGGGTAAGATCTAGACTCCGTGGGAGGAAGTTATATAATAGCCATTCTCTAATATGCTTCGTATTCTGGGTCACTATCTTGAACGCATTTCTTAACCCTAATTTCTCTGCACATTGGTGAATAATTTCTCGAGAATGTTGAGGTACTGAAGTTTGTCCATGACGTTCTCAACGAAAACAAAGTTTTCCACTCCACATGCTGATATGCACCCCCATACCATCGCAAGCTTTGTGTTTTACTGCAGGGTGTCAATCCTGTCCAACTCTGTATTGGACTTGAGCCAAACGTGAACCCTCTCTTTTGTATCAAATATATAAAAGAGACTTTTATTTATAAAAGATATATCTTTCCGCCATACTTGATCTCCTTTACAGTATTCTTTAGCGAACTGCAACCTCTTTGCTCTGTTAAGTTTTATTTATATAAGGTACAAAATTCTACTGAAGTGTGCAGAAGTCAAGTTAAAAAATCTGATGTGTTGCACTCATATGACCTTCTCTACCCTTGTACTAACCAACTCTTATTCCTATATCTTCTTCGTGTTAGTTGAGATAAACATTTGCAGAAATTATCTTATTGCTTATTTCCTTGTAGGTGTAAGGGAAATATGAGAATACAGTAGACTTTGAGCGATAGTCAAATCTTTTAAAGCTTTGAGATTCCGTTCTCTTTGCAGGTTAACATATAGAAAATGAACAACGATGTTGCATTTGACGAAAGTTTTCTGAAACTGACACAGATAACAAGGAATATCTCCGAAATGGCTCACTCTATAAAAAAATTATTCAGACATAAACTGTCCATTTTAGCAAGATCTACATGTTTGCATATTAAGATTTGGTCTATCTAACGGTTTACCAGTTATGCAAAAGTCTTCCAGAGTAAATACGACTACAGAGGCTATAGCCAGAAAATTCAGGATATACATTTCATTTTTCATAAAAATATCTCAAACATTTAGCATTTTAATCAAAGTCGTTAGAGCCATTTTCAAGAAACTCAAAATATTCAAAAAAATTTCCATGTAAAGGGTAGTTTAGGGTGAAGCCATTTTCTTCAAATCGTGTCGCATCTTTGAAAGACTTTCAACTTAAATATATGTCGTGAGGTGAGACATGCCCAATAGAAGTCTTTACCTGAAATGCCGATGGTGGGGGAAGCTGGGCAAACACGTATGTGCAGAAGTCCTGGCGTTTCCGTCCACTAAGGAGTTGAGTTCGCTAACATAGCTTTAGCGCATATTACCAATGACATATATGTATAACAATTAGCTTTATGACGAACAAAGTGATTTCGCTATAACTATGGCCATGTGCCAACAATAATATTAATCTTGGCGGAGAGAGTCGTAAATGTATCACATCATTTTTGCTGAAACAATGGTATTTAGCAATCACACGAGTTTTCCTACCCATTACGATTTTATTGTCCTATGTATGGTTTTGCTCTAGGTAATCCCATGAGAAGTTATAATTTTGTCTGATGAAACCCATGGAAACTATTCCATGAATAAAATGTAACAGACTATGTAAATAATAATTACTCTCTTATTTTTGTTGTTTAAGCTACTTATCTTCTGCACATGATAGGTGGCTATTTGATGTTGTCTATTACTTGTTTGTGACTGAACCTAACGTATCACAAGAAAACCTGTTATATTTGTACGGTTTATATACTTTGCTTTTGATGAAGATATCGTTTCCTTTACGCTCTATTCCCCTGCCGACCCCATCACTCTTCTTGTCAGATTCCCGGTTTAAGTCAACTTTTCCACCCCCTCCAGAAAAAGTTTCCTTTTATACCGCTTCCATCCTCCCAAGCCAGAAGATGCGCACACGTGGCAGCAGTGGAATGTTTTGCTACTTAAACCAGGTCGCTCGTGCTGTCAACTTTGCTATTGAAATTAGTTTGTGGTTCAACATTCAACAGAAGCGGGAGAGATACACGTGAACATTCAAACATATTTTAAAGCTCATTTCAAATGTCAAAGGTATTTCATTGACTAATAGTTTTATCTAGTTTGCATAGATCATTGGAAACATACCACAATTAATTTTTCCAAGTGTATCAATCGTTTTCTTACAACATGCAGGGTTTTCAGCCAGGGTTTTGAGATGTACCAAATATTTTACTCAAGGATACTCGTATTCGATTCCTATGGGGCAGTAAGCCAACAAAATTCATTCTTCTTTAGTATAATCCAACAACTGAACGCCAAAATATAGCTCCTACCAAAGGTTAAAGGACGCCTGCATATTTCACCGAAATACACTCTGTGAACTGTTTTGTCCAGTGGCCTTATATTTCGTCAAAAAAGTATCTTATTAAAGGGTACATTTAAAAAAATTAATGCTATAAATATAATTTTTAAGGAGTTATGGTATTTTTCACTTTTAGAAAAACCGAAACAAATATCATTTTTAAATCTTTTTGAACCATGAAAATATATGGGATGTCAATTTTATTTTTCTCTGGAGGGAAAGCCGCACGTGTGAGGAATATTTATAAATATGACATTGTTATCAGATGCTGTTTATCAGCAATTGACATGATGTTTACACTTTAAAACAAATTGTAAAAAAAGAGTTTAAATGGGCACTATTTGGCAATGGATTCAATCCAATGATGAATGAGCCAGCGAAGTCGGAGTGGTGTCTGTTTATAGCGTATTGTTTATACTGCAAATAGTATAGGTCATGAGATGAGACATGAGCAACTCTTGCACATAGGGGAAGCGGCTTTCCTTCCCTCCCTCCATCTGCGCAACGACTGAGATGGCGGAAAGGCGGGTGGGCTTGCTGCGAATGAGTAAACATTACCATAACAGCGCGCAGCTGTAAGAATTTCAGTTCACATGAAAGTAATTGTTGGCACATAGCCATAGTTATAGCCAAATCACTTTATACATTAGAGTGTTAATTTTTACAACTTCATATATAATGTCATCAATATGCACTAAAGCTATGCTAGCGAACTTCACTCCTTCGTGGACCGAAATGTTATGGCTTCAGCGCACTTCCCCCACCATCAGTCCTTCAGGTGAAGAGTTGCCACTGCGCATCTAGGGGAATTGCTCGTGTCTTGCCTCATGAACTATACCACTGAATGCTGCTATGTTTACGTTATTATGATGCCAGGACATTCAGTTGCACTGTAGCTTCCATTTTGTTCGGGTGCGAAAAGAGATTAAGTAAAAATGGCTAAAAATGTGAAGAAGCATATTAAATGGCTAGCAATAGGTTTCCATAAGTGCAGCAAGTTATACAGAGATGTTGCAATTTAACTGGGGATAACAAAAACGTATGTGGCACAGACAATACAAAAATATAGGGAAAGCAGCAAATTTTCAGACCTGGAGCGAAGTATTGGGCTAAGAGTTGCATCGCCCTGGGCGGAGAGAACTATTGCAGTTATCCATATGAGATCGGAAGATATGGGCGTAGCTACCCCAGGCCGAAAACCCGCTGCGAACTTCGAGAGGCAAAATGGTATCCTGGAATACCATTTCCGTGCAAGAGTGCAGGAATCTTGTAAAGAGTATCCCATAAGATAAATGTACTGTGTTTGAAAGCTAAAGGAGGCCCAATAAAGTATAAAATCATTTGCAATCTATGTTTGAGGCAATATGCTATGAGTTTATAATTAATGTGCTCTTAGAAGAGAAAATTTCAAAAAATCAGTGGTTGTCCTTAAACTTTTGGTAGAACCTGTAGACTGAAAGCTAGGTTGAGATGTCTCCCGAGGCACATAGTCAACAATTTAAAAGAATGAGATTATTGAGGGATATCTTTACACTTATACATTGAGACGGGAACTTCCATGTGTATATATATATATATGTGTGTGTGTGTGTGTGTGTGTGTGTGTGTGTGTGTGTGTGTGTGTGTGTGTGTGTGTGTGTGTATTTGTAATTATATAACCAGAATGTAAACTTAAGACGCATAGGTATAATTTTGGTATTATGAATTGTGTAAAGTGTAGTTGCCCCTTTAAAGTATGTTGACCTGCGTGCATTTCTGAGCGACAGAGAAAAAACATCTTTTGTCATTTAGCGCCAAAAGGCAGCTTGCCTCAAAAGCACAAGGAAACAATATGGGGAAACAATATGCCTCCACACTTCCCGTAACGGACCAGAGAAAGCGCGGGAATGAAAAGATATAAATAGGGGGGATTTCAACAGAGCGAGTCAGCACCAAACATTCCACTGCATTTGGTTTCTCGCTACTTGACACTGCTTGACTTGCTGGTTACACAAGCTGACCTGCTAAGTGTGCAGAGACGGGCACTGGGTGCACCAGGATGGGTAGACATTCTAACTTGCACTCACATTCCAAGTCTATAGCAAAAGAGTTACCAGTCATCACCATTGGCTGACACTGACAAATAGCTTGTGTAAAATGACTACATCTCTTATACCTCACGGGTAAACCCATACTAAATGGATAGGTACCGTGGGCATACATCCCGCTCGGGTAAACCCGAGCGACCTGATTTGGCTCTTGGCTCTTGGAGCGAGTCAGTCTGTTGTGTTGTTGCTAGCAGGGTGAATCTGTAAGACACTTATGTATAGTTTCGCACCAAAAACGTCGTTGTGTGAAAAGCGATAGAGATCAGTGTAAAGAGGAAGTATATTTGTGATATTAAAACGCAATATCAGAAACTCGTCCAGGTCTGAACTTCGAGGCATTTATATGGTGGAGAATAAATCAGAAAACGTCTGTGCTGTACTTTGTCATCTAGCCTCGCGGCTGAGAAATATCCTATTCATGCCTACCTAAATCCCGGTACTTAATTCCATACAAAATCAACGTAGCGACGTACAGCGCAGAGGCAGCTACTGCACCGGAAGAGCTACCGAGGCATCGAACCCTAAGTGAGTTATTGCCAAACTGGTCGACCAGTTGTACCCGTTACAAAAGTGGCGCCCAACGCCGTCACAACATATATGCCTTCATGGAAACTATATAGCGTTCCACTCTTAGAAGACAGTATGGAGTTAAATGGGATATATCTGTCTCTATCTAGCGCATACAAGTTGCCATTAGCTGCGTCCTTTTCTAACCTCGCGCTGTTGCCAGATTCCTAATAGCATGGTATAAATATTCATTTGTTATAAATTTCAGATTTGAACACATTATCCTATGCAGAATTTTTTTCTCTATCAGGTTATATCCTTTTCAGAGTCATTATACATTTCTATAGGCCCAAATTTCTTCAGAAAACGTTTTTTTCAATATTTGCTGTTTCTATACTCATCACGCACTAACTAACAAACTAACTGCGAGAATGCATCTATATTTTTTCCTTAGGTAGAGTAAACCATAGTGCTACTACCTGCCTACTTTGAATTCTCTATGTTTACCCAGTTAAGTGTTATAATTTTTTAAATTAAATGTTTTCGGAAAATTTTATATCTGTGCACTGCAAACGATACGCAGTGTGAAACTTTTTTGTTATTGAGTTTACATCAGGGAACCACCGAGAACAAATGTTGAGGAAGGTTGGAGAAAGTTTTTAAAATAAACCAAAAGGCAGTAACCTCTTTCTTTTATCCAGTAAGGCAAACAAAAGGTATTCATCTATTCAGCGTCAGGCCTGACACAGAAGATAGTATAAGGAGCAGCACTAGCATTAGTTCGAAAGAAGCCGTGTGTGTAACTGTGAGCTGTTATTGCGTTATTTGTTTAATATTTTTGTAAATGTTTGTAGTTATGGAGGGGGGAAGCTAGGAAGAGACGATATATTGGTGAATTAAGAAGTAAGGAACGCCAAATAATTATGAATGTGTTAGATTATTTTTGAAGCAAAATGCGTGTAAGGCAGTAAAAGAAACAGCTACGGCTATCGGGTGTTCAGAAGCAGTAGTGTGTAGGATTAAAAGGGAACTAATGAAAGGACCTCTAAGAACGCCATCGAAAAAGAAAGCAAAAGGGGCGGGACTATACAAAACGCTAGGTTAACGCAATATGATTGAATAGTGCAAGGTGGAGTGCGGCGAATTGTTCATTCTTTACAGTTTGCAAATATTCCACCCATGCTGAATATAATTTTGTCACTATTCAACAGTGATGAGACCCTACCAAATTTCTCAAGGGCCACTCTTCGGTTCTTACATGATTTGGGGTTCGAATATGAAAGAAGGGGTAACAAGTGCATATTAATAGAAAGAGACGATATCGATATCATCAGATGGCGACATAAATATCTAAAAGACGTAAAAAGGTTTAGGGACCAGGAGAAATCAGTTGTTTATACAGACGAGTCATTTGTAAATTTAGGTCATACAGTAACGAAGGCATGCGGGGATACCAAAGTTAAAAGTGTACGTCAAGCAGCAATTGAAGGACTAAGTGCAGGACTCCGGCCACCTCGAGTCGCTCGCGGAGAAAGATTCGCAACTAGTACATGTTGCAACACTGCGCTCCATTTAACGTGTACTGTCTTCTAAGGGTGGAACACGCTTTACTATGAGGTAAGATCATACAAATGATTAACGAAATTACCTATCACCTCCTCGAAATAAGCTTTAGTTGCATTACTTTAAGTACCATAAAATTGCAGCCAAACGTCTTCTGCTTGTATGCATTTGTTTCCTGCTTTGAATTTGTAGTAGCCTATTACTAGCAGTTTTTTGTTTCTGATGACCTTAGTTTACCCAGAAATTAGATATATTTATTCTCAGTTAAAATCGACAATCTCCGTTGCGGAACACATTCCTCATAACAACTGTTTAATTGAGTCAGTCAGCATCTAATTGTAGATGTGTTAAAGTAGAGAGAAAACTCACATTATGGCTAGTTAAGTATTAATAAAAAGCACTTAATTATGTGTATTTGGTGTGTGTGTGTGTCTGTGTGTGTGTGTGTGTGAGAGAGAGAGAGAGAGAAAGAGAGAGAGAGAGAAAGAGATCTATTGTACACATACAGGTGTTCCAAGATTAGACCGACAAACTTTGAGAGCTGATAGATAACATTATTTTAAACACTTTGTTAAAGAAAGGTTTTTTTGCTGCGGTGCTTTGTGTAAGCGCTAGACGAGTTAATGTCATAGATTACTGCCTTCCACTCAGTTTAAGTATTCACGGCAAAATCAACAATGCAAACTAGTATTGCATTTGTCTTAGGCACACAATCTTAATCCAAGAAACAAACACAGAACATATGTATAAACAAAGCATAAACAACTCAGTTTACAGTTAATCACAGTTATATATTTGTATGAGGAGCCAGATAACCAAGATGACTTAAAATTATTAAATTATTATGTTGTTTATTTATTAATTTATTAATTGCCAGGATCATATCAATGTCGCCGGTGTGCCGGAATTTCGTTCCGCAGTAGTTCTTTTACATGCCAGAAAGCACACCTAAAAACCAGCTATCTAGGCCGGACTCGAACCCGCGACCTCGGGATCAGTAAGCCAGCGTCTAACCAACTGAGCTACCAAGATGGCGGATTAACAGTAGAAGTGGTAGTGATGATAATGTACTAGTACGAATGAACCCTTAGCGCAACAGTCCTTCGCGGGCCAAGGTTTACCGTCCGGCCACTGCGTCCCCCACCTCTGCCTACTATAGGCGTTATGAGTGGGGTGCAGTATTTAAGGGTGGGACGCGGGCAGCGCCCCGAGCTCTACCGACCGGTTATGCGTCCTTCGCGACTTGGGGTCGCTACATCTTTATTCATGCAGCTCCTCAGTTGGCCCCTCCGGGACCTAACGAGGCTGACTGCATCCCGTGCCAGACCTCCCAGTGGAGGAAAATTCCCCACGCCGATACCGGGTCCTCCGCGCCAGAGGCAGACGCGCTTCCACTGCGCTATGGAGGTGGTCGAATGTACGAACACTTCAGTAAAGTCTATTATGCTATTTAATCTATTAATAAAATTAAGTCAATTAATAAAAAGTGTAAAATTAAATGAAATCACTGAAGGAGTATATTCGCAGTTAGTTACAGTATTTTCAGAGTCGTCACTGTCGGAAATGTCATTTTCTGTCATTGTAGTCCTTGAATAAATTATATAACACGGGCTTCCTAAATTGATTCACATTATTGGATATTAAACATGGGAATTCCGTTATTTAGAAGATCATTTTGTTTTTAAGGAGTAACCCAGAGCTTGAGATTTTATCTTTTCCTTTTTTTTTTTTTATTTCATGTCAGACATTCATGGAAAACTCTCCTTCCACATCAGCGCTTTCATGTGGCAACACAAGTAAAAATTTAGCCAATTTTGAAATATTGGAGCTTAAAATAAATATTTTGTTTAGTGATGACGCTGCAAATTGCCAGCATCATATCAGCGCGGCAGATGTGCCGAAATTCTATCCCACAGAAGTTATTTTACTAAGTAGTAGATAGATCTTTAAAACTTAAAATGATTAAGCTAATTTTGTAGACTATTAATTGAAACGTTTACATGTTTATTTTAGAAACAGCCATAAATCTATTTTTTAAATTAAAATTGACAAAAATAGCCCCATTTTCATTCATTGATTGTCCGATATGACATTGCGTTGGGGGACGTTCGGACAACTCACCCTAACCAAGATTCGAACTCAGAACCTCTAAGGACATGAAGCAGACACGCTACCACCACACTATGGCCAAGAGCACAATGTTGCTACTGTGGAAAATTCTATTGTGTATTCCTATTAGATTAATGAGAAAAGCTACATTGAATACTGCCAACTCAACAGTGCAAGGATAGGGCCTTCCGAAGTGCCCTAAACTTACACTATAGCTGTCGCAAAATTTGATGGCGGGTGGCTCGATACTAAATTCAACCATTATGCTTTCCATGCCTTGCTATGTTGTATAGTTAAATACACTGTGAAATCACGCTGTAAAAACAATGATATAAATACCATTTGCACCCACAAAATTTATTTGCACAACAGGAAAAATAATAGTAATAGTCTCCTATCAGGCACCATTAAATTTTGTGGCTACCATAGATTCAAGCAAGCTGTAGTGACTATTGCGTCTCACAACGGGGTATCCGGTTCCTAACACAGATTCGTCTGATTAAAAACATGGCAAGAATTTTTTTTCACAAACATTAAAGTGTTGAGAATTTATTCAAGTTATTTTCTTTAGTTTTATTAATACTTATTATTATTATTATTATTATTATTATTATTATTATTATTATTATTATTATTATTATTATTATTATTATTATTATTATTATTATTATTATTATTATTATTATTATTATTATTATTATTATTATTATTATTATTATTATTATTATTATTATTATTATTATTATTATTATTATTATTATTATTATTATTATTATTATTATTATTATTATTATTATTATTATTATTATTATTATTATTATTATTATTATTATTATTATTATTATTATTATTATTATTATTATTATTATTATTATTATTATTATTATTATTATTATTATTATTATTATTATTATTATTATTATTATTATTATTATTATTATTATTATTATTATTATTATTATTATTATTATTATTATTATTATTATTATTATTATTATTATTATTATTATTATTATTATTATTATTATTATTATTATTATTATTATTATTATTATTATTATTATTATTATTATTATTATTATTATTATTATTATTATTATTATTATTATTATTATTATTATTATTATTATTATTATTATTATTATTATTATTATTATTATTATTATTATTATTATTATTATTATTATTATTATTATTATTATTATTATTATTATTATTATTATTATTATTATTATTATTATTATTATTATTATTATTATTATTATTATTATTATTATTATTATTATTATTATTATTATTATTATTATTATTATTATTATTATTATTATTATTATTATTATTATTATTATTATTATTATTATTATTATTATTATTATTATTCATCGTTATCTTTGTTTTTCAAATGTCCTGGATCGAAGAATGGAAATATGGCAATTCTCGAGTCAAAAGAAGGGATTAAAAAGGCAAATGCGAGCCGAATCGAGTAAAGCAAGACTATCTGCAAATATTGCAGAGGGTCTTAGTGGTTTTAGTTACATGTGTAGATGTATACTCTTCTAAACCAGTTCGGGCAACGTAACTTCTTATTTTATACCTCCATGGCATGTTTCTACATGTTTTTGTTATTCTATGCAGAATTGGTTATTCGTTTTCCTTGATCCCTTGATCCTTTGCAGCTTTTTAAAGTGTTGGGCTTCCTGAATTGAGGTTGGGTTGTAGCAGAGGATGAGTTATTTGAAAAGGATATCTAAAAATCAGAACAAGGACATACCAAATTAAATAACACTAAATGTTTTATTTTAAATAAGGATCAAATTCTCTATGCTAAGGATAGATTGTGCGTCTCTCTCGAACCATCAGAATGTTTTATAGTATGCCGACATGAAAGCTGTGTTAACTTCAGAAGACTTAATCTACGATGTATGTAGTTTTACTTTCAAGAATTTGGAAAGGGCATTCAAGGTTGCAGAATATTACTCCACTATTTTATGCAGTCAACGTAAGCATTTAAAACTTATAGCTCGTTTTGAATAGAGTTAGAATTAGTATTTATTGACTGTTAAGCCGTCAAGTACATACATTTGCTCACAAGTTTACAATATTTAGAATATAACGATAATGTTAAATACTATTAGAAATTTATCACAAAATTATATGACATTAAGCGAGGTAATATGATCCGAAATTATACATATGTAGTCCTAGATATTTGTGAATTGTGTATTTTAGATAATCTTGAAAATGGTGTTAGTCTGAGTTATTATGTTTTGTGCAACTATGTATTGTCTGTCAAAGCGCATATTTTTGTAAATTGTTCTATAAAGATCAGAGAATGGTAAATATACAACCCTGGCAGTTATTTTAAGTTTTTGAAAAAATTGTGTGCAAGGATGATTATAATGTAGATTAGCAATATATCTAATTGCCTTTTTTGCCTCTTGAAAATTGTTTGTGCTCCTTTGGAATTACCCCATTGAAGTATACCTTGTGATAATGTAGAGTGAAAGAAGGCAAAATATGCATATATGAGCAAATTTTCTCTAACATTATGACAATATTTGTATAACAGGAATATTACGCAAGTTTGTTTGCCGCTCACATAGTTTGTGATGTTCCCAGTTAGCTTTTTTATTAGTGTAGATTACCATTGTGCTTTTCAAATGGGAAGAGTTCTGATCTGCAGCCAATAAGATACATTTATATGTACAGTGTTGCAAGCTCATTACCCCCACTCTTCATATTTCTTGGCATGTGTCAAGCCCCACTTAAGGGGAAAGCAATATGTCAGCACAGCAGGACTCCGATTGGTTGCCAATCTGGAAATGCTCAAGGACAAACTCCTTCCCATTTAAAATTCACAGTAGCAGTTTGACAGATATATTATCATGATTCTTTGAACGTATTTGAAATATAAGTTCTCTCACCCATGAAAGACATCTACTGGCTAAACTAGTTATGCCTGCATCAATTTGTAAAAGTGGAAAAAGAGCCAAGACATGGCATTATAACTATATTGGTGACAGGAATAATATTGCCTCTCTGATAACATAGAAACCTGTTATCCTGTTCTTACACACCATTAACCTAGGCCTCGTAATCTAACGTTGGCTAAATTTCAATATCACCGGAGCCTGTCATCCCATTCTTACACACACAAACCTAGGGGTACAGGCTGAATTCTGGTAACATAGGACTCTGTTATCCTGTTCATATACATATACTGAGCTAGATGTCGTAGCCTAACATAGGCCAAATTTCAATAACACACACTATCTTGCCATTCACATATACACCGTAACTTAGACATCATTGCAATTTTGTTTTACAATTTTTCTGCGATTGTTATACATTGTGGTGGAGAACCATGGACCCAAAGTACTTCACCTCACTGAAAACCTCCCCTCTGAACAGTCTGAGAAAGTAGGATCTCCTACCACAATTCCCTACCTTTGTGCTGGAAATATTGGAAGGAGCATCCACATGGGATGACAAGAAATGGTGGTAGGGAAAGAAATTCACAGCAATGCAAGAATGTGACGAATATGTCATTAATTGACTTGTAATTTTGATTATTCATTGATTTATTATTTATATATTCAGTTGCTCATTTTTAAGGGATTGGGACTGAGAAAGGATAATGTGAAGTACAAGTTTATTTATATTCTAAAAGGAAGAAATTCACAATAATGTGATAAGTTTGTGATTATTTTGACTGTTTTCACATTCACATAGTATCCATAGATTTATTATTTATTTATTTTAAAAGATACGAATGAAGAAAGTATACTTTGCATGCTAAACCAGTACATGTTATTAGTTGGCAAATTGAAGAGACGTATTGGAAAATGTGTGCTACAACAACTATGTTTTCATCATTCAGTCATACAGGAAGAGCATAGGTGAAGTACACTCACTGCAGATATAATAGTTGCAATCAGATCATAATGGAGGCAATTTTATTCATTGACTAGAGCGAGAAATCATATATTCATAGAGTTTTGTAACTAAGAAGACCAAAAGAATTACTAATAACTAGAAAAAAATATATTAAAGGAACTAAAAGTTGAGAGGTTGATTTCTTTAGGATAGATAATGATGACAGTGAGGTATCTTTCATATACAGGCCATTATTATGAAATGTTTGATATTATGCCTTTTGCCACTTAAGTAAATGTCTTCCTACAAATTATTCCAGATGCACAGATTGATCACACTGTAATTTTATTACCATGCACTTGCTGTAGTTACAGAAGTTAAGAAAAATCTGATGTTAATTATTATTTATTTATGCCAACAAACTTACTGTTAGTGTTTTTAAACACACAAGCCGTGTGTGGGCAAAGTTTGAGAGGTAGAACCGGAACTTAAAAATTCAATGCCGCAACTGGGATTTGAACCACAGACCTTCCGCTTACCGGGCGGCTGCTCTAATCACTGAGCTATTGTGACAAACTGCCAGAATGGCATTAAATTCTCAAACCAGTTCGTATTTCTCGTATTTCAGTTTGTCACAATAGCTCAGTGGTTAGAGCAGCCACCCGGTAAGCGGCAGGCCTGTGGTTCAAATCCCAGTTGTGGCATTGAATTTTTAAGTTCTGGTTCTACCTCTCAAAATCTGATGTGTTGCACTCACATGACTTCCTCTACTCTTGTACTAACCATTCTTATAAACTCTTATTCCGATATCTTCTTTGTGTTAGTTCAGATAAACATTTGTACAAATTATCTTCTTGCTTATTTCCTTGTAGGTACAAGGGGAATATGGGAATACAGTAGGCTTTGAGCGGTAGTCAAATCTTTTAAAGCTTTGAGATTCCGTTCTCTTTGCACACTTAACATATAAAAAAATGAACAACAATGTTCCATTTCACAAAAGTTTTAAATTTTCTGAAACGCACACACATAACAAGGAATTCTCTGAAATGGTTCACCCTATAAGAAAATTTATTTAGACATAAATTATGTATTCTAGCAAGATCTACATCTTTTGTATAGTATGGTTTGGTCTATCTCTAACGGTTTACCAGTTATGCAAAAGTCATCCAGAGTAAATACGACTACAGGGCCTATAGCTAGAGAATTCAAGATACACATTTCATTTGTCATAAAAATACCTCAAATATATGACATTTTAATCAAAATCGTCAGACCATTTTCAAGAAAATCAACATTTTCGAAAAATTTTCCATATATTTTCTTCAAAATCTTTGTGTTGCATCCTTGAAAGACATTAAACTCAAATACCAACTTTAGTTTTTAACCAACTTTTCGTTTTTGAGCTGTGCTGTCGACAGACTGACACAAACACACAAGCTGTTTTTTGGATTCAGGGGGTCTCAAAACATATATTTCTGGTGAAATCTCGACATCAAATTTTTGGGTGGAATACAATACTTCCTTCTACTTACAGGAGAGAAAGTAAAAATGTAGTGACTAAAATCAGGGAGACCTAACCTGTCACTTGACCGCTAGTTAATTCACTCACCTGCGAATTAGGCTAGCCCTTTCTCGTTCAGTCGACTAATCATTGCTTGGTATGTTTGTAACATGATTGGACGGGATAGGGCTAGCCTTGCTCGAAGGTAAGTGAATCAGCTAGCTGCCAAGTGCCAGGTTAGTTCTCCCCGACTGTAATTTAGTTAATTTTTTTTTTCTTTCTTTTTTCTGTTATGAAAATTGCAGAAGATAGAGAATGTTAAACCTCAATGGCGATAGTCCCCATGGGCGCATTTACTAATGCACCTGGCCTTGGTGTTTCATGGTGCAGGGGGTTATGTATTCAAGTCCTGCCTTGGTTATGGATGTTTGTGTGTACGTGACAAAAAAAACCTGAACAGTGGAAAATGAAAAAGTAAAAACTAAAAAAAGTTATTCCTTGAAAAACATTAGAATAAATGATTACATAGGTACATATGTATTATGAATTTGCTTTAAATTGAAACATAGAAAGAGATAGCAATAAATTCCACGTGGCAGTTGGTAATCCTTAACTGCCTAATCTCAAAACCTTTATTACAGAAAATTACTATTTAAAATCTGGGATAGTTTGAAACATGAAATTTAGAAAGAGAATGACTCAACTTCTTCACTTTAGTTTCCTAATTACAGTGTTCAACCTCACTGCATGTGTTACTTCTAAATGTATCACAATTATCAGTTCATCAATTAACCCATCTTTGTGCCAATAGAATTTTTCTGTTTTCTTCACGTGTTCCCAGGCACATTGCCGATTTTCGGGAGTAACTTGGTTTATAGCTGTGCAAAGCAACTCTGCTCAATGACATGATTTGAAAGTTACATTTTGCTGCGTCAGTTTTTTTATTTGCACCCATATTAGTTCAATCGTGTACATGTCACAATGGTATGGAGGCAAGCTATCTACAGTGTATCCATTTAATTCATTAATGGTGTCAATTTCGTATCGTCTTAATGAATATTTATTTCTTGATACTGTCACACAAAACTTGTTTAGTAGTATGGATACTGCAAATTTGAAATTGGGACTTCATTCGTTTCAGCTGAGAGATATGGCACGTTGTCCATAACAATTATGTTGCGCTCAGGAATGTTCAGTAAAAGCTGATTACTAAAGCATTGTTTAAAAGCATTATCATTTGTATCTGTGAGGTAATCTTTTGTGGATAAAGACTTAAATGCAAGTAGTACATTGGGAACATATCCAGCAGATGTTCCAGTACGCAAAATAATAAATCTTGAAACCTTTCCTAATGGCACATGCAAAGGATGTTCTGATTTACTAACATCGGAAATCCATATTTTTCTCTTAGAATGATTGACATTCACCCAAGTTGCATCTAAATAGATATTTGACTGCCAAGTATTTCTTAAATATTTCAGTTTTCTTAGAAAATGAAATATTTTCACCATCACATTGGGTGTTTCCATCAGAAATTTATGCCCCATATTATTTACGTAACAAAAAGGTATATCCTTCATGATCTTGTGTAACGCCCAGGTACTTCCATTCAAAATGTATGCTACTTTTAAAGCTTGATTAATACCATTTAAGCTTGACAAGAAATGCAATTTATACAGACCATAAATTGTATGGTGCATGCATAGTTGTAACAAAATGGAATACTTTGTTGACATTTAACAATTTATTTCTTGTATAAGGAATGTCTTAAAAATGGAGGGTGAGTAAGTTTTTTAATTGATCATATCTGATTTTGTTTAGTGTAATATACATATTTTATTTGTTCATTTCACCTTTCTTCTGCATTTACATTTTTGGATAAGCATGAAACTTTTACCCTATAATTTATCTGTGAACTTTTTCATGTGTTGTCGTTTACTTGCGTAAGGGTAGTAATAGGGGTATAAGCTGCTCATAGTTTGTGTATGGAAAGAGCACAATACATATAACTTGTATTAGTGAAAAGCATCTAAAAACACTCTTTATTGGTATACAAAAATATAACATTATGGTACACACCAGCCCAAGTGATTGACATGAAGTATGGAGGATAATTAAAATATGCATTTAAACTTTTGTTTACATTGGTGAACCTGAGGTGATTTGTACTCAGGGGAGGGGTGGGGGGGGGGGGTAGAAAGTAAGTGAAGGATAGTTCATAAAAGTTGATAGACTCCAATATTTACTGAGTCCTGAAGTGTAGTAATAGAAGATTTCTCTGAACCATTGTGTATCCTATATTTGTGTATTAGGGGTTGAAACTACACTTTGGGGGAACATTTCTGCAGTTTAGATGGTAGCCTCTAATTTTCGCTTTACAAGTATGTTGAGTTTAAGAAGCCAAATTCTGAGGAATTGCTTGTAAAAGGATAGAAACTATAGTGGGTTAGGCTATGAAAGTTGTTGATAGTTTACAAATTATGCCTGAGTAACGTGCAGGGTTTTATCCACTTTGGTCGAATTGTGAATATTTGTACATAAGGAGTTAAAAATGGCATGAGTTGCAAAGTGAAACTGTCTTATATGTCATCATTACAATAATGAAGTCGGCTAGCGAATTTACCAAGCTGAACACTAGAAGTTGAGTAATTGTTATTTTTGCTTTGTTCTGAAGATTTTTCCCTTATGTGAGGTATTGATTATGTCAGTTCTAGAATGTATTGATTATTGATTTTTCCCAGGCAGTAATGAAGTTACCTCAGGATATAAGCAAGAATACCTGAAGTTTATTATTTAAAGGCAATAAAATATTTATTTGTGCAGCACAAATGACAAATACTGTTTATTACTTCAGTATAATTGGTTTTGCTAATACACTAGACTCGTTAATCCATCCATTCCTTGCACACTTTGGTACCGGATAAGTGCAAGTCCCAGGTTATTGAGAGTATCTGTATCCAGAAGGGATAATTAGCGTAAACCATTTGAGGTGTTAAAATGGCTGATGTCAGAGCAGTGATATTGAACTGTAAAGGAAGCACAATTTCAAATATAGCATTGTAAACCTAATTAACTTAGCATTGTTGCTGCTCATCAGTTTTGCTTGAGCGACTGGAGGCTAGATGTGTGCAGCATTACTGAGGGCTGGACTAGCAAGAGTTTAATGCACTACAATCTAATAAAATCACAAAACTTCCGTATTAACAAAGGTACATTCCTTTGACAGCTGATACATGTTTGTTTTCAGCCTATAGCAGAAGATGAATTAACTATAGGTTAATTACTGCATCCACATTTTGAGTAACTCAAGCCATAGGCTCATGCTTACATGGTTTTGTCCGAATTGGTACAGTATTATAATTATGTAAGAGCAACAAAGCATGTTTATATACAGTAGCGTTCATAAGTGTTTTGACAAAATGTTTTCTCAACATATCTTTATTTGTAGCATTGGTTGGCCTCTTGTACAATAGGCAACTAAAACTATAAACGATAATACATACATAAACATAAAATAACACTTCTGGGGATAGTGTATTGTATGTCAAAGAACAAAACTGAGAAATCTAGTGACAATGTTCTTTTCCAGAGGCAAGTATCTTCTGTCTGCACAAGGGTTTCTTGCATGGGCGATGAGCTGTCAAATCCACATCCTTTAATCTACACTTTACAGTAGATATATGGATGTCTACTCCTGAGATCATCATTGATTTGTCGTGCAGACTTTCGAGCATCTGATACAGATTGCCCTCTAATTATTCTATTTTTTTGGTTGGTTTTCTAGGTTGACCCTGTCTTGATTGTTGTATACATAACCTGGTAAAGTTTTCACCATTGGATTTGAAACCTTGTGCAATTGGTCTGTTACCCAAAGGAAGTTACTCTGTAACACCAGACTTCCCAAGAGGAAAAACAGAGGTGAAGGAGGGGAAATTAGCAAGTGACGAGGTGACAGAGAAGGAGAAGAGAGGACATATGATTGGTTACAGCAATTCGACAGAGATTAAAGATGGCAGTGAGAAACTAGCAAGCGACAAAGGAGCAATTTCAAAGTTATATGGAAATAAACTGAGTGAACAAGAAGATGTGGTGGGGTTTGACCAGATAGAATGGGAGGACAGGGAAACAGGTTTTACATATATGGGTAGATTAGAATGGGAGAAGGGTGACCAGAAAAGGCCAGCACTAATTTAGAAAGATATTAACTTAAATAAGTGGATTTTGGATAATGAACATGTTGTTCAGTGACTGATATTTGAATTGCGGTCGAAAGGTTGGCTAGCCTGTTTTGATGGTTCCCAAGAGAGGTAACTATGTACTATGTAAACAACGGTAGAATAAATGATCAAAAAGGATACAGTCCATTTTATTACCATGACGGTAACATTTGGTCCTCCGGGCCGGATACTGCTATAGATTGCCAGCAAACCGTATAGTAATTGAAAATATTGATACGCACTTGTAATGTACATAATGGAAACCATCTTATCTTCTTCACGCCGGCATCAAGAGGGAAATCGAAGCGGCCGGAGTAATTACTAATGGAACATCAGCACCAGGCAAGAGTGATTCTATAAAAGGTTAGCCATTATCTAGTTACTAGCTATTTAGCCTACCTTGACTGGCTTTCTGTATTAGTAACATTGACACATTGCATTATATCTTCTATAATTAGTTCCATACCATTCCTTTGCTCACTTTTCATTGCTGTCCTTCACTCGATATTTTTATATAACACTTTGGTGGAACAAACTGGATCATATCTAGTGCTGTGCGACTAATATTATGGAAGAGCAAAATAAGAAGCAATTAATTACAAAACGAGCCGTGGCGAAAGCAAGTCTTACTCGCTTTGCCAAATTTGTTAATGAATTTCAAGCTGGGTCAGATATTTATTCGATAGAAGTAAGAGTAAAGGAACTGCCTAAAATTAGGGGTAAATTTGAAGAGGCACAATCTCAATTAGAATTGTTTGAAGATCTCGAGAGTCATTCTGCTGACAGAGAAAGTTTTGAATTGATGTACTTTAGCTTAGAAGCAACGATGGCTAAATTAGCTAAATTAGCTCAAAGTGCAGATGGAAATGTTAGCAACAGTTCTGTTAGCCCTCCCTTGTCACATACAAGGAGCGCTATGAAGGCAATAAAACTGCCAACTCTTAAAATACCTTCATTCAATGGTGATATAACCAACTTTAAGCATTTTATTGATACCTTTGAGAGCCTAGTTGTTAACAATGAAACTTTAGATGATATTCAGAGGTTTCACTACCTTCTCTCTTCACTAACAGGAGAAGCACATAATTTAATAGCTAACATTCCTGTCACAAGTTGTAATTTCAAGGTTGCATTGGAAACTATTAGCAATCGTTATGACAATTTAAGACTTATTGCTTCAGCTCATCTTACCCGTTTGTTGAGTTTACCCGCTGCTCACAAATCATCTGCAAAGGAACTTAGGGCCTTAATAAATCAAACCATGAGTAATTTAAATGCAATCAAGGCGTTAAACATAGAAATTCCATTGGAAGAATTGATATTATCTCAACTAGTGTTAGATAAGTTAGATGTAACTATAAAGAAAGAATTTGAAGACACATTAGATTCAAATAACTTTCCTGCATTTAAGGATCTTATTACATTTCCAGAAAGAAAATGCAAATCACTAGAAATAATCAATCCAAAATGGAATACAACTTGCTCAAGCATGTCAAATGTTGTTGTTGTTGTTGTTAGCTAATGCTGGATTTCTGACAATGAAGCCATTAATCCTCTTGCTCTCCAATATTTTTCACTGATGGATGGGGCACTAGAAGTGGCCAGGCATATTTGAAGGTGGTCTCGATCCATTTCCTCTTGCAGATCACATAGAGGACAGAGTGGTGAAGAATATATCCCAATTCTGTTTAAATGTTTTGCCAGACAATCATGTCCTGTAATCAACCTGAAGGTTGCAGCTGCTGTTTTTCGAGGATACTCAGGAATCACTGTTTGAATGTTTGGTAGTTCCCATCTTTTATTCTTTGATTTTTCATAGTAATATTTTGCAATAATTTTTTTGAATTCAGAGTTGACTAATCTTTTAGCTGCATAAAATGGTAGATTAACTATAGATTTCTGTACACCGCTGGTACCCTTTTTTGCAAGAAAATCAGCTTTCTCATTACCACTCAGTCCACAGTGAGCCGGTATCCATTGGAAGACTAGGTGTTTTTGAAGTGCTGTTAGATGGGTAAGCATCTTCCAACATTCTATAATAGTTTGGTTTCTTGGTGACAACTTGGAAGTAATTGCTATAATTGCTGCCCTGGAATCTGAGAGAATAACTGCTTGCTGAAAATGTGAAATTCTGTACAAAAGATTTTGTAGGGCCATTCGAATTGCTTCAATTTCTCCATCAAAGTTAGTAGTTCCATAACTTAAAGATTTGTAATAGGAAAAGAGGTGACATGTGACTCCAGCACCTGCTCCATCTTTGTTTGATATAAATGATCCATCAGTATAAATATGGAGCCACTCATGTTCTGGAAACCTAGTATGGATTGTCTCTAATGCCAATAATTTTAGAACACTAGTTGGAGTATCACTTTTTTTAACTTCTTCTGTCAGGTGTAAATAATATGTGATGTCTAATGTATGTGTTGGATTGACTTTAGATATAAAGTTTTCCTTTGAATTAGGAAGGTGTACATCCTTCTTGATATCTTGAATTTTGGAAAGAAAGCTCTCCTGAGTCTTTAGTGTATGTGTAAAATTTCTCTTGTGCCATGTATTGAATGGGAGTCTGATCAACTTTTCGTGTTGAATAAGAGCCGCTTTTTCTATTTCTTATTCAATGGGGTATTGGTTGGTTAGTATTTCCATAGCTGCTATTGGTGTGGTTTTGATAGCACCTGTAATTAATCTCAGACTTTGGTTTTGAAAGATTTGAATTTTTTTTTGTGTTTGCTGTTACAAGAACTTCGCTGCAGTAAGTAAACAATGGTTTTATATATATATTATATGTTGTGTTAAGCGTTGCTCTGGAACATCCCCACTTCATTCCTGTTAAACGTTTTAACAGTGAAAGGCGCCTCTCTGCTCTTTGTATTACATTTTCTATTTGTTTGGTCCATGTAAGTTTGGTATCAAATGTAACTCCTAAATACTTTGCTTCCTTTGTTTCTGGTAATTGTTGACCCTCAAAATTTAGTTTTATTTTTGGTGGTTTTTTTCTTAGTGAAAAGATTTGGTAGTTTGATTTTGTTGTATTAACAGTCATTAAATTTTCTTTGGTCCACCTCTGTAAGTTGGTTAAGGATTGTTGCATGGTTTTTTCCAGTTCTGTACTTTTGCTTTTTGGTTTTGAAGTCCACATTACCAAGTCATCAGCAAATAGTGCACACTTCACACCTGATTCTTGTATTTGTTGTGGTAGATCATTAATAAATATATTAAAAAGTGTAGTGCTGAGCACTGCACCTTGTGGCAAGCCACGGTGTATTTGTTTATATTTAGATATATTTCTTCCATATCTGGTTGCAATAAAGCGTTGTGTTAGGAAATGATATAGCCATGAAAACATTTGACCTTGTATCCCTATTTTTTTTACTTTCTTTAATAGTTTTGTTCTGCATATAGAATCATATGCGCTTTGAAAATCAATAAAAACTGATAAATTATCTTCTTTTCTATTGAAGGAGTCTTTGATTTCTTGACTGAGAAGTAAGACTTGTTCATTTGTAGAGTGGAACTCTCTGAATCCAGCTTGACATGGGGATATTAAATTTTGTGATTCTAGAAACCAATTTAACCTGTTTGACACCATTCTTTCCATCACTTTTGCTATTATGCTGGTAAGAGCTATTGGTCTATATTTTTTTATTTCTGATGCTGTTTTGTCTTTCTTCAAGAGTGGGACAATTATTGCTTTTCGCCATTCAGCAGGTACAGTGGTTTTCCAGGATAGATTGTAGAGTTTCAGTAGTAGTTGTTTTGCTGTTTTTCCAAGGTTTTTTATGAACTCTGGATGTATGTGATCTGGTCCAGGAGACTTTTTTATTTTTTAGATTATTTATTGCAATGTTCAATTCTTGCATATTAAAATTTTGAAAAAAGATATTGCACTGAGTGTTAGGATTACATTCTCTTTCTTGTTTCGAATCTTTCTTAAATTCTTTACGTTCCTTTTTATTATTTCTTGTTACTTTGTGTGCATTAGCATAATATTTATTGAATGTTTCGGCTATGACTGCATCATTTACTAACATTTTATTGTTGTGTATGATAGGTGTGCTGTTGTTTTCTTTCCTGTCCTTGACATTTTTTATGAACTTATGAGCTTTGTTACCATCTGTCCTATAATCCATTTTTTCTAAGAAATTATTAAAGTGATTCCTTTTAGCAGTATTAATTTCTTTTTTTAATGAGGCACATTTCTTCCGCCATATTTGTGTATCTGATATGTTTTTTGTTTGTTCAGCTGTATTTCTAGCTATATCCCTTTGCTTTTTCAGTTCTTCTAACTGGGGGTTCCAAAAGGGTTTGAAATTTTTAATTCTTCCACGAGGAATATGTTTTTTTGCAGTTTCTAGGATGACTTTACAGAATTCTTTGTTCATATGATCTGGTTGGTCATGCAGCTGTGAGTTTGTTTGTTCTTTAAATTTATGTTCTAATTCAGTTTTATATTTGTTCCAATCTGCTTTTTTGAAGTTCCAATACAGATTCGTAAGACCTTGACTGTTATTTGTGTTCTCTAGTTTTATATCAGCAATTACTGCTCTGTGACCAGAACTTGGATCTTCTATAACTTGTTTTTTAATTTTTGAAACAATATCTGTTGTAGCTAACAAGAGGTCTGGGTTACTACCCGCTCCAGAATAATGTATGAAGGTTGTGGGATCTTCTTTACTATAAATCAGTTCAAAAGTTGTGGTATTCAAAAATTCTTCCACTATCTTCCCTGTAGAATCCACTTTTTCATAACCCCATCTTTTGGAATGTGCATTGAAATCCCCAATTACGATTGTTTTATTTAATTGGTCAATAAGTGAGAGATCCGGTACATTCCTGGGAGGATTGTAAATACTGTATAAATGTAGATGTGTTTTGTTATCCCAAAAATTTAGCTTTATTAATTCACTTTTATCTGTGTTATCCATTTCTTTAACAATTTCAAAGGAGGTTTTAATATCCTTTTTGACTCCAACTAATATTCCACTACTTATCTGTCTATTTTTGGGTAGTAAGTGCAGTAAAAATCCAGTAAAATTGAAGTATTTAAGTTGGTCATTTGTTAGATTTGCTTCTTGTATTACAAATATGTCAATGTTAAAGTCAAATACAATTTTATTCAGTTCTACTCTTTTTGTTTGTGTGAGACCACCTGCATTCCATTGTAGAAGTCTGATGTTAGATCTTCTATTAATATAATGTTTTGGTTCTCGAGAAGTAGTCCCCGCCCGGAGATCCGAATGGGGGACTATTTTAACTCCGGAACATTTTACCCCTCGAGTCATATTTCATAAAAAAAGAGAGCAATAGCAGTAATAGTAACCGTTTTTTTAGAGAGCACCATATTTTTATGTTTTGGCGGTCACATCGCTCTCTCACAACCCCCAGAATGTCTGGGGGACCACACCTGTCGTTGGTTTACGGGTCTCACCGACCTGACCGGGAGAATTATCAAAATAAGTTCACCGACCATATCCTCTGATTACCAATCAGAAGGCGTATTACATGCCATGACAGGTCAGCATGTTAGGGGTTAAGGTTTTATAGAAAAATTAGAGAAATGGAGAGGTTGGAAAAATAAAGACTCCCTAGCCCTCAGGAACCCTAATAGCATCGGGGTCGGAAGAGAACAAGAGATGACCAAGGTAAGGTCAGATAGGAAAGTTACAGTGAGGAGCAAAACACCAGTAAGTGGAAGTAATGTTCTGCTCAGCTTAGGTACCTTGTGGTTGCCATTCACATATCCCCTAGACGGAGACCCCTGAGTATGCATGTCAAATGTTAACACACAGAAAATTGTAAATCACAAACACAAATCCAGTTTTCAACAGGCTTATGCTGTTGCAGCCTTAAACTGTGCATATTATAATTCTTCACATGCCTTATCAAAATGTAAGGCATTTTTTCAGGCTCCTGTATTAGAACGCAGAGCTTTTGTTAAGGATGCCAACCTGTGTTTTAACTGCTTACGATCTGGTCATACAGTCAGAAATTGTAAAACATCGAATTGTCGCACCTGTGGTAAAAGGCACCACACTTTAGTACATCTTGATGCTTCCAAACAGCAATACAGTTTCAGTAATAATGAAGGTTATTCAAGTCATGATCCCTTGCACACAGATAATGGTGTAAATAGCTACTGTGCATTGAAATTTGAACCTCGTAAACACATTTTGTTGTCTACAGCATTGATTAAAGTTAAAAAACACAAGGGTATTTGGCAGACGTGTAGAGCTTTGCTAGATACCTGTTCTCAGTCATGTTTCATATCAGAGGCCTGCGCTCAGAGGTTAAGACTTAAACGACATCATGATCCTAAACCTGTTCAAGGAATTGGCAATATAGTTTCAGAAACCAAACATGGAATTTGCATCAAAATTGGATCATTTGTAACTGACTTTGTTATGTCAGTAGATTGCATAATTTTACCCAAGGTGACAGAAAATCTGCCTGCAGAGAAAATTGACTGCAGTAATTGGAAATTACCTAGGAATATTTCATTTGCTGATCCTAAATTTCATGAGCCTGGAAAGATAGATATTCTGTTGGGAGCAGAAGTCTGTTCATACATTCAGCGCCAAGGTAAATTACATCGTGATGATAATCATCCTGTTTTAATGGAAACAGAGTTTGGTTGGGTACTTGCAGGAAAATATTCAGACTATGGAAGATCCTGTAATATTCCACGGCGGCCGGTAGTATCATGTTTCGCTAAGACTGAAGTCAGTATACAGCACCAATTGCAGAAATTCTGGGAGATTGAGGAATTGAATCACACTCCAAAAACAATGAATGATAAAGCATGTGAGGCTCATTTCACTCAGAATACAACAAGAGATTCGTCAGGAAGATTTGTGGTTCGACTTCCATTTAAAGAAGATCCTAAGAAGTTAGATGAGTCTAAGATGATGGCCGCAAGAAGATTACATCAGTTAGAAAGAAAACTAATAAAGAACCAAACATTGAAGGAAGATAATGTGCATTTTTTACAAGAATATGAAGCACTGGGTCACATGCAAGTGGCAAGACCCACTACAAGACTTTGTTATTATATGCCTCATCATGCAGTACTTAAGACACACAGCTCAACTACGAAGACAAGAGTAGTTTTTGACTGTTCTGCAGCTTCTAAGAATGGAATTTCAGAGAATGATTTATTGTATGTTGGTCCTACTATTCAACAGGACATTTGTTCTATCATCCTAAGATTTAGGACACATGAAGTAGCATTTACTGCTGATGTTGCCAAAATGTATAGACAAATTTGGTTACTGATAACAGCTTCACGGGTGATCAGCCGTGTTAAACTTAAAAAGGTCGAGCTTTCGGCCATTATACTCTCCATGGCCATCTTCAGGACTAAAATGATGGAAAATTCTCCTCAGTTCCCAAATATATACTATGGTTAGGTTGTGTTGTCCGAACCAATGCGCGGGTGATGGTTTCTGATTGGGCCTGCTGTAGGCTCGGCTGCAGTGTTTTCCCGCGGGTACGAAATTTGTGCAGTGTTTCTGATGGCTATAGTCCACGCGGAACTTAGTTTGAGTCCGCCCTCTCTGTTGAAATTGTGGGGGTGTAATTTGATGTGGATGGCCTCCTTGATGAGTCTGTCCCAGTAATTTTCTGCGTGTTCTAGTATTTTTGTGTCTTGGAAATTGATTTTGTGGACCTGTTCTATGCAGTGTTGGGCTACTGCTGATTTTTCGGGCTGGAGAAGTCTGATGCTCCGTTGATGTTCTTTGCATCTTTCCTCTATCGTGCGTCCTGTTTGACCCACATACACCTTACCACACTCACACGGAATCCTATATATTCCCGGGACCTTAAGCCCAAGTGGGTCTTTCACCGGCCTGAGGAGTTGTCGGATCTTCTTAGGGGGCGTGAAGAAGGTTTTGATATTATATCTTGCGAGTATACGGGAAACCTTGTTGGAGACAGAGCCGTAGAAAGGTATGTAGGCCTTCTCTTGAGGGCTATCCTTCCCTTGCGTGAGCAGTAGCGGGTTCTTCCTGCTGCGTTCTACTTTCCTACGGGTCTCATTGATGTCCTGGTTGCTATACCCATTCTTGCGTAGGGTATCCTGTAAGTATTGAAGTTCTAGGTGTATGTGGTCCTTGTCTGCTATGTCAAACGCTCGGTGAAACAGAGTGGAAATTATTGTTTTCTTCTGAGAGGGATGATGGTGGCTGGTGGCATCCAAGTATCTGTTGGTGTGTGTGGGCTTCCTGTAGACCGTGTGTCCCAGGCTGCCATCCGGTTTTTTGTACACTAGAACATCCAGGAAGGGAAGGGAGTTGTCGTTCTCCACTTCCATGGTGAATTTAATATTAGTATGCAGGCTATTGAGATGGTCGAGAAAAAAGCCAAGTTTTTCTGTCCCGTGTGGCCAGATGACGAAAGTGTCGTCGACGTATCTGTAGAAAGCTTTTGGTTTGTGTGTAGCGGTGTCCAGTGCGGTGTGTTCAAAGTTTTCCATGAAGAAATTGGCAATGGCCGGTGATAATGGTGAGCCCATGGCCACTCCGTCAGTTTGTTCGTAAAACTGGTCATTGTAGCAGAAGTAGGTGGACGTGAGCGTGTGTCTGAAGAGTTGTGTGATGTCCTCCGGAAATTGTTCCGCTATGAGAAGTAGTGAGTCTTCTAGAGGCACTCTGGTGAAGAGGGATTCAACGTCGAAACTCACCAAGATATCCCCCGGGTCCAATCTCATAGTTGAGATCTTTTGTACGAAGTGGCTGGAGTTATTGATGTGATGGTGACAGGCGCCCACTAGTGGATTCAATAGAGTGGTGAGGTGTTTGGCCAGCTGGTATGTGGGTGAGTTAATAGCACTTACAATGGGTCGGAGTGGTATTGTAGGTTTGTGGATTTTCGGAAGTCCGTAGAGTCTGGGTGGAGTGGCTGAGTGCGGGATGATGGTTTTTTGGGCTTCGGTGGTTAGGCTGGAGTGTTTGATGAGCTCGGTGGTGATCTTGGTGATCCTGGCCGTCGGGTCCTTGTCAAGTTTCTTGAAGGAAGAGTCTTCGAGTAGAAGTTTAATTTTCCGGTCGTAATCTGTGGTTTCCATAATCACCGTGGCATTGCCCTTATCTGCTGGAAGTACTGTTAGGGACGCGTCTTGTCGTAGTGTTTTTAGTGCTCTGGATTCTGCAGAAGAAATGTTTGATCTTGGTTTCTTAGCTTTCATCAATGTGAGACTGACTTCTGTTCGTATTTCCTCGGCTACGTCCGCCGGAAGGCGGCTTAATGCTTGCTCTGTGCCACTGATGAAATCACGAGTTGGTATAGACTTCGGTGCCGGCGCGAAGTTGAGTCCTCTTGAAAGCACTGAGATGGTTGGTTGATCTAGTGTGCGTTCGGTGAGATTAATTACCAGCTTGGACTGGTCCAGAGGCGTGTGGTCCTGTTGTGTGTAGTGGATATTGTTGAACTTCTTCACGTGCCTATCTGTGGTTTTCTTTTGGTGGCGCCAGTACTGTGCGGCTATGGATGCGTCAATCCATTCTTTGTCTAGACTCCGTAGCGAAGAAAATATGTCGAGATGAAGTGTTAAAAGTTCCTTGGAGATACGGTCCAAAAGGCAATAGGTGTAGTGAATCCTTTCTCTTACCAATGCGAGACTGGCGCGTCGTAGGATTCGTTGTGCCCGGCTTGTGGTGATGTTGTGATGTACCTCGGCGAAGTGTGGAACAACTGTGTGGTCTCGGCAGCGTTTCAGGAAGGCTAAAGTGCATAGAGCACTAGCTCTCTTGGTCTGTAGACGTTCATATCGTCGTAGTTTCTTGTAGGTATCCTCCCCGTAGAGGTGATTAATGTAGGATTTGAAGCTTTCACGGCGAACGTTAGTGATAACAGCTTCACGGGTGATCAGCCGTGTTAAACTTAAAAAGGTCGAGCTTTCGGCCATTATACTCTCCATGGCCATCTTCAGGACTAAAATGATGGAAAATTCTCCTCAGTTCCCAAATATATACTATGGTTAGGTTGTGTTGTCCGAACCAATGCGCGGGTGATGGTTTCTGATTGGGCCTGCTGTAGGCTCGGCTGCAGTGTTTTCCCGCGGGTACGAAATTTGTGCAGTGTTTCTGATGGCTATAGTCCACGCGGAACTTAGTTTGAGTCCGCCCTCTCTGTTGAAATTGTGGGGGTGTAATTTGATGTGGATGGCCTCCTTGATGAGTCTGTCCCAGTAATTTTCTGCGTGTTCTAGTATTTTTGTGTCTTGGAAATTGATTTTGTGGACCTGTTCTATGCAGTGTTGGGCTACTGCTGATTTTTCGGGCTGGAGAAGTCTGATGCTCCGTTGATGTTCTTTGCATCTTTCCTCTATCGTGCGTCCTGTTTGACCCACATACACCTTACCACACTCACACGGAATCCTGTATATTCCCGGGACCTTAAGCCCAAGTGGGTCTTTCACCGGCCTGAGGAGTTGTCGGATCTTCTTAGGGGGCGTGAAGAAGGTTTTGATATTATATCTTGCGAGTATACGGGAAACCTTGTTGGAGACAGAGCCGTAGAAAGGTATGTAGGCCTTCTCTTGAGGGCTATCCTTCCCTTGCGTGAGCAGTAGCGGGTTCTTCCTGCTGCGTTCTACTTTCCTACGGGTCTCATTGATGTCCTGGTTGCTATACCCATTCTTGCGTAGGGTATCCTGTAAGTATTGAAGTTCTAGGTGTATGTGGTCCTTGTCTGCTATGTCAAACGCTCGGTGAAACAGAGTGGAAATTATTGTTTTCTTCTGAGAGGGATGATGGTGGCTGGTGGCATCCAAGTATCTGTTGGTGTGTGTGGGCTTCCTGTAGACTGTGTGTCCCAGGCTGCCATCCGGTTTTTTGTACACTAGAACATCCAGGAAGGGAAGGGAGTTGTCGTTCTCCACTTCCATGGTGAATTTAATATTAGTATGCAGGCTATTGAGATGGTCGAGAAAAAAGCCAAGTTTTTCTGTCCCGTGTGGCCAGATGACGAAAGTGTCGTCGACGTATCTGTAGAAAGCTTTTGGTTTGTGTGTAGCGGTGTCCAGTGCGGTGTGTTCAAAGTTTTCCATGAAGAAATTGGCAATGGCCGGTGATAATGGTGAGCCCATGGCCACTCCGTCAGTTTGTTCGTAAAACTGGTCATTGTAGCAGAAGTAGGTGGACGTGAGCGTGTGTCTGAAGAGTTGTGTGATGTCCTCCGGAAATTGTTCCGCTATGAGAAGTAGTGAGTCTTCTAGAGGCACTCTGGTGAAGAGGGATTCAACGTCGAAACTCACCAAGATATCCCCCGGGTCCAATCTCATAGTTGAGATCTTTTGTACGAAGTGGCTGGAGTTATTGATGTGATGGTGACAGGCGCCCACTAGTGGATTCAATAGAGTGGTGAGGTGTTTGGCCAGCTGGTATGTGGGTGAGTTAATAGCACTTACAATGGGTCGGAGTGGTATTGTAGGTTTGTGGATTTTCGGAAGTCCGTAGAGTCTGGGTGGAGTGGCTGAGTGCGGGATGATGGTTTTTTGGGCTTCGGTGGTTAGGCTGGAGTGTTTGATGAGCTCGGTGGTGATCTTGGTGATCCTGGCCGTCGGGTCCTTGTCAAGTTTCTTGAAGGAAGAGTCTTCGAGTAGAAGTTTAATTTTCCGGTCGTAATCTGTGGTTTCCATAATCACCGTGGCATTGCCCTTATCTGCTGGAAGTACTGTTAGGGACGCGTCTTGTCGTAGTGTTTTTAGTGCTCTGGATTCTGCAGAAGAAATGTTTGATCTTGGTTTCTTAGCTTTCATCAATGTGAGACTGACTTCTGTTCGTATTTCCTCGGCTACGTCCGCCGGAAGGCGGCTTAATGCTTGCTCTGTGCCACTGATGAAATCACGAGTTGGTATAGACTTCGGTGCCGGCGCGAAGTTGAGTCCTCTTGAAAGCACTAAGATGGTTGGTTGATCTAGTGTGCGTTCGGTGAGATTAATTACCAGCTTGGATTGGTCCAGAGGCATGTGGTCCTGTTGTGTGTAGTGGATATTGTTGAACTTCTTCACGTGCCTATCTGTGGTTTTCTTTTGGTGGCGCCAGTACTGTGCGGCTATGGATGCGTCAATCCATTCTTTGTCTAGACTCCGTAGCGAAGAAAATATGTCGAGATGAAGTGTTAAAAGTTCCTTGGAGATACGGTCCAAAAGGCAATAGGTGTAGTGAATCCTTTCTCTTACCAATGCGAGACTGGCGCGTCGTAGGATTCGTTGTGCCCGGCTTGTGGTGATGTTGTGATGTACCTCGGCGAAGTGTGGAACAACTGTGTGGTCTCGGCAGCGTTTCAGGAAGGCTAAAGTGCATAGAGCACTAGCTCTCTTGGTCTGTAGACGTTCATATCGTCGTAGTTTCTTGTAGGTATCCTCCCCGTAGAGGTGATTAATGTAGGATTTGAAGCTTTCACGGCGAACGTTAGTGATAACAGCTTCACGGGTGATCAGCCGTGTTAAACTTAAAAAGGTCGAGCTTTCGGCCATTATACTCTCCATGGCCATCTTCAGGACTAAAATGATGGAAAATTCTCCTCAGTTCCCAAATATATACTATGGTTAGGTTGTGTTGTCCGAACCAATGCGCGGGTGATGGTTTCTGATTGGGCCTGCTGTAGGCTCGGCTGCAGTGTTTTCCCGCGGGTACGAAATTTGTGCAGTGTTTCTGATGGCTATAGTCCACGCGGAACTTAGTTTGAGTCCGCCCTCTCTGTTGAAATTGTGGGGGTGTAATTTGATGTGGATGGCCTCCTTGATGAGTCTGTCCCAGTAATTTTCTGCGTGTTCTAGTATTTTTGTGTCTTGGAAATTGATTTTGTGGACCTGTTCTATGCAGTGTTGGGCTACTGCTGATTTTTCGGGCTGGAGAAGTCTGATGCTCCGTTGATGTTCTTTGCATCTTTCCTCTATCGTGCGTCCTGTTTGACCCACATACACCTTACCACACTCACACGGAATCCTATATATTCCCGGGACCTTAAGCCCAAGTGGGTCTTTCACCGGCCTGAGGAGTTGTCGGATCTTCTTAGGGGGCGTGAAGAAGGTTTTGATATTATATCTTGCGAGTATACGGGAAACCTTGTTGGAGACAGAGCCGTAGAAAGGTATGTAGGCCTTCTCTTGAGGGCTATCCTTCCCTTGCGTGAGCAGTAGCGGGTTCTTCCTGCTGCGTTCTACTTTCCTACGGGTCTCATTGATGTCCTGGTTGCTATACCCATTCTTGCGTAGGGTATCCTGTAAGTATTGAAGTTCTAGGTGTATGTGGTCCTTGTCTGCTATGTCAAACGCTCGGTGAAACAGAGTGGAAATTATTGTTTTCTTCTGAGAGGGATGATGGTGGCTGGTGGCATCCAAGTATCTGTTGGTGTGTGTGGGCTTCCTGTAGACCGTGTGTCCCAGGCTGCCATCCGGTTTTTTGTACACTAGAACATCCAGGAAGGGAAGGGAGTTGTCGTTCTCCACTTCCATGGTGAATTTAATATTAGTATGCAGGCTATTGAGATGGCCGAGAAAAAAGCCAAGTTTTTCTGTCCCGTGTGGCCAGATGACGAAAGTGTCGTCGACGTATCTGTAGAAAGCTTTTGGTTTGTGTGTAGCGGTGTCCAGTGCGGTGTGTTCAAAGTTTTCCATGAAGAAATTGGCAATGGCCGGTGATAATGGTGAGCCCATGGCCACTCCGTCAGTTTGTTCGTAAAACTGGTCGTTGTAGCAGAAGTAGGTGGACGTGAGCGTGTGTCTGAAGAGTTGTGTGATGTCCTCCGGAAATTGTTCCGCTATGAGAAGTAGTGAGTCTTCTAGAGGCACTCTGGTGAAGAGGGATTCAACGTCGAAACTCACCAAGATATCCCCCGGGTCCAATCTCATAGTTGAGATCTTTTGTTACATCCAGATGATCAAGTATATCAAAGAATACTGTGGAGAAGCGACCCTACAGCTCCAGTACAAGAGTATCAGCTGAAGACTGTAACGTATGGTATGGCTTGTTCTCCATTTCTAGCTATTCGTTGCCTGCAGCAATTGGCTCATGATGAAGCACATAAGGTTCCAAAGGCTGCTGCAATTGCATTGAATGATTTTTATGTTGATGATTGTATTTCAGGATGTGCATCCTTACCTGAGGCACAAAAACTTCAGAAGGAATTGGTAGACATGTTATCAAAGGGGGGATTTTTGTTGCGTAAGTGGTCCAGCAATTATTCTGAGTTTTTAACTAACATTACACCAGACCAAAGAGAAACTAGTTTACCATTACAGCTTGACAAAAATGGAGTGAAAACACTTGGACTACTATGGCATTCTACTGAGGACAAGTTTCAGATTGCAAGCAAGTCCTAAAATTAACTGCTACGCACAAGCATTTACAAAAAGAGTAGTATTGTCAATAGTTTCTGGTATATTTGATCCCTTAGGCCTCATAAGCCCTATTGTTATTATATGCAAGATGTTTCTACAGAGGTTATGGCAAGAGAAATTAATGTGGGACCAACCCATATCAGAGGAATTGGCTACAGATTGGAAGAAGCTCCACAACCAACTTCATTTGATTGATAACATTCGCATAGATCGCAAAGTAGTTGGTTATGATTCTGTAGGCAATATAGAGTTACATGGTTTTTGCGATGCTTCAGAAAAGGCATATGGCAGATGGCATATATGTCCATTCATCAAATAAGAAAGGAGTTACATGTGTAAAACTTCTTTGTGCCAAGTCTCGAGTTGCACCACTAAAGAAACTATCACTTCCACGTTTAGAATTAATGTGGTGCATTGCTTCTTGCTCGTCTATTGGAAAAAGTAAAAAAGGCACTGAACTTATCATTTAAGGACGTATACTTGTGGACAGATTCTACTGTGGTATTGTCATGGTTGTCAGCACCTTCAACACAATGGAAAACTTTTGTAGCTAATAGAGTTTCTGAGATTCAAGATATTTCTAAAAATGCAGTATGGAGACATGTTCCTTCACAACACAACCCAGCAGATTTGATATCAAGGGGTGTGTTTCCCGAGAATCTTATAAACGACAAATTATGGTGGGAAGGACCAACTTGGTTACATGAAGGACCAAAGGTGTGGCCTGTATTGGGTAGCATTTCAAACCCTCAGGAAGCTCCAGAGTTAAGATTCAAAACAACTTGTCATGTTGCAACTATTAGTGACGATGGAATAATCACACGATTCTCCAGCCTATCCAGGTTGCAATACACTGTAGCATATGTATATAGATTTTGTAAGAATTGTGTTAAACCAAAGGCAGAAAGAATAACTGGATCTCTCACACTTACAGAGATTCAAGATTCATTGAGTAAATGCATTCAAATTGCACAGCAATCAGTATTTAGCGTAGAAGTGCAGCAACTAGCAATGAAACAGGCAGTTAATATTAACAGTCGCTTGATCTTTAAATCCTTTTCTCGACAGTAGAGGATTACTTAGAGTTGGTGGACGGTTAGAACACTCTAACCTAACGTATGATCAAAAGCATCCTCTAATTTTGCCACGTCATCATTTAACCAATCTGATTATACAGCATGAACACAAACGATTGTTGCATGCAGGTTGTCAACTTTTATTGGCTTCTCTTAGGGAAAGATATTGGATATTAAATGGCAGAAACACTGTTAGACATTTGATTCATAATTGCATAATATGTTATAAGCTAAAGGCAGAAACAGCAAAACAGTTAATGGGACAACTACCGCATGCACGAGTGGAAGCAGCTAAACCATTCTTGAATTGTGGCATTGATTATGCAGGGCCATTTTAAATAAAGTCTAGCACTCACAGAACAATTACAAAGGTAAAGTGTTATATGTCTTTATTTGTTTGTTTTACTACCAGAGCAGTGCACTTAGAAGTTGTGAGTAACTTGTCTACAGAAGCATTTATTGCAGCATTAAAGAGATTTGTATCTCGACGTGGCATATGCCAGAATATTTATTGTGACAATGGCACAAATTTTAAAGGTGCAAGAAGGGAGTTGAAAGAATTACAAGAGCTCCTTAACTCTCAGCAGACTAAGGAAGAAATACAGAGATTTGCAAATTATGAAGGTATAATTTGGCACTTCATACCACCTAGAGCACCACATTTTGGCGGCCTGTGGGAAGCAGGTGTAAAATCTTTTAAATACCACCTTAGACGTGTTATGGGCGCATCATGTCCTACTTATGAAGAATTCCATACTCTAACCTGTCAGATAGAAGCTTGTCTGAATTCCAGACCCTTAGTTCCTCTCTCATCTGATCCTAATGATCTTAAAGTTCTGACTCCTGGTCATTTCTTAATTGGTACAGTTTTAACCAGTTTACCCCAGCCAGATCTCGGTAGTGCTAAACTTAGCTTGCTAACTAGGTGGGAGAAATTACAGCAACAACTTCAGGAATTCTGGTCCAGATGGTCACATGAATATTTGCATCATCTTCAGCAGCGATCTAAGTGGAACAGTCCACATGCAAATGTCAAGCAGGGTGCAGTCGTCATAGTGAAAGAAGACAACCGTCCTCCACTCTGCTGGAAGCTGGCAGTGGTTGAGGGACTACATCCAGGAGCAGATGGGTTAGTGCAAGTTGCAACAATTCGCACAGCAACTGTGGTATTTAAGAGACCTATTGTTAAACTGTGTCCTCTTCCTCAAGAGACAGACATAATTTAATACATGCACTGATATTGTTTTATCATTAATTCATTGTATTTTGTTCTTACAATTGTTGATGAAGAAATAAGACTTATTTCTTGGCGGCCGGTATGTTCAGTGACTGATATTTGAATTGCGGTCGAAAGGTTGGCTAGCCTGTTTTGATGGTTGCCAAGAGAGGTAACTATGTACTATGTAAACAACGGTAGAATAAATGATCAAAAAGGATACAGTCCATTTTATTACCATGACGGTAACACATGTGTTAATATATAGGAAGCCAAAAAAGAGAGAGGGAAATGGTGATCAATGCTATGTGACATGGAAGAAAAAGTGATTAAGTGAAATGTGTTCAGGGTTCGAAGGAGGGAGGGGAACAAAAGTTTAGGTATAAAGCCAAGTAGGTATTATGAGTGAAAGTGAAGTGAGGGGAAGAAAGTGAACCTGTGAGGTGTAGGAAATTATTAGTAAACGATCATGAAGCATAAGGAAAAGAGCAGGAAAATTAAATTTTAGATTGGAATGGGTTATTTAAAATAGTAATGAGCTTAGGAAAAGTAAAGTATAAGAGAATGTGGTGAAAATAAGTAAACTAAAAGTCGAAAGACCAAAGATGGGTGTGGGTAAAGCTAACAAATTGTAGCTGAAAAATAAATAGTACACGTCAAATGTAGAGAACCTCAGAGGACTGTCCAATAACAAGAGCCAGGGAGCTAAAGTTCATGGGCAGCCCAAGATGTATATGCTCTAGTATTCAATAAATTCATTAATTCACCTGGTAAAGTTTGTTCCCGACAGATAAATTGTCTAGATAGATGAAAATTACAAGCAACCTCTACTTGTGATTTCTCTTCTTGTAAACCACGTGTTACAGCCCCCCAGCACTGTACACAGTATTATTTTAATTGAGATGGTGGCATAATATTTAGTGAATGATTCACAATTTGTGTCAAACACATGCAAAGTGAAATCTCAGAAAGAGAATCTAAACAAGTTTTGTCAACAGACTTTCAAGCCTGTTCTGCTATGTTATTGTCCCATTTAAAAGACTTTTACCTAGACATGTTGACTCTGCTGTGTTGTAGTACACACCTTCAACCACTTGCAGCCTTGTACAATACATTTGGATCGTTTGTATAAATACTGCCAACATTAAAGATCAATCAGGCTTCAGGCTTTGTCAAAATACTTATAAGTGCTACTGTACATGTTCAATTGATGATATATCTACAGAACAAAGGTTAAATACATACATTCATAACAAATGACTTTTCCATTCATTACTCTTTCTTATATAGAGAATTTTATTTAGTTTGTTGAATTCTAAAGTATACCTATGGTTACTGTGTTGAAACAGCTTGTTTATAAAAGGAATAAACAAGGGTCATTACACATATAGGTTAGAAATAAGGAGTGCTCTATTTCCCAATGCATATGCACGAGTAATAGCAAACATACATTAAAAGCATGGAAGGGTACAATGACTCTTGCCATTAGCAATTTAATTCATGTCACGTTACATAACCTTTGTACTTAATATTTTCTATTAATACTACTTGATGTCTAGGCCAAACTCCAGTAAGAGTTATACAAGGCTTTCAAACCTGTTCTTCACCGCTGCACGGCCTTTTGCCTGTGCGAGTTTGAAGCTGTCGTGGCTGGGTTTGCCGCTACTAACAAGTCGCACGTAAAACGTGTAAAAATCTTACCTTACAGAAAATGCTGGAAATGTCGTCCCTCCTCCATGATATAGGCGTTATATCAAGAAAACCAATTCTGATTCACACGATTAAGTTGGGCTACTGTAATGTCTTCAATTTCATTTCTAATATTTTGTTTTAGTTCTTCCAATGTGTGAGGATTTTTCTTGTAAACTTTGTCTTTCAGGTTACACCACAAGTGAAAATCATACACTGTTAGATCAGGGGAGTGAGAGGGCCATACACCAGCACTAATCACTCTATCTTCAAACACTTCCCTAATTTTATTTATGGACTGTATTGGCAGTAGCAGAATCTTGTTGAAACCACCCATATGATTTCTCTTCTTCTGTCAGTTCACGAAAAATTAGGGTCAAAATATCATTTCCGTACCTCTTTATTTACAGTCTGGTCATAAAATATTGGACCAGTTATGCATCTAGCACTAACGGCACACCAACCTCCAACTCTCCGATCATCATAATGAGGGATTTCTTGAATGCGAAGTGGATTTTGAGATACCTAATACTGACTGTTATGAGTGTTCACACAACCATTTAGATGAAACCACACCTTATCTGAAAAGAACAGAAGTTGTGGATCGATTAAACCATTGTTCACGACATTTCCAGCATTTTCTATAAGGTAAGATTTTTATACATGTTTTACGTGCAGCTTGTTAGTAGCGGCAAACCTGGCCGCTGTAGCTTCAAACTTGCACAGGCAAAAGGCCGTGCAGCAGTGAAGAACCAATTCGAAAGCCCTGTATATGAACAAGTCATTGTGAATCAATGTAAACTATACATAGCCACAATATAATTATATACTTGCTGAAATCTTTTAGCATATAAACTAGATATTAAGTTGCATGCTGAGTTTATCGTCATTAATACTTAAATGCTCTTGTTTCACAGCATTCCAATAAAGTATCCTCACCTGCTGCAGGAAATGCTCCTGCAGCTGCTGTCATTGCAAAACCTAGGGAAACCCCACCACTGAAGAATGAAGTGTCAGGATTGGCCACTGGTATTAACTATGTTCCTTCAGGAACTATAAACATTGCTCCCACCTCTCCCTTACCTGCAAGACGGAAGCCTGTTGCTGAAGAAAAGCAATGGCAGGAGATAACTACAGATTATTCCACGCTACCTCAACAGTATTTGAAGCTGTCAAAATTCAGGCTAACATGTAAGTAGTGCAGTGATCAAATGAGGATCATTGCTCAAAAGATGCTCAGTCTATAAACAATTTTTCAGGAAAGAAGAAACAGCTATCAAATTACGTCTTTTCATATTTAACTGCCCAGCAAAGCTCTCTTCTAAATACAGTTACAACAAACTATTTTATTCAGTAGCATTTTGTAATAAAAATTATGTTGGGATTTTGTGGATTTTTAACCAATTAGACTATAAATATTCTTATGATTGTTAAGAAGAATGATAAAAAGTGGTTGTATGTGATTACATTGTAAGTTAAACAATTTTAATCCCACTTAACGATAAACAGCCATGAACAAAAAAATTAGTCATTTCTTGAGCACCCAATTTTTCTAAGTTCCACATGGCACAGCACCTTGTTTACACCATAAGCAATGCATTTGTGTAGCCATTGTAGCAAGTTGTACTCATGAAGCTGCAGCTTGTATTGGGTTACCTGCCTCTACAGTGCAGAGGTGGGTGAAATTATCTAGGGAAGGGAATGAACAGGAAGAAGGTGTATGTCCACTCCCAAAATGGATGAAGCTTTAATTGCAGTAGCAGAGAAGGAACCCTTTCCAAACTGCTTCTGAAATTAAAGCACATTCACAATTCCCTGGATCAGCTCGAGCAGCTGTGCGATATGTAAACAATGCAGGGCTTTGTGGTAATGAAAATGGGTACCAGAAAAAAACCTTGGATTTGAAAAATGAGGATGCACATGCAACAGGAAGTTTTCTGTAACCTTGGAAGGTTGGTCAACTTTCACGTTTACCGTTCCTGATCAGAGCATATTATGTGGTATAAATAAAAGCAAGCATTAGTTCATTACTCACTAATTCCAAGCAGCTGTTTGGTTTCATATAAGTAAATATTTTCTGCTCAACCTCATGAGCTAAAGCTTGTTGACCTTGACTGCTGAGCTATTGCTCAAGAGATGGTAGTAAAAACAAGCCTTGCTCGCTGCTAGCTAGCTCTTGTTTGAAGTTCCTGCATAGGTGCCTCAGCTTGCTCAACTGCAGTTTTGTCCCATGGCAGAGTTCATGATGGTGGTTCCTGAACAGAAAATAAAGATTTATACACAATGCAGGGATTCAGATTTGAGCAGATACAAAGAATTATATCATTTTGAAAAGAAAACATGGACTGGCTGCACAAAATTTCCTACTGGAATACCGGTAATAAAATTAAAGTAATGTACAAATGTTGACTATTGCTGGATTTCTGACAATGAAGTCATTAGTCCTCTTGTTCTCCAATACTTTTCACTGATGGATGGGGTGCTAGAAGTGGCCAGACATATTTGAAGGTTGTCTTGGTCCATTTCCTCTTGCAGGTCACACAGAGAAGAGAGTGGTGAAGAATATATACCTCAGGGGTCCCCGTCTAGGGGACATGTGCATGGCAACCACAAGGTATCCAAGCTGAGCAGAATGTTACTTCCACTTACTGGTGTCCCTCACTGTTATCTTTTCTATCTGATCTACCTTGATCATCTCTTGTTCCCTTCCGACTGATTCTATTAGGGTACCTGAGGGCTAGGGAGTCTTTATTTTTCCAATCTTTCCACTTCTCTAATTTTTCTATAACCTTTAACCCCTAACATGCTGACCTATCATGGCATGTAATGTGCCACTAATTGGTAATCAGAGGATATGGTTGGTGAATTTAGCTTGATAATTCTCCTAGTCAGGTCGGTGAGAACCATAAACCAATGACAAGTGTGGTCCCTCTGACATTCTGGAGGTTGCAAGAGAACGATGTGACTATCAAAATGTAAAAACATGGATCTCTCTAAAAAGCAGTTACTTTTAGTGCTGTGTTACACTCCAGTTATGAATTGTGAAATGTGCACACATATAGAGCAGAATGGTTGTACATATCAAAACTGAATCTTGTATAACTCAAGAATTTGTTGTAAAACCGACCCTAAAATGAAACTTTTTAACCCAGTATAGCTTTAATTCACACCTTATAAAATCTTGGAATTATTTATTGTGATATGTTACATGAATTTTAATTACCTAGTTGCAGAGGAGATGAATATATGTTTCAAAAGCACAAGTAAAAATAATGTACTTTCGCACCTATACCATTTGTTAAGTGATAAAATACTATCAAATTAAGAAAATCAGATTTTTAATTTAGAAAGGGGATGATTGTCATGTGTTGAAAGTTACACAGATCTCAATTTATATTTTATTTACCTCCTCCCCCCCCAAAAAAAAAATTACGTAAATTGTATGTTTCAATCAGATCTGCTTTTTTGTAGTATGATTTTGCCCATCTCCTATGGTTTATCAGTTATACCAATGTAATTCAGAATGACATTTTCATTGTCATGCAAATATCTTAATTTTTTTTCATGTAAAGAATAGTTTTTGGGGAGATCGGGTCTTCAAAATCATGTTCCCAGTGCTTAGTGCTAATATCAAGAGCTCAACGAAGAAGAGAAATTTTTATTTATTCCAAACCATAAGCTAATGCTATATGCAGCTTACAAGCATTAGGTAGTTGTTATTTATACCACCCAGTGTATCTTTGCAATGTCTTTATTGCAGACTATAGTCAACAAACCTGTGTCATTAAAATTTTTGTAGGATGTTTGGAAACACAAAACTGCTATACGTGTTTCCATTCTCAGTTTTATTTATGCTTTTGAAAGTGTCATTTAGTTTAAGAATCACAAATTGTAACAATACTGCTTTTCGAATTTGTGTACAGATATGGACAAAAATGAGTTGTGTCTTGAATGTCAAATTTTTCTAAGTCATACATGACACAACGCCTTGTTTATACCATATGCAATATGCTTATGTAGCCGCTGCCACAAATTGTTGTACAGCATTACTAAATATGCTACCTTCCATGTATCTTCTTCTAGCACTGTAGCAACATGTAGAGTACTTCTGTGGTTATGGCTGCAGTTTCACTTCTCATCTATAGCAGACACACATTTTTTACATACTGTATTATTTTATTTTTCTATTTATTAATTTTTTGGTTAGTGTTTAATCAACACAGAACAGCTACTTATTACTTTCTCTACTGGTAAGTAGGGGAAGTATTGTATTCCACCCAAAAATTCGAAGTCGAGATTTCACCGGAAATACATGTTTTGAGGCCCCCTGAATCCAAAAAAAGCATTTTTAGAAAAAGGTTCATGTGTGTGTGTGTGTGTGGACAGCATAGCTCAAAAATGAAAAGTCGGTTAAAAACCAAAGTTGTTATTTAAGTTTAATGTCGTTCAAGGATGTGACACGAAGATTTTGAAGAAAATAGCCCCACCCTAAACTACCCTTTACATGGAAAATTTTGATTTTCTTGAAAATGGCTCTAACGATTTTGATTAAAATGTCATATGTTTGAGATATTTTTATGACAAATGAAATGTATATCTTGAATTTTCTGGCTGTAGTCGTATTTACTCTGGACGACTTTTGCATAACTGGTAAACCGTTAGAGATAGACCAAATTATACTATACAAAAAATGTAGATCTTGCTATAATACACAATTTATGTCTCAATAAATTTTCTTGTAGGGTGAACCATTTCGGAGATATACCTTGTTATGTGTGTGAGTTTCAGAAAACTTGGAACTTTCATGAAATGGGTCATCGTTGTTCATTTTTTTATATGTTACGTGTACAAAGAGAACGGAATCTCAAAGCTTTAAAAGATTTGACTATCGCACAAAGCCTACTGTATTCCAATATTCCCCTTGCACCTACAAGGAAATAAGCAATAAGATAATTTGTACAAATGTTTATTTTAACTAACACGAAGAAGATATAGGAATAAGAGTTTGTAAGAATGGTTAGTACAAGAGTAGAGAAAGTCATGTGAGTGCAACACATCAGATTTTTTTTGATACATTTCCTACACAGCCCTTGGTAAAGAACATAAAGGAACAGTTATAATTAATTCTTTAAGGGTTTATCCCACCTAACTGCAATATGCTACACATGATGTGCAGAAAGGTGTGCAAATGCATCAGGACCCAATAGGTTCTCTCCCAGTGAATCATACCACATTTGGCAGTGGCAGAATACGCACACAAAAACAAGCTAAAGGAAGTCTCTTCTTGCACTGGTCAAAGTAACAGGGCTTTCTGCTCATGAAGCTGCCACTCGTATCAGAGTACATGCATCTACAGTGCAGAGGTGGCTGAGAATATCTAGGAACGGGAATGAACGCTGTTATCCTGGTTCAGGAAGAAGACATGTCCACTTCCAAAATGGATGCAGCTTTAATTGCAGTAGCAGAGAAGGGACCCTTTCCAAACTGCTTCTAAAATGAAGGCACATTCACGGTTCCATGGATCAACTCAAACAACTGTGCAATGTATAAATGGCGCAGGACTTTGTGCACTAACGGTAGCTGAAATGCAGTATCTAACGGACAATCACATATTGTTTCGTCTCATACCTGCAGAAGAACATGATATTTTCAGACAAGGTGCTATTTTCTTCCACGCATAAGGGAAAGGTGATTGTGTAACGTCCAAAGGGGTCCTGCACATAATGCAAAATACATGACTTCACAATTTCATCATTCATGTATCTGTATCTTGTTTAGGCTGAATATCACGGGACAGTCTAGGTTAGTTGTAGAAGCCTAATAATACACTGAGCAGTGTGCAATACATTAGTTTGATTCTCTGTGTGAGAATGAGATATCCTAATAAAATTGTTGAATTTGTACTCTATAATCATCTTGTCCATAGATATTGAAGGGTTTCAAATGGATTCTCAAAGAGGCAGGATATCAGAGTGCTGGACTGACATCCCTACTCAGCGGATTTGAACCCAATTGAAAATGTGGAAATGTGGGGGCTGATAAGGGACCTCCCCTCCCTGTTGGCCTGGGTGGCTTAGTTGGTTAGATGCTGGCCTACTGTTCCCAAGGTCGCGGGTTCAAATCCAGCCTAGACTGATGGTTTTTGAGTGAGCTTAAAAACGACAGCTCCATGTCAGTAGAATTACTGACATGTAAAAGAACTCCTGCAGGACAAAATTCCGGCACACTGACGACGCTGATGTGATCCTAGCAATTGACAATGTCATTAAACAAATTTATTATTATTATTATTATTATTATTATTATTATTATTATTATTATTATTATTATTATTATTATTATTATTATTATTATTATTATTATTATTATTGTTGTTGTTGTTATCAATATCATCATCAATATTATTATTATTATTATTATTATTATTATTATTATTATTATTATTATTATTATTATTATTTCCCTACAGATTTGTGAAGGACAAAAGATGGCACATGGGCACAAATTCAAGAAGCCTGGGACATCGTAGCTTCTCATTCATGTTATTGTAGGGATTCAATTTCATCTATACCCCAAATTGAGGGCAGTTATGCCTGATGGTTCATACACTGTATATTAATTTTGTTTATATTTTTATGTGTTTTAGTTTTAGAAGATACTGTAGAGCCCTGCCAATTTGTACCTTGTTAATCCGAAAATCTGCCTAATCCAAACAGGGTTAGGAAAGAATATCTACCAAATCTGTTTTTAATTTTAAAATAGAAAAAAATAAGCATTAAGATTAAACGAGTTTTTCCAAGTAAAAATATAAATTTATTAGTACAGAAAGATATGAAATAAATGCTACAGGAGTAAACAGTAAATTTGTTGGCTACCTTATACACTAAAGTGCTTATAAAAACATTACAGTAATTGGTTTTCAAGCCTCAGAATGTAGTAAAATAAATTACAGCATACTGTACTAACTTCCTACTTTCAATATGTTGCCATATTAGATGAAAATCCACCTAATTTGAATTTTCGCTAATCCTGATAGGGCTCGGTCCCAATTAGTTTGGATTAGTGTGATTCTACTGTTTTCTTTCTTCTTTTTTTTCTTTCCTTTCTTTACCTGATTGCACTCCCCTTATGTGAGACTTACCCCTCTCAGTGCTTAGGGTCTGACGCCTGTCGGAGAGCACAGGAACCTATGAACTGAACAGAGTGAGGACCTGGAAACAGGTGGTCAGCCAATCACCAAGAATGATAGGAAGAGGATGATATGAAATGCAGGCAAAATCAATGATTGGAAAGGTAATAATGGAGCAATTGATGGAATGAGTGGCGGGGGAACCCAGAGAAAACCCGCCCAGATGCTGCTTTCTCCACCATTAACCCACCGGCGGGCGCGCTGTTGTAAAAAGTACAACAGCAGCTGTTTTTATGCTTTATCTATGCCTTAATCTTGAGCTAATGTGCCGCCACTACAATGTATTCCTCTATTGTTGTTTACTCGACAATGTTACTATGGTTTCAGTTTCCTTGTTCAACTTTGTCAGTTTGTTTTCTGCATTGTAAGCAATGAGGTGTTAAATGTTGTAAGAAGTACAACGCGCGCCTGCTCTTGTAACGGTTGCAAACTTTGTTTCTAGCAGTCAATATGCAGAGGTGAGTATAATAAAAAGTGAAATGTAATTATTCATTGCTTTTTATTTTCAATAGCTGCATATTAAATGTTGATTTTGTTATATTGGCACGTTTCTTTTTATTTCAGTTCGAAAGGTTTATCAGAAGAGGAAATTCGCAAGTTAATCATAGAGAGCAATGATGAAGTATATTCAGACTTTTCAGAACTGGAGGAAAGTGAAGTGGATTTGAGTGATGAAAACATTGAATTCGAGGACCACGATAGCGAATCTGAACTGGAAGCTGCGGATGGTGATGATTTTGTAGAGCCCATGGAAGATCTGGAACTCTTTATTGGAAAAGACCAAGTTACGCGTTGGTGTAAAAGTGAGTGTGCTAAACTTTCAAAATCCAAAAGAAAAAACATTGTGAAAATTCTGCCAGGCCCCAAGAGAAATGTGATGGACATAACCGATGAAGTCTGTGCTTTTCTGAAAATAATTGAACTTGACATTATTGGTGAAATCGTGAACTATACTAATATGCATATAACTATAGACGGCGAGGCACTCATATATTCTGGCATGAAAGGGATAATAAAGTGACATCAATACACGAAATAATTGCAGTGTTGGGGATTCTTTTCTTGATTGGTACAAGAAAGGGTCATCATGCTAATGTAAAGGAACTTTGGGCGACAGATGGAACAGGAATGCAATTGCTTAGGGCTGCAATGAGTTACCAAAAGTTTCTGTTTCTTCTACGTTTTATGCGGTTTGGTGACATGGAAATGAGGAATGATAGGAGAAAAACTGATAAGTGACTGCAGTTCGTACAGTGTTGGAAGCTTTTGTTGCTAATTGTCAAAATTCTTATACCCTAGGTGAATTCACCACAGTAGATGAAATGCTTCATCTCTTTAGAGGTTGGTGTGGATGGATACAGTACATTCCCAGCAAACAAGCTAAATATGGAATAAAATGTTTGCATTATGCGATGCAAAAACATTTTATTGCAGTAATGTGGAGGTTTAATGCGGCATGCAACCAGAAGGGCATTGCCGCATATCTAATGCTCCTAAGGATGTAGTGAAGAGACTTGTGGTGTCAATAGAAAACTTCAACAGGAATCTAACTACTGACAATTGGTACACAAGCTATCCACTTGCTGAATATTTACTGCAAAAGAATATTACGTGTATGTAACAATGAGGAAGAACAGACATCAAATTCCTCCAGAATTTCTCCCAAACAAAACACGAGAAATTAGAAAAGCGTTGTTTAGATTTCAGAAGGACAAGACCTCAGTTTCATATGTTCCTCGTAAAAACTGTGCTGTCGTACTTCTGTCTACTATGCATGACACAGCAGCACTTGATGAAACTCACAAACCAGAAATAATCACGGACTGCAATATGACATAAGGTGGTGTGTGCCTCTTACTCCGTTTCAAGGATTACTAGAAGATGGCCATTGGTTATATTCTTCACCCTTTTGAACATTGCTGGTATAAATTCGCAAGTATTTGTTTTCCTTTACAAAGCCAGAGACAACTTCACGAAGACGTATTTACCTGAAGAAGCTAGCAGAAAGTCTTATGAAAGAACAACTCGCATCTAGACCCAACTGAAATCGCTGCCAGCCGATCTCACCGTATTTCTTATGCAGTTCTGTGGAGAAGCATCGTCTTCTGAAGATAAGATCCTTGAACCTACGGCAAAGAAACGTGGGACATGTATCCTTTGTGGATTTCAAAAAAATTCCTCAACTTCCATTAAATGTGATAGATGCGGAAACTTTGCTTGTAAAAGTCATACTAAGAAACAAATTGTATGTGAAAGGTGTTATGATGTGAATGTGTTTCAGAATAGCTAAATAAAATGGTATCATAGAGAACTAAAAGAGCTAAGTTTTTGTTATAGGATGTGATAATAGTTGTTTTGAACGGTTTTATTCTAAATATTAATCGGTTTGTTTATTATACGCTTGCTATCATTTAAAATGTCCATGTTGTAAATTTTACAACGCGCGCCTGCTCATGTGACAAAATTAGGTGCACCTGCCGGAAGGTTAATACTACATGCAGGTCCTTGGGATCAAACCCGGGCGGCCTAGGTGATAGGCGAATTGTTTTTAATTTATTTCTTTAGTTATTTAAAATGAATGTTTTTGTGTACGTAGATATGCCTAAAACTTCAAATGTTCTACACGTTCAGTCATAAAATTAACAACGCAAAAAATAATAGCTGATATGATACTACTAAGTAGCTTGTGAATGTAAACAGTGCCTTCTTAACTTCTTGGCCACCCTGACATTGTACTGTGCATTGTTTTCAGTAGCTTATAAAGTGACCGTTGCATTCGTAGGCACATACAATTGTGCAGTTCCTGCATTGTGAACAAAACTGTTATGAAGGTACATGAAACCTTCCAATCGGCATATGGAATCTGGGGATGACTCATCTTTTTGTCCAATGGCTGTACCTACATGTCGAATTTCAAATTTGGTAAAGTTGTCATCAGTTCTAAACAAATGATATCTGAATGCACAAATTCAATTTTTCAGGTTATCAATATCCTAATTGATGACATGCTTTCTCATTTACATCTTTCATTGTCAATTAAAGGTTCTCAAAATAATCAAGTGTTTTGCTTTCTCTCCCTGTTGTTGTCCAGTTTTGATTTATAGTGAAATAACTATAGAAACTAAATATCAAATTGAGGTTAGAAGTGGTGCTTCCTATTCTCCATTGGTTGTGCATGCATGTTTATCTTCCCATTACATTCTCATTCTTTCTGTTCTTGTCCTGTTGTTCATCAAATGTAATATGGAAGAAAATGAAACAGGCATAGTCATCTAAACAATCTTTGTATGCGTTTCAATGTTATTCCATGAATGTTATTTTGTTCAGAGATAATGTAACAAAAGGACAAGAAACTGTTACGGTACTTGTTGATCTGTGACAAATTAAGCAAGAAAAAACAAGACTGGTGATTTAGTTTCACTGTATTGGGAACTTAGAAGGGAAATGATGAAAATGGCAAACCCAGCCGTTAAATAAATAAATACAGTATATATAAATACATTCAGAGGACTAGAGGAAAAGTGGTGTAAAATTGGGGAAGGTGTAAATTGGGGGAAATGGGCAACAACTCAACAATTTTGTAATATGTAATGGTTATAAAAATAGTGACTGAAATGTACTGCACTTTGTTTAACACCTTTTCACTGCTTATTCAGATAGTAACATGGCACATAGGTACCATTAACGAGTAACCAATTTTATTATTTTGCTACTGATGAAGCGGTATGGATTTATTATAGTTACACACACCATACATTAAAAATGTTGCATTTTGTCAGTAGGAGAACCAAAGGTTTATTTTTTTGCAATAATGATAGGAAAGGTAGAACTGGAACTTAAAAATTCAATGCCACAACTGGGATTTGAACCACAGACCTTCCGCTTACCGGGCGGCTGCTCTACCACTGTGCTATTGTGACAAACTGCCAGAATGGCATTAAATTCTCAAACCAGTTCGTATTTCTCCTGGTAAACCACAAAGGCAGTCTCACATCAGAGACAAATTACCCCAATGGTGACTTACTATTGTAATCCTTCTAAAGATGTAATGTGAAGAATTTCAAGAACATTTCCCCAACCCAAATTACCCTTTGCAGGAGCAATTTTCTAAATGTCTCTTAAATTTCATTCTTTTAAGTCCTATCAATTTTCACTTGTTTTTCTTGCAATGTCATGGAAATTGTATGGGACTGAACACGTCACTGAGGCAGTCTGTGAACATGTAATTAAGTTCCAGGATACGCACATCCTTGCATCAACTACACACTATCATGCCCAGTTATAGCAAGAGGGTATTGAAATCTATAAGCATTCTAACAACTTTAATAAGGAAGAGGTCTTAAGACTAAACAGCAACTGGCATTGAAAGCAAAGAACATCATAAACAGGAAAGCTGAGCAAGCCAATCACAAGAGAACAGCAGCACAAGAGAAAACACCGACCACTGTGCCTCTGCCCACACCGGGCCAATCAGCAGACATGCATTGTATAAATAGAGCATCGTGGACAGTTAACACGTCAGATGTGGCGATAACTTCTCCAAGGAGACTTAAACTGTGCCACTGAGGATGTCTATCACAGATGTAGGCAAAACATTGGGAACACTGATATCCAGCAGACCACGGCAAACAGCCCAGAAGATACTTCATCTTATAATTTTGATGTCTGTCTTGGAAGCCTATGCATTGTAATAAAGAAGCAGAGTAAAAGGAGAACCTGTGACCCCTCAATTTGGAAACAAAGTATCGCTAAGAAAAAGACATAAGAGTGGCATAACCTATAAATCATCAAAGTGTGGAAAAGATGTAGCAGCCTATCATTTTGGAACAGCTAGTCTTCTTGGGAGTGAAAGAATCGGGTTATAGCCAGTATAGCACATGAAGTACCTAAAAATAGGTCTAGGTCACAAGGAAATTACTACTTCTGAAAGAAGGAAGATGGCAAAGCTTTATGCTCTTAAGTAGGGTAAAAAAGTAATCCCAGTGTGTAAAAACTGTGTTGAGCACTGACTGTAACAGATAAATTTGTTACAAGTTTCACTTGCTAAAAACAAACTTGGAACAGTATCATCTGAGTATATTTCCAGGTTTCCAACTTATGAAGTCACTCTAGAGCAAGAACTGAGAGAAAGTACCTTGTACCTGATCTCAGCCTTTCTATTATATGAGACAGATATATAACCCTAGAGTCGGCGCACCAGTGTATTTTATACACCACATTTGCATTTTGCGCTCTAACGGATAAATACCTTAACGTATCAGTACATTGTTGTCAGTACCTTTCATGTCATTTTTTAGCTTCCGTTTAGTTGTGTCAGAGCGATTGTAGCATCAACAACTCAAAGGCAACGATAAGTTACTCTTGGAACTGCACCAGCGGCATATTTTATACACCGCGTGCCCGGTCATGTAAGTACTGTTTCAATTGTCAACCTAATCTGTTGTACTTTTACACAAAGCGGCTGCATAACGAATTATGTGTTTTAGAGAGGGCCATTATTATAGTGCATTATTAGCCACCAATATTTCGTGTTTCTAATTTTACGGCCAAAACATATTTGACAGAAGAAGAATCAGAACGGTACCTTTTTGAGATGCTCGCTGAAGAAGATGACTGTGGGGATATTGATGATCTGTTTTCTGATGGAGAGGATGAAGTAATATTATCGAGTGATCATGATACAAACTCTGAAATTGAAAATGATGAAGAGCTGTATTCCTTTGATAGTAAAGCTGGTGTTTTCATTGGTAGGGACGAAAAAACAAAATGGATGAAAACTGAGGTGCGTAGAAAAACATCCTGTGTACCAGCAAAAACTACTGTCAAGATCTTTCCAGGCCCTAAAATGGTAGCACAAGGTATTGTAGAGGAAATTGAATCATTCCATAAATTAATCAATATTGATATGATAGATGAAACTGTGTGTTTTACAAATTTATTTATTCAAAGAAAGAGGCTAGAAGAAAGTTATTCTAGGGAATGAGATGCTAAGCTGACAGACAGAAATGAAATTTGTTCAGTGTTAGGTATTCTGTATTTGATTGGCCTCAAAGGTGGAAACCACACAAATGCATTGGAACTTTGGTCAAAAGATGGAACAGGAATGATTATTTTGAGATCTTGCATGAGTTACAAGATATTTCTATTCCTTCTTAGATGTATCAGATTTGACGATAAAGATACTAGGGATATAAGATGCAAAACAGATAGGTTAGAAGCAATTAGGAGCTTTCTGGATACATTTGTAAAAAACTGCATGGGTAGTTACAGTCTTGGGGAATTTGTTACCATTGACGAGAAACTAGAAGCATTCAGAGGACGTTGTAGCGTCATACAATATATTCCCAACAAACCAGCAAAATGTGGCATCAAAATATTTGCCTTGTATGATGCTAAGTCATTCTACACTGCTTCGTTGGAAGTGTATTGTGGCAAACAGCCTGAAGGGTCATTTAATGTTTCTAATAAGCCATTTGATGTCGTGTGTAGACTAACGGAGCTAATAAAGGGAATAAATAGAAATTTGACAGTAGATAATTGGTATAGTAGCTATCCACTGGCTCTCCATCTGCTGCAAAATAAAATCACTTGTATAGGAACCATGAAAATAATAAAAGAGAGATCCCGGTTGAGTTTTTGCCCAGTAAGTACAGAGAAACCGGCTCGGCAATTTTTGGATTCCAGAAAGATATTACCATGGTATCATATGTATCTAAGCGGAACAAAGCTGTTGTATTCATCTCCATGATGCACACTGATGGATCAGTAGATGAAGACACAAAGAAACCTTACATTATATTAGATTATAATATGACAAAAGGTGGGGTTGATACTGTTGACCAAATGTGTAATAAATATTCAGTAACACGAATGACAAGAAGATGGACCATGGCTTTATGGTACGCATTGCTGAACGTGGCTGGCATCAATGCACAAGTGCTGTTTCAAGCAAATGATAGGAATGAGAAACATCCTCATCGAGTTTTTCTGAAGAACCTTGCTTTCCAACTAATGAAACCACATCTTATAGAAAGATCTGGCATACCAAGTTTGCCAGCTGATGTTAGCATGTATCTGTGTCGCTACAAAGTTCAAGAGACATACACAAGAGCCATCAAAGAAGAAAAAAGGTAGATGTGGAATTTATGGAAGGACAAAGGATAGCTCCATTTTGTTTGCAAAAATCATTCCCAAACTGCAGTTCTCTGTGAAAAATACAGTATGCGTTCACCCGAAGTAGATGATTAATTTGCTATACCTAGTTATACTAATGTAATATAACCAATTAGTGTGTATTCACGTGTATAAAACTGATGTTAGGCATTAGATAACATATTACTTACAATCAATTTAATTATGTAATGTTAATTAGCACAATAAACAGTAAAAGAATAGCAACAAATGGAATGTAGTGTACTGTGTACAAAATACACCACACGCCTGCTCCTGTATCATAACTGAGCACGCCTGCTCTAGGGATAAGGAAAGCATCATTTCTAAGGGAAAAACAGCTAAGAGATTGCTTTACAGGAAAATGTTCCATGAGGATTTCAATCTTTATTTTAAACTCCCACACAAAGTTACCTGTGATAATTGTGACTACTTTAAAAAATTACTTCACAATGCCAGTAACAAGGAAGCAAGGATTGAAGCCAGGGAAAAGCTCTACAAGCATAACAAGGAAGCAGATATTAGATATGCAGGCAAACTAGATGCCAAATCAGATAAACAAGAGTACTGGCTATGGACATGCAAAAATGCCTTCCAACTCCCAACCTGAGTAACTGCCAGTAATTTTACTTATAGATTCTAAATTTAACAGTCCATGATGCAGAATCTAATGCAGGGTATTGTATAAGATTGTCTCATACTTAATGTCATAGTTTTAGTTTGGTTTATATTGTAGGTATGTATGGTTTTATTTTTGTCAGTGCTATTTATAGGGTATTTATTGTTCTGTATTGTTAACATGTTAGCAGTTGGTAATACAAAATGTTAAAATAGAGGCAACCAAGTTTGAGGTTAGAATCCTTCTAAAGCACTACTGGAAATAAGATTATAAAGCTACTACTGTGACTTGAATATGTGAATTTGAAGGTGAAAGTGGCATTAGTGAATGAGGAGCACAGTGTTTCAATAATGGAGATGAAAACGTTAAAGGCTTATAAAGTCGTGGAAGACCCCAAGTTATAGAATATGAGAATACACACAGTTTTGGATGAAAATTCACAAACAAGCACTTGAAGGCTGTCAGAGGAACTTAGTGTTTCAAAAGATACTGCACATTGTCATATTAAGACACCAAAAAAGATTGTTCAGAAGCTGTAAATTTGTACTGCATAAATTGACTGCTGCTCAGGTTCAGCAGAGTGGATATCTTGTCAGCTTATCCTTAATCCCTGAAGTGAGAGATTTATCCGAATTGTCATGTCTGCTAAAAAGTGGGTATATTACCATAACCCTGACACCTCAAAACAGTGACTCGATTTCTGTCAGCTTGCAAACATTTTTATTAAAAAAGTTGCTTCTGCCCCAAAATAATTATGTTTACCTAATGGAACTTTGAAGATGTGACTTGCTGGGCATTTGTTCCAAATAGATATGCAGCCAATTAGATTATAGTATCTGTTGGTCTTCATGTTGAAGATTAAATAATTTCATGTAACAACACATTTCAATAAGGTATGGCTTAAAACTGACATTGCTTATGAGGCAACGTCTGTATGTTATGGGATGAAACCGTTGGTGCAAAAAGAAGGAATGAAATAGCATCTTCTGTGGTAAAATGGGTTCAATTACATTTGAAGGAACAGAGATTAACTATTTGGTCAGATGATTCCACTGGCCAAAATCAAAATGTGCATTTAGTATTAATGTATGCTTCACTTCTTTCACAGCTTCCAAATCTTCAGGAGATTAATCACAAGTACCTTTTAAAAGGCTATACACACTTAAAAGTCGATAATGTCTATTTCACAATAGAATGATAAAGATCAAATCTTCCTAATTTGCAAATTGTTGTACTTCATGACTGGGTTCAGTTCATTTGAACATGTCAAGTAAAGCAACCCTTAATGGTTCATGAAATACAAACTCAAGATTTCAAAGACTTCTGTTTCCTGATGGCAATCTCTTCAGCACCTTTTGTCCAATGTAAAAGATCTATTAATGGCGAAGACAGTTTGGCTTAAAATTAAATTAAATTATTTTGTTGTTTAACGACGCTGTCAATTGCCAGGATCACATCAGCGTCGCCGGTGTGCCGGAATTTTGTCCCGCAGGAGTTCTTTTACATGCCAGTAAATCTACTGACATGGAGCTGTCGTTTTTAAGCACACTTAAAAAACCATCGGTCTGGGCTGGATTTGAACCTGCGACCTTGGGATCAGTAGGCCAGCGTCTAACCAACTGAGCCACCCAGACCGACGTGTTTGGCTTAAAGTCTACTGAAAAGCCTAGAAGTATTTCTTATAAGACATCCTTCTCCAATGCTACATTTCAAGAGGTTGATCTTGTACGTTGATGCAGAATTGCTCTGCAGTTACCAGAAGAAATACCACTCATTCAAACTGGAATCAAACCCATCAGCTTCATGAAGTACACAGACCTCCAAGCATTGACAAAACATCATGAAAAACAAATGAGAATATCTCCCAGATAAGTAATTCATTATAGATATTCTTAATATATGTTTTTTTTTGGAGGGGAGGGGGTTATAATACTCATTGGTAAAAATAAATCATTTTACAGAATGTAAACTTTTTTTCTGAACAGTGATTTGCGCATTGTTATTACAAATGTTTACTGTGAGCTGGTTTGAGTAAATATGTATGCATTTAGAAGCTTCAAACAATTTATATAGACCACAGGGATAAATACCAAAATGTAAACACTTTAAAAGTAATGTGTAAAAAGGGAATATGTGCATATTATTTTTAAACATTTAATATTTTAAATAATTTATAAATAAAATCTTACATAAATCAGCACACACAATGCTGCTGTATGCTCAAGTAACATAATTGAATATTATGCTGATAAGAAGGAGAATGTTGGACGGGCAAGTCATTACTCCTTAGTACCACACAGGAAACAAGGAATTATATTTCTGTATATATGCTTTGTGAACTTCCATTCACATGATTCATCAAATGTCTGTTTTCAGTATTGTTTCTTACTTGTAATTGTTAGAGCAGAATCCAGATCCCTGTTACTAATAACTGACACTCTCCTGAAAAATCTATATTTGCCATAGCATTTCATGTTTGTTGCTGAGGTGTACTTCAGAAGATGCACTCGTGCACCTTGCAGAACCAGCTATGCTGAAGTATAGGTTCATTATATTCTAGGATAACCCATTTGTAGGCGCTCTCCACTGCACAAGAGGAGCAAGAGTTACTGGGCAAATGGTGCTAGTTGAGGCGTATTGAAATCCTTGCTTACAGTAGATGCGAATCTTTTAAGGGCGCTGATGACCTAGAAGTTGAGCGCCCTTAAACCACACCAAACCAAACAGTAGATGCTAGAAACGATTTGCTCTCAAATATGCTAACATTATCTCATAAAAATGTCATTCACTCGTCTAAGCTCCTTCTGATTTCTTACATGATGTTACAGCCAAATTCCTGTAGCATATGGGGATTAGAACAATACACTTTGTTTTCACAGAAACACATAAATAAAAATTGTAGCTCCATAAGTTGGGGGAACAAGGGGTCCGCAAATCAACACTTCTAATTCTGCAATGAAATGCACCTTTTATTTCATTTAACGATTCAGCACTCATATGTGCTGTTGCAAAATCTTGCTCTAACCATATGATTTTTCATCTTTCAGGCAATCCAAAAATTGTATAAGAATTACTCTCCAATATTGTTCTGGGTTGTTTCATTATAGAAAATGGACCCTATTTTTCTTCTAGCAGTTATTGTATACAACACTCCAATTTTTAGGTTCATAGTGAGGCATTTCATGTAATAGCACAGGTTTTTCTAAAGGCCAAAATCAACTGTTGTGAGTATTCATGTGTCCATTTAGTTCAAACTGATTCACTGGAGAAAAACAAAAACTCTGGGCAAATGAAACCGCTTTCAACAGATCAGAAAAACTAATTGGTAATTCACTCATGTACTGGGATGGTTTTGTTTCAATGGTTGCACTCGTGTAGAGCAATAGGGTTTCAGTTTTAACAGATGTATAACATTTCTCCCAGAGGACTAAGATACACTTGCTTGTAGAGTTAATTTGTTCAGCAATTTTTGAGGTGATTGCCTTAAACTGACACCAATTTCATCTAGTTTATTTGTTTTTAAAACTATCTTCTAGAATTTGAGAGGTAGAACTGGAACTTAAAAATTCAATGCCACAGCTGGGATTTGAACCACAGACCCTCTGCTTACCAGGCGGGTTATTGTACCATTAGAGAATTACCTCTCAGACATTGCCCACACACAGCTTGTGTGTTTAAAAACACCCAACAGTAAGTTTGTTGGCATAAATAAATAATGATTATCTTCTGAAATGTTTGTCTAACATGAAACCCAAAGCTTCAAATTTATTGACGATCACATGTTTAGTTTTTCCTGCACGTGGCACAGGTTTGAAAACCTTTCAAGAAATTCACTGTGTACATAAGCAGATTCGAGTTTAAAGTAAACTTTGCAAATAAACATGCATTCTTCCACAGATAAGTGATGCACAATGTTTACTGTAGCAAGTCTCCTGATCCCAGGTTAATAGTGCTAATATACCTTTCACCAGGAAATGGTGGTTCGAAATACCACTAGAATGCGAGGGAAGAGCAAAGGAGAGAAATGCTGTGAGAGGGTTACCATATTATATTACAACCTGTGGTATCCAGCATATACAGGGTGTAAATGAACAACACTGCACAAATTTTACTGGTGATAGACGGTTCATAAGCAATCAATTTGAGATAAGAAACCTATGGTCTAGGATTACAGATTACAGAACTGTGCCTAAAAATTGTTTGAGGGTATGCACGGCACTGATCATGTCCATTGAATCTGTAACGCATGATGAGATATATCTCATTAGTCATCAAGTTTTGTTATGGTACTCTCTAATTTGTAACCTGAGAAATAATATTTTTTGTTGATGCCTTCTATTTGTTTTTTGTGTTGCTATGGATCTTTCTCTGTATTGTGAACTGTTAAGAAATTCCATCATATATTGGAAATAGCTAATTTAAATGGCTTTAACCCGCACTCAACAAAAAAGTTATAAACAAGACAAAGTGCAACAGACTGAAACAATACTAATATACCAAGTTGGATTTAAATACACAATTTTCACTATAAATACAAGGTCTGTTCAAAAAGTATCGCAAATTTTGTGTTTTTTTAAATAGTATTTATTTATTCATGAATATCTATTTTGTCCCCTTCAAAGTAATCCCAACCACATTATACACTTGTGCCAACATTTTCTTCCAATCCTCAAAGTACTTCAAAAAAATGGTTTTTTGTGATTTTGTTCAGCTGTTCCTTCAATGCCATCTTTATCTCATCAATCGTGGCATAGCGTCGTCCTTTTATGGGCCTCTTCAGTTTTGGGAACCGAAAAAGTCACATGGGGTCAGGTCTGAGGAGTACGGTGGCTGCAGCATCATAAGTGTGTTGTTTTTGGCCAAAAATTCATGCACACGCAACAATGTGTGAGCAGGGGCGTTGTCGTGGTGCAAAAGCCAATTTTTGTTTTTCCAGAAATCCGGTCGTTTCTGGTGGATTGCTTCACGCATATTGTGCATAACTTGCAGATAATATTCCTTATTGACCGTTCTGCCCTGTGGCAAGAACTCATGATGCACCATGCCCCTACAATCAAAGAAAACTGTAAGCAAAACCTTCACATTCGACCGAACTTGGCATGCTTTTTTCAGTCTTGGCTCGAATGGCAGCATCCATTGGGATGATTGATCTTTAGTTTCCATGTCATAACCATAAACCCATGATTTGTCACCAGCTATGACCCTCTGGAGCAAATTTGGGTTGTTGCAGACAGAGTTCAACAGCTCCTTAGCAACGTTAATGCGATGGTGTTTTTGGTCGAAATTGAGCAACTATGGCACAAATTTTGCAGCAACCTGTGTCATGCCCAAATCATTGGTCAAAATTGAATGACAAAAGCCAATCGATATGTTCAGGTCATCAGCAACTTCTCTAATGGTGATTCGACGATTGGCCAATACTATTTTCTTCACTTCAATGTTTTCGTCTGTTGTTAACGAGCTCGGACGTCCGGGGCACTTTTCGTCGCTCACATCTTCTCGGCCCTCTGAGAACCTTTTGTACCACCGATAAACATTGCTTTGGTTCAAGGTAGCTTCACCATATGCCACAGTCAACATTCGGAATGCATCCATGCACTTAATTTTGTTTTTCACACAAAATTTGATTCAGATTCTTTATTCCATTTTTTGGAATAGGCAAAAATTGAAGACGAGCCAAAACATGTCCAAGAAAAATAGCTGTCAACAATTAACTGAACATTCAAAATGGCCGAGCTTGTCAACGTAAGTGAGGGACATGAGTACTAATATAATGCCACAAAACAATCAAAAGTCGAATATACAGGACCCGCAAAAATTCAAAATTCGTAATACTTTTTGAGCAGAACTCGTACATGTTTGCCTTTTGTTAGTTTAGAAGTAAGTTTGCAGTATAGTTATCCATTCTCATTTAAGGGGAAGTATCTGAAATTCAGGCAAAAATGAAGAAAAATGTAATGTTCCATTTTTTGCTTTAAAATTGTGCCTTTCAGAATCTGCCGTCACTTATGTCACATCGCCATTTAAAAGGCTGTTATGTCATTATTTAAATATCCATGTGTTGGTGGGCATGGCTCCTGAAATTCATTCAATTACCTCATTGCAACAAAATTGTGTACAATTTTGAAGTTTAAATCAGGCAGTCTGATTTAGTGCTGAGGATGTAAGCAGAGACATCTTGTGAGATTTTCTGCCAAATATTCATCCTGGTAAAACTGCTGAAGTATTGCAAAATTTTTATCTGTGTGCATTTGTTAACCACATGATTGTGCTTTTCTGAATGTTATACAAGAATCTTCGTTTCAAAAATGAAATTGCAAATTGCAGTGACTTCAGCTATTACTGTATTCAGTATGAATTGTCAGGCTACTCTAAGTAAAGTAAAGGGTCACAGCTAGTAAAGTAAAACCAGTCAGTAAAAGAATTAGTAATGTTATGGACGAGTGAAGTTTAAAGCTGAGTGCTTTAAGTACATTAAATACACTCAATCGGCAAACAAAGCAATCAAGAGTAGCAAAACTTAAAGAACGAGAAGCTAAACAGCTGAAGGACATTCATATGGTCATAGGGAATTCTAAAGCAGTAAATATATGTGGTCATACACATAAAACTTTAAAGTTATTTTTTTGACATTTTTTAATCTGCAAAATACTCCTAGTGCAATTCTTAATAGATTTCTTTGAAATTTTGCGTACATATTCTTAGTTGCTTCATAAAACTTGACATTTTAAATGCTCTAGATAGGGCCTGTATTACGATCTCCGGTTAAGGTTTCGGTTAATGCTTAACTGGAAGTTACACCCAAATGTGTGTATTACGACCTTCGGTTAAGGGCTAACCGAGAGTTATTTCTGGAGTTACACTAACTGTAACCTGAAGTATCAGTTAGTGCGTTAACTTGGAGTTTACTCGCTTTCACTCAGAAAAATGGCGTACCTCCAGCCACAATTACCTGTCGAAAGTGATTCTGAAGATGAAATGCTGGCCCAATATTTATTAAGTAGAAGAAGAGCAAAGCGATTCAGAATGCGGAGAGACAATTTCGAGGAGTGGAACGAAGAAGAGTTCCGACAACGGTACAGATTGTCAAAAGCCACGACATCCGGCGTTTTAGCGGAGATACGACATCAAATTGAATTTACGACAGAAAGGTAAGTTTTTAGCATGTATGTAACATTATGCAAGCATAGTTTTATATTTCTGACAGTCATAAAATGAAATAAAATAAATCAACATAAATTATGGGTATATCTCAATGGTCATTGGGTTATAACCTATAATTCTTTTGGCCCATAATTGTAGTGGTTTGATACAATACGATGTTTTGTACGATTGTTTTTACATCGGCACCACGTTTTAACGAACGTAAATTTAATAAACGGAGCATAACAAATTGCACATTTCGCGAATAGAAAATACACGGAAATACACAATATGTATATGTGCATATACATATAAACATTCAAGAAGACGTGGAGCCTAGATAATTGTCTTCAGCTAGTAAACGCTGCATTTATTCATTGTGTACATAACGATTTTGCGCTTCTTTAAAGCATTTGAAGGCCCTGAATGAATAGTGAAAAGGATATTTTTAGGTTATGCAATTTGTACTTACCTACAAACCATTATTATAGGCAGTGTTCACACATCTGTGATGTGGTTAACCTAAATGATTACTTATGTGCCATACCGTATTGCCTATAGCCTTTGCATCAATATATTTGCTGCATTGAAATGAATCACACACAAAAAGAAATGTCAAACCTATCCATGTTGTAGGTTTTGGCAGTTTTTGTCCTTAATTGGGTTTTTATATCAAGGATACAATACTGTCACTTAAATGCGACTTTCGGATTGAAACGCGAAGTGCCGAAAATTTTTATATAAGCTGTTTTTTTTTTAAGACAACATAGACTAGATGTTCATAACTTTGCTTTTTTTCATCGTTATTAGTTGTAAATTTTTGTGTCCTATTTTATGACAATTCATGTGGGGAGAGATGATTTATCCACTCTATTCAACTACTAACAAGACTTCTCAGGTTTTAAAAGTTTCATATCAATATCATCAGAATAACAAAAAGTGTGTCCCTATTTTTAAAGCTTTGCTACTTAATATTCTGGTCTTCATAAATTTGCAAAACATTCCATAAGGTTTGTGCTTGACAAACTTTTTTGGTTAGTAATCATACTAATTGGATACATTGCAATTGAATGTGTTGTAAACATTAGGTTTTCACCATAAATTTGTATTTGTTTCATGCAGTTTATATTCCTTATCATATTTAAGTGTAATGAGCACATAAAGAATATTATAGCACTCATCTTGTAAGAATATTTGGGTAATTAAGCTGAAAACCTTTCCTAACTACTTCACTCCACCGTAGGCAAACTCGGAATTTGCTCCAATCAGATGTCACTTTACGACAGAAGGAAAGAAAGAAAGCCTGCAAAAACTTTTGTTGCAGAATAAATCCATAGTAACTCAACCTAACCTAGGTAGATCACTTCTATTCCATGAAGCTAGATGCTTCACTAATTTGCTGTCAGGATCTTTCAGCTCCTTTTGCCAAAACAAAATAATTAATGCAATAGGTAATAAGGATTCAAACTAATTGTAATTTAATAAAAAAGCTATAAATCTTCTACATAATATGTTATTACCCTTTCTGTTGTACAGTCTCACCGCCTATATGTATTACTGAACTGTTCTGCGTGGATAACGGCAAATTTCTGTATTAAAGATAGTTCATTTATTTTTAACAATTTAGTCTGAATTCATACTTATATGTCTTTTGAAATACTACTTACCTTCTGAATTTGTAATTAAAAACTATAACAGATTTCTTATTTTTTCAGAAACTGGTGTCTTCCAGCAATGGAACAACTACTGATGACTCTGCGCTTTTATGCAACTGCTGGAACATACACCTCTATTGGGGACATTAGTGGTGTGCATAAAGCAACAGTAGGCAGAATCATTAGCAATGTTACTGCCGCCATTGCCTCCTTAAGGCCGAGGTATGTTGCACTACCTCAAACCGCGGAAGATGTGCGGAATGTCCAGCAGAAGTTTTTCGATATTGCAGCATTCCCAAGGGTGATAGGTGCCCTTGATTGCACCCATGTGCGGATAAAGTCTCCAGGTGGGGAAGAAGCGGAACACTTCCGCAACAGAAAAGGATACTTTTCATTTAACGCACAGACATTGGTAGATGCGGACCTTGTGATCCGAGACATTGTGGCACGGTGGCCTGGATCTGCACATGACTCCACCATTTTCAGGCATTCTAGACTGAGGAATCGGCTGGAAAATAATGAACTGGGAAACAGTGTGGTGTTATGTGATTCTGCATATGCAGTAGGTCCATATCTTCTTCCTCCTCTGCAAGCTCCGCAGCTACCAGAGGAGCAGTTGTACAATGAGTCACAAATTCGAACCAGGAATGTTATGGAAAGGTGCTATGGTGTGCTTAAAGCAAGATTTCCTGTTTTGTCTTTAGGAATCCAGGCAAATGTCAACTAGGTCCAGAACATAATTGTGGCGTGCGCTGTGCTACACAATATAGCACGAGCAAACGACGACGATCTTCCTCCAGTTGAGGCTGACATCCATCGCCAGTTGGAGGTATACGTGCAAGAGGAAGAAGTACTAGCAGCACTTCAAGAAGTGCATGTTGGAAATCGTGTACGAGATAGTGTGCGCAGAACATTTGTGCAGTATTTTCGAAACAGATTGCAGGTACAGAGAGTGTAATTACTGGGTTTAGTCGTCCAGTTACATGGGAACGTGCCTGCCTGGATGCAGTCCAGGATCTCCATTCAGAGATCCCCAACATCAGCTCCCGCCTAGCCACCCTGAGGGAGGTATTCACTACACTCAGCGATGCTATCACCAGTATACACAGCTGCTCCGCCTCACCAGAAGACCGACCGGCTTCTCCAGAAATATCAACAGCCACACCAGATGAAGACTCTCCATCCACACTAGTAGCACTCCAACAACGTTCCAGGGGCTTTTACATCCATGACGGCCGTGGCTGCGACGAGCTATGTCGACACATGAAGTGCATTAACTTCCCAAATTGACACCATGATTCACAAACATGATTATTCCAGTCACCCATCATGACCATCTACATCATTCACCACTCACCACTATCACCATCACTAGCTACCAGGGGGCATTCAGGGCTTAGGTCATGTTTGTCCTGTGTCACTTCAGTAATCACTCGCTGTTACTCCCACTGGCAGATAGCTTTCATCTATCACCACAGAATGCGCAGATGCTTTATTGCAGCAGTGAGGTTGGACCTCAAGACTTCTGGTGGGGTTTTTTAGTGAGTAGTGCTGCCCTGGTTCGAATCCACAGTAGGAGTCTTACACTCGCAGGCTTGCCTGCGGTAAGTGCCTTTTTCCCCATCACTAACAATAAAATAACGGATCAAGTTAAATAAAGATTATCACCACATAATTACCTTATGTAGTTAAGTAAAAATAAAAAAAGATTATCGGCGTTCACAGTGTATGTGACAGCAGTGTGGGTATAAACAGTACAGTACGCTCTCTTCTGTAGCTGTAGACCGTCGAAGTTATGTCAGTGCTGTTGCTATTGTGTTTACATAGTGAATGTGTGTGATGCATTTGGGCTGTTGGCAAACATGAAGGGTTGCCAAATTCTATTTCTAAACCTAAGATGCAAATTCAGATCCAATAATTACCGACTATTCCAAAGCAAAAATATACTCAAAAAGAGAAAAAAACGGAACATAAAACGTATAATTAGCTAATCATTGTAGTGATAAAAAAGAAAACAACTATTAAGTTTAGTTGTTTCCTGGATATGCACGTGTTACACTTTGCGAGTAAGGGTCACAATATGTAATTAAATAAGAATCAAGGCCCTAGTAATAAATGTAGTGGGTGACTTGAGATGTTCATTATCTGTTTATAATTATCACTGTAATGGAAAAATGGTTATGAATGGTAATAAAAAATTAAAACACAAATTTGATGAGAGCATGCCTTTTTATTTGTTTTCGAGTTGCTTTTCAGCTAATTTGATCTGTAGATCTAACAATATACTTTTTTTTTTTTAATTACTTCCATCTTTGCCTCGTGCTTTTCTTTCATGCATTTTATTTCTTCCTTGTGTCTCTTCCTCAACATTTCCTGCTCTTCCTCAGCCCTTCTCTGCCGTTCATCATACTCCTTCTGGAGCAACTCTTGTTGAAGGACTGCAACATTTTTCCTCTCCTTTCCCCAAGAGAGAAGACTTTTGCTGCAGATAGAGGGTGTTGTATTCACCCGCTTTCTTTCTGTGAACATTACAAAATGTATGATTACACAACAGTAGGACGACTGTTCTTTCTAAAAGCAAATAGTGTAATTAATGTGTGCAAGATTACTTTTAAAGATGGGTCAGCAGTAGAAACACGAACATTATTACCAGAACCACAAGAGCACTGCAGGCTATAAGCACATGGACATTAGGCCAAGGTCAGGCACTAGCTGTGTAACTCCAGGATGCATAGCACAGTAAAGTGCAGTAGTTGTGAACAGGGGATCCAAGTATGTATTAATTTGTAATTGAAATAACAAGTATGCCTAAAGTGCAGGACTGCAGTTATAAACACATGTATACAATCCTGGAGGACTTGTATTCAGATGTAGAAGACATTAAATGTAAGGTATGTTATACAAGTTTTGGTTTTGAGACATTGAAAATGTACATGGTCATACAGTGCACCACGTTATGAAAATAATGTTTATGTACCTATAAATTTATGGATTGCAATTCAATGTGTTACATAGAATTCAATTTTTAATTGCATTGTCCCGTGTACAATTTAATGGCTACCCTGTAAGACTGTATATAATTTCCAATTAACTGCTCATCTGCAGGTACATCTTTACTTTGTACACGACTGTATGTTACTTGATTGCATACGATAAAAGAAAGTTTTGTTTATTCTGTCACTGACCGATAATTCGCGGCCTGTGTCCATGTGCAGTAAACTTGAAGAAACGGGTATGCTTATTACACATGAGATGTTTCAAATCTAAACAGACAAGACAAATCTGCAATAGCCTTCAGAACATGTGATCACAACATTATTAGAGCCTATCAATTTTGATTTGCCACCACTACCAACACCACTACTGTGTAACTTGCCCTTGAAATGTATTAAAGTGATGTTTGTGTTTCTAATGCTTTAAAAGTTAATAATTTAAAACTCAATTTTCCTTCTAACTTCTTTCAGTATACTAAAATGTGGCTGAAATTCTTGCAAGCCTTTGGCATGGATGTGACGCTACCTAAATTGATATATTACACGAACTGTAGACTTTTCTTATGAATACAGCAAGGCAATTATTCTTTGTACATTCCTACCATACAAATATCTAATTTAGCAAATACAAAATCATGTATGTTGTCAATACTTGGATGTGTGGGTGGTTTGCCAAATGTAACATCTACCGCTAAGAACATCACAATGTACTGTTACTCTAATCATCGTTTCTAAAGTGTCTCAAATTTAGCGAGTATACTAATTCCAGCTTATATATCTCTTGTTTTCAAAATCAACTTACACTATTCGTCTATAAATTACCAAACAGAGTAATAAGTCTTGCTGCACAGGTATTTTTTAAGGACGAACTTACATTTTTCTACATTCCTGGAATATAATAATTAAAAATTGTACCACATTCATAGTTAACTTCTTATGTTAGCGTCAGTCATAAATTTCTTAAAGAGCTCTTACCTGCACTGCTACTTGTTCGCAAAGCAGCACTTCTGGGCGTTCTCAGCATCTTCGCCGAGAAATCTCCCCAGTCAGGATCTGTCAATTAAAACATTTATTAATATACTTGTTATATTCCTCTACCCTTTGCATTCCTCATTACATAGGACCCAAAGTAAAAACTAAATTGTATGTCTTAGCTCCTATGTATCCAAACAAGTTTAGAAAACAGCGTGTGCATAACATGTGAGCTGCACAGATTTTATATAACAATGCACAGGAATGTATGAAATTTAATATTTCCTGCCAAATCAGGGCAGGAAATGTTCCTTCACTCAACTAGCCCTTTAGTGAGAGTGTTGTGTTCTCAAAATAACTAGGTTTATTATAATATTCAGAGACACCTTCAGTGTCATGTAGTGAGGTATACATGTGTGCACAGAAACTTCCTACATAAAACTATTTGTTTCCTCTTTCCAACTGCAACTAGCTATGTAGTCAATAAAACCACAATTTTGTCATGCAGAAGTACTCTTTTTAAAAAAGAAAAAAGTATGTTAGATTTACAAATAAAGTTGAGAAAAGGATTTAATTTATAAAACTGAAATTTGATTTGATTGACCCTTAAGGTTTCGAATAGAGTATGGTCACGGAATCGCTATTTAATGTACATATACATAATTCCTGTGTTGCACAAAGTATACATGTAATTAACGCCAACTACAGGAAAATATACTGCAGGACCTAAGCTGCAAAGCGTAGCTGACAAATGTTTTTTTTTTTTTTTTTTTTTTTTTTTTTTTTTTTTTTGCATGCAGAGGAGAGTAAAGTCTCCACCTACGAAATGACGGTAAACCATAGCCAAAACAAGAATGAACATAAAATCCAGTGATAGCCAATACTACTTATTAACTCAGGATTACTATCACGTACCCTGTAATTCTTAACATCAAGTCCTTCCCTCCAGCATACTGTACTGGGTTACCATAAGCTATACATAACCAGTTACGCTATTTGTAACTGAGATGTATTTAAATAACCACAATCAGACATTCACAAGTCTCTGGCTCTATTGTGGAATGGAGTGAATACCTGAGCACAAAACTTATTTCACTATTGAGAAAAATGTATATTAAGCTAAAAAGGTCCAGGAACCTTCCAAAAGTACACATGTAGCCTCCTGACCCAAAGACCATATCAAATCCTACACTCAAGAATCATAATTTTGTCTAGATATAAAATCCGCAGGATAACGTCAAATTACTTGATAACTAATGGCAATTGTTAATGTATCCTACACAATAAAGGCAATTTATAAGATGTACCATTTTATCTATGGACAGACTACAAATTCAAAAAACGAGTTTAGTAAACATAGTTCTTACAAATGTCAGTAAACAACTTCATTTTTGAAAGTGTTCATTTCACAACAATGAATATGCAGGCACTGTTCTGTAAAATTCAAAGCTACAAGAAGCACAATTCAATACAAAAAGCTGCATGACTGTAAATTTTGTTTGGAGCTGCCCCTATACTTTTGAATGAGTGTGTTACTTGAGGGGTAAAGCTGCTGGATCATATTGGTAGTTTGGTATACATGGCAATTTTATAGATTTGTCTTACCTTGTGCTACAACTGCTTCAGCAGGTTCAGTGGCTGAAGTGCTGGGAACATCCCAATCAGTATTTGGGACAGCAATCACCTCCACACTGCCTGCTGGTTCATCTGTAATACCATTATACACTAGTACAACACAATTACTCATGTTTACTCTAATTTACAAATATGAAAAACTACTGTAATCCTCACCAATCAGATCACTGTCTGAAATAGATTGCAGTCCAGTGCCTGTGCTGCCCATCAACGAATTAAGGAAATCTTCTGCTGGTGACGGTTTTGGAGATGGAGGCTTTCCTCCTCCTGTGCCATACAGTATCTTCTTTCTCTCCGCATTTGCCTGCCGAGCTCTCTTTTTTAACACTTCATATTTTTCCCGAAGCTGTAGGGATGTTCGTTGGTTGGTAGTTTGGGAGTTAAATTGAGTAGTAATGAGCTCCCAAGCTCTCTCCTAAAACGGCAAAATTACCAAATGAATATTATAATTTGTAAGGCTTTAAAGGTTTGAAAGAAAATTGTAATAAATGTAACACACACACACTAACCTTCTCCTTCCACGTGGCAGCTCCTGTGGCTTTATTTTCCACCACAGCTTTATGCTGTTGAATAAGGTCCAACAGCACCATATTTTCTTCTTCGGTGTAATTGGCCGAACGCTTCCTCTTGCTGCCTTCCATCAAAAATGTAGCCTAATAACTATAATACTAATACCTAACGCCAACTAACCTAACACTAAGCAGAAATCTAACCTACACAATATTTTCAATAAATTAACGAATAACTAAATAATAATAAGTTAAAATTTATAAGGAATAAATAGTAATGAAAATATAATGAGATTAATTTAGAAAAAAGTATATAAACTGATCACTGGCGCCTATTCGCAATTAAAAATTTTCGTTAATTGATTCTAACTATACAGTTCACCCACGAGATAGCGTTACAAGCGTGGCAAAAGTCTAGTGAAAAATGTTACCAACTGTTTGCATGACATCAAAATGCTTAGGATAACAAACCTACAGTCAAATTGAGTTCGTAAGACGAGGCACCGAGCCTAACTAACAGTTAGCGATAACTGAGAGGTAACAAACCGTGACTAGTAACCGGAGATCGTAATACAGGCCGATAGAGCAATTTATTTGTTATTGAATTTTGATTTTGAAAACGTATAATAATTTGAAAAAAAATTGTCACCAATGTATTCAATAATTGTTTTCTCCAAAACTATTGACAGCCAAATAAAAACCAGGTTTTGTAGGCATAATCAAAAGAATTGTATAGCTACAGTTTACTTTATTTGTAACAATTGATATTTTATATGAAGCATTTCTTATACTACACTAAAATTGCAGCAAGAAAGTAATTTTTTTAAATTTTTTAATTTTTTTTTCAAAAACTATGTTACACAGAAAAGTGAAATTTGGTAGACCTGCTAGATATGCTTTGGCATACATGCATACAAATTTTTACATCATTGTGACAAAAATTGTGGAACAGATTGCTCCACAGAACAAATACTGATCATCATGGAGTCCTATTGTGCCCAGTAAGACTTATACTTGCTACTTCTGAGTGAGATGTCCTCCCAGCTCAGCCAGGTCCTTGCTTCCACTTCTTGGAAGGGCATCCCTAAATAGGTGTCTGCCAGCTGTTCTCTCTTCAGGTCTGCACTATCTCATCCATCTGAAGATCAAGGACGGTGTGTTGTACCGAATCTGAGAGTCACCCGATGGAAAGACCCAAAGGAAGCATCTGTTACTTCCACAGAGTAAGGTCATGGAGGTCCTGGAGGAGGTACATTGGGTTCCTCAGGAGGGTGTCTTGGATCCAATCGCACTATTGATAAACTGCGACAGCGATACTACTGGTTGAGACTACAGGCAGATGCTGATAGGTGTCGCCAATGTCATGTGTGTGTGGCAAGTTGTAGCCTACAGACCAGGAGCCGAGGCCGCATGCAGCAGTATAATTTAGGAGAACCCTCCAAGCACTTTGCTATTGATATAGCTGGACTGTTCTTTATTTCCAACAGAGGCAATAACTATCTGCTAGTGGCCATGGACTACTTCACAAAGTGGCCGGAGGTGTACGCGATCCCTAACCTGGAGGCCAAAATGATTGTGGACTGCCTTGTGGAAGAACTGTTCTGACGATTTAGAGTGCTGCTAGAACTGCACATCGATCAGGGCAGAAACTTTGAGTCTGATCAGATGAAATAAATGTTAGTGATTCAGAGTGCAGAAGACGCACAACACTTGTACACCTACAACCAGACGGCATGGTCAAGAGGTACATTAATACCCTCAAAGAGTTACCGAGGAAAGTCTTGGCCACCCAGTTTAGAGACTGAGATATCAGGGTACTGCTGTTCTTGCTGGCCTATCGTCCATCTACACATACCACCAGGAAGACAGTTGGTCTTCAGTAGAGAATTGCACCTTCCGTGCAACCTGATGTTAGGAAGTCCCCCTGGATCAGGACAGTCAGCAACCGACTATGTGGAGAACCTCGTGGACCGTCTTCATGATGTACACGAGCTGACCTGTAAGCATTCCAGGTAGCAAGCGACCGGATAAAGACCCGATACAACCGGCAAACCAACAGCTTAGGGTTCCAGCAAGGTGATTTGGTGTGGCTGTAGTGCCCAACCCAGACCAAGGTGCACTGCCCCAAGCTGCAACAACCACAACAAGGACCATAGCACATGCTGAAAAGGATAAATGATGTAGTCTACCGCATCCAGAGGCTGCCCTGCTGGAAGATGCTGGTGGTACACTCAGGTCGTTTGGCCCACTATCATAGTGTGCACGGAGTGCTGAAGGGGAGTCAGTGTAACATTGGTTAAGATGTCTATGGAGAAGGCTTGCTATATAGTAGAGATTCTTTGGAGGTTGATCATTGCTGCTAACCAGAGAAAAAGTAAGACTGTCATAAAGGTTAAGAGTTAAAAGTTAATGTAAAGTTTGAATGTAATTGTGAAATTGGTGTATGTGGGGTCATACCAACTGTAAAAGTTGGGGAAATAAATAACGGAAAATTGAGAATTGATACAATAAGAATACAAGACTCAAAGAGTGTGTCAGGTTTAAGGGCCCGTCGACAACTTGGTCATTAGGGCAGACTCAAAGATATCTAGTATCCACAAATAGATAAATTGGCTGTTTCATGCAATTTTTTTTTGGATGATTAATAATATTGGAGGAAATTAAATTGATCAAATCTGTCATATATCTTGAACTAACCACTTGGGAAAACATCTTCAAGAATCATGGCAGATTTTAAAATTTTAAAATTCCACTTTAGTGAAGTTCTGCCTTTTAACTTCCAGAAATCAGAGCTTAGTAAGCAGGTGGAATAAGATCATTTCCTGGATGTTAGTTTCAGTTTACACACATTTGCGAGTGATGAACACTATTCAAAACATTCCTAGTTTTAAATGAACCAACTAGTGAATGATATTAGTGTTTATATTGACCCCTGATCCTTTTAATTTGAACTTCTTTTTCTTTCTTTCTTTTCTAGATGCACATTTTGCTACCTTGGCTCCTATTATTGGGCTTTTATTCTGAATTGTATTTACACTAGAAAGTCCTGTTTGTATACATGGTCTTGTTTACATATAATGGTGCTAAAGTGTGATATCAATTCACATGATCACATGAAAAGCATTCTGCACAGGACAAATGAAGTGGACATGGCCAAATCAGCAACATGTGGTCACTGATACAGGGTTCTTCATTTAAAACCTAATGGAGCATACAGCGTTTCGCCTCTCCTGTGACCTGACTGGATTCCCCCACTACCACTGCCACTGTGCACGTGAGCTAGTATTATACCAGCCACCAACATGAACAGACAATTGCCTCTAGAGCAACAAATTTTCGTATGTAAAAGTTATAGTAATCACCAAGTCGCATTTGCACAGCGTATATTCAAATGTTCCCTGGTAAAGTGCCTCCTTGCAGATTTACAATTCACAAGATTGTGAAGAAATTCAAAACCACTGGTTCTGTGGCAAACAAAAAACAAAAGTGTAGACATACAGTTTTAACAGAGGAAAAGATAAGACAAAGTAGGCGCATGTTTTGAAACCAACCCAAAATTAGTATCAAAATATTTTGCAGCAGGGTGGTGGTGGTGGTGGCGGCGGCAGTTGGTAATGGTAATGATGCTGGTGGAGACCATAGAGATTACCCATGTCCCAATCACAGCATATGTATTGCTACATATGAAGTACCAGAAAAGCTAAAGTTGCATTTAAATGTATTACATCAGTTCAGTTGCATAAATTATATTTGCCTCCATTGTTCTTGCAAAGAAGTATATGTATTTAGGCTTTCATGGCCAGTGTCTTAATTATTCGAAATGTTTAGTTCTTCCAGGCTTGTAGGCCGTGGTCTAGAAGGCATGGTAGATACCAATGTTTTGCCAAGCGCAGTACGGCCTACAAGCCTGGAAGAACTAAACATTTCGGCTAATCTTGCAAAGAAGGGTGAATGCCATACATCAAGCGTTATTTATTTCTGTTGTTTTTGCTTTCATTTTAGCTCTGGTGGTGATGACGTCTATGGCAGGTTATGCAATGGCACCAGAACCTTTTTGTGCAACAACATTCTTGCTCTGTTCAGTTGGAACAGGTTTGATGTCCTCTGCAGCCAATTCAATAAACCAATTCTTTGAAGTACCCTTTGATTCACAGATGTCACGCACCAAAAACAGGGTCCTTGTGCGAGGAATTCTGACGTAAGTATGGTATGATTTTTGTGTGTTAGTGTTTTATTCTTGTTTTACACCTCACTTGGAATAAACTTACTAAAGGGATGAGAGGATACATGTTTTACAACTTATTGGTGTTGTCACTGAGTCGTATAATAAGAAGTATTGTTTAACGTTTAACTCAGTAATTAATTTCCCCCTCCTTTTCCATGTTTATTTTGTAATTTGTTTAGCAAGAATAAGAACCTGTAAAATCATTGTTTGTAGTGGAATCCCATTAACACATTTTTCGAGGGATCAGTACAGTTTGAATTGTTTGAACAGTAGGACATATAAATGAAAACACTTTATTTTTTCAAGTTACAGTTTGGATTAATTACATTAGGTTTTCATCTGCCACTGAACCCTAATGAGCTTGTTGGTTTAAATGGGATAAAAGGCTGGCAGGATGTGTAATTTTAGATAATACTAGCGCAACTGTTGGCAGCAAAAGAATAATTAGGGCTAGGAAGTTCATGCATTTGCATGTTTTTTCATAGGGGTTAAAAATGTATGCTTTTACATTATGTGCACGAATTACGGAATTTTCAGTTATTTGGACATGATTTTATGGTGCATATAACTGCATATTTTCTTGATTTTTGATAAATGCATATTATTTCAATACTATAGCCCCTATATTGCATATTTTAATGATTTTTATGGCTTTTTATTACTTTTTTCTATCTGGATAATATTTTTCATATTGGCAGTACTGCACATGATGCAATTCACGAAGATTTCAATATTATTGCCCTTATATTGCATATTTTAATGAATTTTATGCTTTTTTTTTATTTTTTCACTGTATAATATTTTTCAGAGTTCAAGTCAACAGATGAAATGAATAAAAAAATTTGTGAAATATTATTGACAGCAGCCAAAACACATATCCCCAAAGGAAAGTTAAAGAAATATAGCTACTTTTGGTCTCCATCTTTATCTAAGTTAAAACGCGAAAGAAATATAGCAAGAGTCAAAGCCGAAAGAACCAAGTGTCCAGAAGATGTACAAAACTGGAGAAGAAAAGCAGCCATTTTTAAGAAAGAATTAGTTACAGCAAAAAGGGCCAGTTTCACAAATTTTGTAGAACATATGGACTATAGGAAAGATGGAAATAAAATATACAAATTCCTTAATAAAACAAAATTATCAAAAAATACAACTGAACCATTAAAATATAATAACAAAAGCTTAACTACAGATAGGGAAATAGCAGAATCCCTTAACAAGTTTTATGCTCAGTCACAAAGAATACCCCAAGCGTATAAAAAACAAGATAAGGCTATCCAAAAAACTATCAGAGAAACTAGTAAGCCAAAAGGTATACGAAATGATATTTTTATTCAGGATTTTAGTGAAACAGAACTGGATTTAGCAATAGAACAATTACAGAACAAAAAAATCTCCTGGACCTGACAAGATCCACCCAGAGTTTATTAAACACCTTGGCAGGAAAGGAAAAGAAATCCTACTTAAACTGTATAACACATGTTGGAGAATGACTGTACCTTCCGACTGGAAAAAAGCCATTATCATCCCGATTTTAAAGAAAAACAAACCCTCAAACAATATTAATAGTTTCAGACCAATATCTTTGACCAGTGTTATTGCAAAAGTGATGGAAAGAATGGTGGCATCTAGACTTAACTGGTTCCTAGAATATTACAACTTAATTAATAGTTCACAGACCGGCTTCAGACAGAATCATAGTACAAGTGAAAATGTACTCTTACTAAGCCAAGACATCAAGGAAGCTTTCAATAGAAAGGAGGATACCTTGGCAGTATTCATTGATTTTAAATCAGCATATGACTCAGTCTGGAGAAATAAATTAGTTGAGAAGTTGCAATCAATAGGTGTGAAAAGTAACATGCTTAAGTGGATAACTCAGTTTATTTCACAAAGATTTTGTGCCACAAAATATAATACATACATTTCCAAATATAAACAAACACACCGAGGACTTTCACAAGGTGCTGTTCTGAGCACAACACTCTTTAACATATATATAAATGACCTTCCATCAATAATAAAAACTTTAGAAACCAAAATTGCTTTATTTGCTGACGATGTAGTCATTTGGACTTCAGGCTCTTCAAAAAAACCTGAATTAATTAAAGACAGAATAGAAACAGCCCTAAACAAAGTACATGAATGGAGCTCCAAAAACCTCATGACTATCAATGTGGAAAAAACAAATTATGAATTATTTACACTAAAATACAAACCAGTTAATATTAGCATAAATTATAATGGTAAACCACTCAAAGCAGTTGATGATGCCAAATACTTAGGCATCACTTTCGACAGAAAGCTAAGTTGGAAAAAACATATAACAAACATCTCAGAAAAGGTTGAAAAGAAATTGCAAATCCTGAAAAGGTTAGCTGGTGCTAAATGGGGCTGCTCAAGGAGAGTCCTTAACACAACATACAAAATGTATATTAAACCAAACCTCTTGTACTGTTCTGAAGCTTTAATAACAGCAGCAAATGCTAACATCAATAAGCTTGAACAAATACAAAATCAGGCTCTTTGCCTAATCACTGGAGCAGTTAAATCCACACCTATTGATGCCATGCTTGCCTTAACACGGACCCCATCAATAACAACAAAAATAGAAGAACAAGCATTGCTCCAACACGAGAAAATGTTACGACTGCCAAACTCTAAATGGACAGAAGAGAACCTCCCCCCTTCAATCCTTAAAACTCATAGTAGTTTCCTAGAAAAGGTAACACAGATTAAATCCAAATTGAACATTCCTAACACCAGAGAAAATCTACTTATAAGAGAAAATCCATTGGAATTATTGCAACCTACCTTCAATTTGGAATTAATAGAGGAAATAAGTAAATCAGACACACCAAAAGAAATACAAAAACTTCTAGCTCTGTAAACAATCAATACTAGGTATCCCACAGAAGAATGGCTGCACATATATACTGATGGATCCTCCAAGGAGAACCTTACTGGAGCTGGAGTTACATGTTCACATTTTTCCTTTTATCATTCTGTTGGCAGAGACACAACAAATTATGATGGAGAAATAGAGGCTATGTACATTGCTCTCCGACAATTATTAAATCTTCCCTTAAATAAATTTAACAAAGCAGTAATTCTTTCAGATTCTAAAGCTGCAATTCAAGGAATATGTTCAAATACTACAAAGAAGTCAACAAAAATTAGAGAATGCTACAAAATGTTAACACAACTCCAAAAAGTTAATAAGACTGTTCATCTCCAATGGATTCCAGCACACTGTGGAGTCATGGGGAACGAAGCTGCAGACTCACTTGCAAAGAAAGGCACAACAATAAAACAAAAGTCTAAATTCAATTTCTCATATTCCTCAATAAAACGCTTGATCATTAAAAATTTTTGTCATTCATACCTACAAGAAATAGAAACAAATGCCAAAGATACAAAATGGATTACACTACTTTCCAATCCAGATATAATCCCCCAGAGACCAAGGAAAACAGCTGTTGCAGCCTTCCGACTATTGACAAATCATGACTGCTTAGCAAGTCATCTCTACAGAATAGGTATCTCAGCCTCACCAATATGTGTCCTGTGTAACGATCCAGCAGAAATGAATGAAGAACACTTGAAGACCTGTGAAGCATTAAGATCAGAAGAAACTACAGTTCAAAAGTATTGGAAAGCACGAATGCTAATGGCTTCATTGCCAGATGCAAGGCACTAGAAAACAACAACAACATATTTTTCATATTGCTAGCATTTCTGAGACAATGTTTCTTTCCCATTCGTAGATAGATTTGTGTCCAGTGCGAAGAGAATTTTTGTTAAATCTCTTAAAAGAGTTAAGTTGTTTAGATCAACAGCACCTAATATCTGACTTCTTCCTGCACCAGTGTTAATCGATGGGGAACATGGATCGATGCAGTTTTATATTATGCTGAGCACATAGAAATAGCCGAAGAGGTTATTAATTCATTGGACTTGAAAGATGCTTCATCAATAGAAACTGTGCAAAGTATTCTGTCAGGCGCTGGGTTAAAAGAGGATCTTGGTTTCATATCTGCCCATTTTTCTTTCTTACCAACAGCCATAACGGCATTGGAAGCTGTAGGATCTCCTTTGCATGAATCACTGTCTTTGAAAAAAAAAAACAATATGTGATCTAAGTTTGGTTCCTGGAAGCATAGGGCAAAAAGTGAAAGAGAAAGTGAATTATGTAGTTTCAAAAAATTCTGTTTATAAACAGATGTGCGGTATTCGAGACATCCTCAAAAGAAAACCATGTCTCACCAAGAGACTTGACTCTCTCTCTCTCTCTTTCTGTGTGTGTGAAGCAGTTAGCATCATTTAAATACGCCCCGATAACATCTTGTGACGTGGAGAGAAGTTTTTCACGTTACAAAAGTGTTTTGCGAGACAACAGACGATGCTTTACAGTTGAAAATTTTTGCAAAGTGTTGGTTGTGAACTGCAATTTAGCAGTTAATACTAGCAGCGGGACTACTTCAGCTTCAACCTTTAAAGAATAAGGTAACTTTATTTATTATTTATACTAACTCGTCTTGTCTACTACAAAGGGACATCAATTGTTTTAATTAAATAGTGCATATTTCTTGGCATATTTTCAAGTTTTTAAGAGCATATTTGCATGCATATTTCATTGTTTTTTAGGGCATGAACTTCCGAGCCCTAATAATAATAGTGGTGTTGATTGAGCAAGAACTAATTCTGCAGTAAATGAAGCTATTTTGGTATGTTTCAACCAATAAATACTGAAAGTCCATGCACTGATGTTTATAATAGCAATAGTTTTTGGATACACTACTAGAAGCAATGGAATGCAGTGCCGAGGAAACTCATGTTTTAACCTCCACAGTCTCAGTATGTTCTAGAGGCAGATGCAAGATTTTGTGTTGACAATTATTTTAAAAATTTCCATTAATACTTATAATTAATGGTGTTTTGTATCAAATGTTTTCCATAAATTCTCATTAATTTCATGCTGATTTTTGGGCAGAATTAATGAGTAATGAATGACTGAAGTGCAAGTTAACAGGTGAATAAAATCAGGTATCACATGTCAGACACCACAGAACTGCAGCATTCAACAAGCTGGAACATTTTCATTTTTCATAGTTATCCTATCTATATTCCAAGTTATACATAGAGAAAAATATCTTGCTGTCAACATTTGATATTGGTAGCCAAATATATAGAAGGGACAGATAACGTGGTAGGATGCTGTTTTTCCTTTCAGTACCAAGCTGCTGTTGCTACATCTAATTTCTTACTGTTGAGACAGAATATTAGAAGACCCCAAAAGAAAATTGTTTATGTGAATATTTGTTAAAAGTGTAATTTGTTTTTTGATGTTGGTATGAATTGGTTAAATGACGAAAACGTGTTGCAAATGTTCATTGTTACGAACAACTAAGTTAGTTTAAAGACGTCATAAATATTTCCATATTTTATTTTAATATATATGTATGAATATTAGAATTATGTGTGTTCCATAATAAAAGTAAGGGAGGATGGTTAGGGATCGCTTCCCTAACAAGAAAGAACTATTTGATGGATGCATACGCAGATGTATACGAAAAAGGCGGTGTCGCGTGAGGTGATGCCATAATCTGCCCATTAGTGTGTGTGTATTCAAGGTGAAAGGACATATTTAGGTAGTGTGAACATCGTAGAACATTACCAGACTTTCATCAAGCTTTCGTTCCACTTTAAATAAAAAAGTGAAAAGATTTAAATCATTTAGAACGGTGCTAAGAGGAATTATTTAATGTAAAATATCGAAAAAGTGTTAATAAAATAATACATTGTGGTGAAGAAACATCGTGTGATCTTTCATTCCATCCGTTACCACGCCCTGAGATCACAAAGATCTCAATAGCTCAAAGACCCAACGAAGCTTAATTATAAAAACTGCACCACTGTTATGAGCATGGTTTAGCTAAATAAGGAAAATTGATCTATTAACAGTGAAGCAACAAGATTCTAAAGTAAGAACAAATTAGAAACTAAAAACTAAATGAGTTGGAGACAACTTGAAACCCTGGGTCAGTTTGTGCAAAAAGAACGTGCAACATTACTAAGATAAGTGAAGTTTTTAGTTTCTCTTCAATATTTATTGAAAAATATTGGAGAGCAAGAGGATTAATGACTTCATTGTCAGAAATCCAGTATTAGCTAACAACAAGTTTTTAGTTTCTAATTTGTTCTTACTTTAGAATGGTTTAGCTGTTTGACAATGGCCTCTGTTTCTTTGTAACAAAGGAGCAAATCAGTGTTAACCATTTTGGTGCCAAGCGGTGCAGGCCTGCCAGCCATTAAATGGTTGAGACAGTGTGATCGGCTTCAGAAGTACGGCTGCCTCAGGGCTCAGGCTGATTATATCAACTCGCAAAACATTATACTGTAAAGATATTTTTGTGATTTGGAAGGTTCCAGCCTTTTTCCTTCCAAAGGCAAATTTATTACTGTATTTCAGGTTCTCATAACACTACACGGCCCCTTAGTCTGTGTTTGTATGCAGTGCATTTGTGTGAAAAATGGCAAGTGCTGCTCGCAAGGTTTTTGCAACAGGCGTAGATGATGAAAGGCTGTTAGAATATTTTGATCCATGTGAGATACATGCAGATGAGCTCTTATCGGACAGTGACCTCTATTTCTGTAATGTCATCCCGGGTAATGATATTTAAGAGCATAATTTCATATTGGAGAAACATTAATTGCAGTTGTGTGGGAACAACCTTTTGTATTTTAACAGAACATTTTGCAATAATTGTGGTCTGTCAAGCCTCTAAAATGCTAAATCTTCACTTCGGCTAATTGATGAGCACCTAGAAAAATGTACCTAAATTGTATACTTTTCCACCTCATTCTTTTACAGTATATCATTTTACTAAAATAAAGAAATTATAATTTGTGCTGTTTTATTTAAGAACACCATTCTTTCATTTTGTATAGCTCATACTATTTTATGTACATCTATACTTTCTCTACTACCTATGGTAAGTAGAGGAAGTATTGTATTCCACCCAAAAATGTGATGTTGATATTTCAAAGGAAATATGTTTTGAGGCCCCCTTAATCCAAAAGAAGCATTTTTAGAAAAAAATGTGTGTGTGTGCCTGCGTGCGTGCGTCAGTCTGTGGACAGCATAACTCAAAAATCTAAAAGTTTGGTGCCTTTCAAGGATGCGACACAAAGATTGTGAAGAACATTCGTCCACCCTGAACTACCCTTCACATGGAAAATTTTTTGAAAATTTTGTTTTTTTTTTAAATGGCTCTTAACGATTTTGATTAAAATGCCATATTTTTAAGATATTTTTATGACAAATGAAATATATATTTTGAATTTTCTGGCTGTAGCCAATGTAGTGCTGTGTACTCTGGATGATTTTAGCTAACTGATAAACCGTAAGAGAGAGACAAAATCTTACTATACAGAAAATGTAGATCTCGCTAAAACACACAATTTATGTCCAAATACATTTTTTTGCAGAGTGAACCATTACAGAGATATTCCTTGTTATTTGTGTGAGTTTTGGAAAACTTAAACTTTCGTCAAGTGGAACATCGTTATTTTAACATTTTTTTATATGAAAGCTTTAACATATTTGACTATCACTCAAAGCCTACTGTATTCCCATATTCCCCTTACATCTACAAGGAAATAATGAATAAGATAATCTCTGCAAATTTTTATCTCGACTAACACAAAGATTTAGGAATAAGAGTTAGTAAGAATGATTAGTACAAGTGTAGAGAAAGTCATGTGAGTGCAATACATCAGATTTTTATCAATGCTTTAAAAGTTGAATGTGTGAAAACAAAATTTTCTTAAAAAAATATTTACTTTTAATGCTATATTTAGAAGCTATTGAGGGATTATCCAGACACTGGATATTACAGATTGAGATCATATTATGACTGCTCTGACAAAAGACAAGTCCAGTTACTTTTCCCTTCTAAAGCTGACGCATGGTAATGCTGCTCTATTTTATTGTTAACACGGTCTACAGTCCTTTGTGAACTCGCAACTTACAGCTGTTCTGTCCTCTCATAACCTTGACCCATACAATTTTCTGTCTTTCAGTTCCCTCTGTCTAACAATGCTGGCTTTGATGATAACACTCACTGAAACTGCTTCTCACAACAATAACTCTGATGCAACATATCAATGTCCCAAACTGTCTCTGTCGACAAACACCTCTCTCTCAACGACTGTTAACAGCTGTCGCATTTAACACACACGATTCCATCACAAAAACAACTACAACTCCTGTCATTGTCGCATTTGCTTATACTGGGTGAGTCTTTTCATCCTACAGATTTGTAATTAGGCAACCCTGACTGTTACAGACAATGCGAAATGCAGGTACTGACACTGCATTCACCAGCCTGCTGATTAGGACTATGGTGGTGCTCCTTGTTAATGTGCTCTAGTAGCACAGTGTTAACATTTTGGAAAGTCGTGGTGAAGGTGTGTAGTTAAAGGATGCCTGCATATAAATGAGGTTCTTATTCATTTATGTTTGTTTCGAAAACATTCTAGCAAATTGTGTTCTTTTTGAATGCACTAGAAAATGGGTTTGCCTATAAATACGAAGTTCCAGCCATTGATGTTCACTGTGGCACAATGTTTTCAAATAGAAAACAGTTCAAACGCCTATTAAAACCATTTGGAGGAAATGGGTAAATTGTAAAGATTTATCTGTGTAATTATGAAATATGATGTCATAGTCACTATTAAATGCATTACTTTGGGAACCAGAGAGGTTTACAACAATCATAATGTGGGCTTGCAAACATGTAGTTTGTATGTACGTACTGCATTTTGTAAATTCTCAGAATAATATTGGCTTTCTTTTAGATGAAAGAAGAGCTTTACACAGAAAAATATGTAATGATGCTTTATGTGTGTAAGTTATAATTGCAATGTTATTGTGCATTTATTTATGATGTTCATTAATGCATATACAGACTCTTTTTAATTTGAGCCCGAAGGGAATATTTCGAAATATCCAAAATTCGAATTAATAAAAATTGCTTTAAAATACACTCAGTATATAGGTGGAAAACCCTGTGTGGTGACCGGGGTTAAAGAACAGTCCCACCGTAATCCATGCGTGTCGTGGAAGGTGACTAAAATGGACACCCAGTGCTTGGGGGTATAGCTGAGCCACCCTGACTCCGGGGACATAAATACGAGTCCTGGTCCTCCAGGTTGGGGGTTGGGTGCTAGGCTAACAACCTAGCCCCATAAAAAATTCTGTTGTTAAAGAAACCTCAAATAAGCCTCGGACTGGTAGAAACAACAATAACCGACCCAAAGCAAAGGAAATGGACATGTTTTTTGGCACATGGAACATAAGGACCCTTCTCAAAGCAGGAGCACTGGACACAATACTAGATCAATTAACACAATACAGAATGGAAATTACTACACTACAAGAAACCAGATGCTAGGGCAAAGACATCTGGGATAGGAAGACACACACCTTTTTTCACAGTGGAAAAAAGCAGGGACGAAAGGAATTAGGGGTAGCATTTGCGGTAACAAAAAATATGAAGGCTAATGTAATAGGTTTCAAACCTATTAATGAAAGAATTTGTATTCTTAGAATTAAAACGAGGAAAGAAAATATAAGCTTCATAAATGTACATGCACCCACAGAAGAAAAAGAGGAAGCAATAAAAGAAGATTTTTACCAGAAATTAGAAGAAGAGTGAGCAGATACCTCATACAGACATTAAAATCATCCTAGGAGATTTAAATGCACAAATTGGTAAGGAGGGATACTACCAAGATACAATAGGTAAACATAGTCTGCATGAAATATCAAACAATAATGGACAAAAATTAATAGATTTTGCCACCAGTAAGGAAATGATAGTAGCATCAACATACTATCCACATAAGAGAATCCACAAGGAAACATGGATTTCATCAGATGGCAAATTGAAACCAAAGGCTGTCTTCCATTCCTGGATTTGTAGATCTTAAGAAAAAATAATGAACTGAACTTTGGCATTCATAGAAAGTCAACACATACTGATAATTATATAAAAAACAAAAGCTTTAACCCTCCTGCACATAAATTCACCATTTTCAGCCGCTTAATTTGTAGGTTGATAAATACACCCAGACCCAAATTTAGGACCTCTGACGCCCCTGGGCAAAAAAACATTTGCTGCCCCCCTCCCCAATTTGCAATACATATATTACTCAAATTTTCACAATATAGAGAATGGTTTTACTGGTTTGGATACTTAAGTATGAGTGGCAAACACCATAAGTGAGTTTATTAAAATTTATGTAGAAACATCTCTATGGAAAGAACTTACACTAAAGAGGCATCACCCCATATTAGATGTCAAAACATATGCTGTTTAAATAACAAGAGGCTTCCTTCTTGCCCTGTCATTTGCAAACAAGTTTATGAGTTCGTCATAGTCCATTTTCACTGGTAAGTCAGATTCAATTGCAAGAACACCAAGATAACTAAGATGATCCTTCACTTGTGATGTTCTTAAATAATTATTTGTGCGTCTTAGAGCAGAAAATGATCTCTCAGTTGAGCAGTTGGAATGGATACTGAGCCACACTAAGTCTCTTTCATCCTGTCATTTTATTCAGTGATAATCGACACTGAAACTGAGAAAACGAAAGAAAATACGATAAACAGTTGAAAAACTTAAAAAGATTCAAACATGACCTATTTCATTATGCCGGAATGCCGGCTCATTAAATATAAAATAACTCAATATAATTACAATAATAATAATTACTGTTCATTACCTCAGCTAACAATATATAGAAAATTAACGTTAATGAATAACAACACACACTTCTTGTACTTAGAAGTTTTTACGTGTGTTAATCGATTCTCACTATTGGAATGCGTTTTGCTTTGTCTCCGCTACGTGCGCATAGCGTGCAAACTAATCAGCATAGCCAATATGCGTCAATTAATATTCCTCTGCGAGCGGCAAATTTAAATGAACTTGATGTTTCATGTCTGTGCATTTTATTTTTTTTTTTTATTTTTTTTTAATTTTTTTTTAATTTTTTTGTGCAGCTTTCCAGTAATTTTGCTGCCCCCTAAAATGTGCCACCCTAGGCAGTTGCCCAGTTTGCCCTGCGGTAAATATGGCCCTGAATACACCCCTTAATGAGGAAGAATTTAACAGAGAATATGAACACATTAACACAGCGTTACTTAATGGTTTTAGTACAGAATTTATACATAAAAAGATAAAATTTAAATATCAAAAGGCCATAAATGAAGCTTCCACTCTCAAAAGAATAAAAGATGACTGCAAATTTAAAAAGTTTTCTTCCTACCCTTGGGTGAGCAAAAAATGTTTAAAAGAACATGGCATAATTTTGGCTCCTCAAAATATAATATAAAATATTTGCTTAATTTTCCAAAAAAGGACAACATCCCAAATTGCAAGAAGTCTGGCATTTATCAAGTTGACTGTCTAGACTAGGTTTGCATTGCTAAGACAAAATGTCATCTGGAAACCAGAAAAAAGAAAATTTTAGAAACCTCAAATATAAACAGAGAAATCAGCTGTGGCAGATCATTTTTGGTCACTTAATCATGAAATAAATCCAGAGGTTAAATTATTAAAGCAATTAAATGGACCCATTGAATGATGGTTTAGGAAAAAATATTCATTTTGAAAAATGGGACCATGTTATGAATTTTGAAATACCTTCTACTGATTCTGTTACTAAATTCGTTTTGAGAGCAGGGGTGGGTAATGATGTCAGGGCAAGTGACATAAATGTGACATCAGCGCTATGTTGTAACGGTTCGTAGCTTGGGTGGCCAAGATAAGTTTACCTTGATAATGGCACAGAGATGTTTTGAAACGTGTGTTGATGGTGTATGGAGTATAAGTCAATTTTATTGAAGTGAAGTTATTAGGCTCTACATACTTTGTGTTATTTGTGGACTCAGTTACAGTCACACATTGTTGAGACACATGGTTACATAATTTGATCATGATTGGCTGCTTTTACAGTATTGGTCTAATTTGTGCCATATGTGAACACACAAAACAGGAGGAGATGGATGTATTAAGTAGAAGTTTTAACATGCATGTCGTAGATTCGGGATGAGGATATTAAAAAATATTTACAACCTACATAGTTCAACAAGCTAATAAGGACTGTACTAATGGGATTCCACTCTCTTATAAATCATTACTAGCATGCTTCATTTAGGATAAGACACATTTGATCATATTACAGGCCTCTACACGCTGTGGCATTTGCTGCTGCATGTGGTACAGCAGGACTGTCCACTTTGTATTGGGGTGTTAATGGTCTAACAGCTGCTCTTGGTGCTACAAATCTTATCTTGTATACTCTCATCTACACCCCAATGAAACGCATCAGTATTCTCAACACATGGGTTGGCTCAATAGGTAAGATATGAAAATTTTTATATATTTATGCCAACAAACTTACTGCTGGTGTTTTTAAACACACAAGTCATGTGTGGGCAATGTTTGAGAGGTGGAATTGGAACTGAAAAATTCAATGCCACAGCTGGAATTTGAACCACAGACCTTCCACTTTACATGCGTCTGCTGTAACTATTAAGCTACTGTGACAACCTGTCAGCAGAAGGACTGGTTCAAATCCTGGCTGTGGCATTGAATTTTTCAGTTTCTCAGTTCTACCTGTGAAAGATATGATAATTTCATGTTACTTTGCATTAATAATAATAATGATGATGATAACAATGATAATGATAATCATGATGATAATAAAAATACATTTCCTGACACTAGCAGCTGCCAGGGTTTTGTCAGCATAGCCAGCCAGCATGGCAAAATTTTCCTATGCAGGTGTTTCTTTATGTGTTACTAAATCAACTGGTATGAGAAGTTAAACATGCTTAAATCAGCTGAATTGAATCTGCAACTTTGGGAAATGCTAAGAGTGTGACTTAAGCCAACATATGCATGAGTGTGGTTATCCAGGGAACATGTTGTTCATTGTTGACCTGATTTGGGTGAAAAACGTTTGTTCACTGCTCACCAGGACACTGCACTTCTAGAAGAGGCAGAAATAATCTCTTCCAGCATGTGTGTACAATTGGAAGGAATTTAAATTTCCCTGGATCAAATTGCACAGCCTTATGTCATTTGACTGCAGCAGGGCTCCAATGCTCAATAGGCAGCTAAGAAGCAGAGTCTTGCAGATGATCACATATTATGTTCTCTCATATTTGTAAAAGAAAATGTCAACCATAACTGGAATAGAGTTATACTCACAGACAAGGTGACATTTTTATCTACAAATGGAAAGAAATTGTCTACTGCCTCAGAGGAAAATGGTAGATGCAAAATATGTGGCACAGATGGATCAACAAAGTTGCATGTCTATATCATGTTGGGGTTGGATGTCAAGAAGTGGTCTAAGTTATTGTGGCAGCTTGATGGCACATTAAATACCAGCAGTTTAAAGACATCTGAAAACGTCATGATTCTTTCTGTAAGGACAAGGTATACCATGGGATCAATTGAATTCCAACATGATAGCCATCCTATCCACACAAATCAGCAGCCATGGTTCAAATCCCGGCTATGGCATCACATTTTTCAGCCCTGATTCTACCTCTGAAGGTTTAAAACTATTTCTCACAAAAGCAAAATATTACAGTGATTGATTTGCCTTGCTCACTAAATTTGAATCCTGTTGAAAATGTCTGGACAGAGGTAAAGAGTTTTGCAGTTAAATTTTCTGCAAGACGAGAGACTTTGAGGGATCAAATACAGGATGTTTGGGAGGAAATACCCTCTCATTAAAATTTGGCTAGGCATTTAATATCTTCCATGCCCCGTAGAATTACTTCTGTGCAGTATTAGAAGCATAAGGTTTTCATACCCAATATTAAGTTAATTGCTATTTTTATTTGCTTTTTCACTTAGGAATGTAATATTTATTTCATATTTAGTTTGAAAACAAAAATAGTGTTTCACTTTTTATGTGAGTATAAATGCCTTGAAATGCCTTAGCAATATTGTAATTAATATGTGTATAAATATTGCACTTCTCTGCAAACAAAAATAAATAAATAGTTATGCTCAGGATAAGAACCCCAAAGGGCCTCATTGCTAGGTATGTGCTTATAAGCACTCTACTATCAGCACATATTAAGTTGCTGGGATTCAATATGAAAGGTGGTAATAGAAAGAAGCTAAAGGCACATGTCCCAAGACACAATTGTTAAACAACTGCAGGAATGATTTGGGTTTCAACAGTTATACACTCTGAGAGTCTGCTCATATTTTGGCTGGCTTAAAAGCGTATAGCTAAATACAATCAAGGAATTATTGCTCGCTCACATCTTTCTTTCTTTCTCTCTCTCTCTTTCGTTCTTTCTTTCTCGCTCTTTCTTTCTCTCTTTCTTTCCAGCTGACCTTTAGTGTCATATTTGCTGTGTTTACAAGACCTTGAAATCAATTCAGGCCCACTGCTGTACTATGTACAATGTTTTTAATGCATTTCATGCAAAGCCCTATAAAAATGGATATTTTGGATTCTTTTCATGGAGTGCAATAAATTTACATTTTATAGCCAAATTGGGTTAACTTTGACTACCTTGACCAAACATTTCTTGTATTGCTTCACATTTTAAAAAATGGCTTTTGCTATCTTCAAGCTTAAATTTGTAATCAAGCTTGCTTTATTACATTGTACATAGAAATGGAAAGAAACAGCTGATAAATTGTAATATGCTTCCACAATTCAAGCAAGAGCGGCTTTCAGAACAATTGACAATCTCAACCGTTTTAAGAATTTTTATGCATATTTTATCTTAATTCTGCTAAGGTGAACTTAATGCTTTTGCAGCTTACACATATTCATTTATGAGCTTTATTCATGATACTTACTCATCAGGATTCATGATCTTTAATTTAAAGTTCCCTTTCCTTTTTTGGTAGTGATATAAACATTTGTTTTTAATTCTTTAATTATTGACGTTTTGGATTGCATTGATATTATTGTGGCATCGCTCATAATGATGCAAACTATCACATAAGTAGGGTTAGGAAGTTCATTGATTTGCATGTTTTTTCATAGGGGTTAAAAATGTATGCTTTTACATTGTGTGCACGAATTATGGAATTTTAAGTTATTTGGACATGATTTTAAGGTGCATATAACTGCATATTTTCTTGATTTTGATAAATGCATATTTCAATACTATAGCCTCTATATAACATATTTTAATGATTTTTATGTTTTTTTTTCCCCACCTGGATAATATTTTTTATATTGGTAGTGTTGCATATGATGTAACTCGCAAGGTGGCGAGAAGCAATGCTGAGTCATGTTGTTATGCAGTGAATCCCCTGTTTCCATCCTTTCATTATATGTATGTGCATAAAGAATAATCAGTGCGTTATCTGAGAGGTTTATATTAACAAAGATAAAGTGCAGGTCAATGTTTTGAGCAGCACGATTATAGTAACGCTTGCCTCTGCGTGGTCTTCAAACGTAACAGTGTTGTGAACTGGTTCCCTCCAAATTAAATTAGGCGTATAAAATGTTAAAAAGCTCTTCAAATGCCGAAAATAAAACCAACTTAGAGTGCTAGATTAATTAATTTACAGAAAGAGTTTTCGGGTGATTTAATATCTACAGATACACAGGGCACTGTTTTATGGAGCGTGTGACAAACATATAGGGAGTGAGAAAAGATTTCAAATAGTTCAGCACATAAACACAGCAAAACATAAGGAGAATTTAATCAGAAAACTCGCAAACAAATAAATAACCTGTTCTAAAACAATTAGTAGAGTGTTTAGGAAGTAGGGTTACTGAATTTTCCTATGACTTGTGCCAAGCATTTTAGCTGCTGATATTCCCTTGTTCAAAATTACTAATCCGATATTTAAAAACTTTCTTGCCAAGTGTACTCAACATGTGCCTGAAAAAAGTACACTGCGTAAGACTTATGTAGGGTATTGTTACAATTACGTATTGTCAAATATACAAAATTTAGCGGATCAGTTTGTGTGGTTGTCTGTTGATGAAACCTCTGATTCTGAGCGGCGTTCTATTGCTAATATAATCGTGGGTGCCTTAAATAATGAACAAAAGACTACAGCTTATCTCCTTAATATGTGCAAATTGTAGGCCACTGACAATGTAACTGTGACACAGTTTGTGATGGACTCTTTAAAATTACAATGCCCATGTGGAATCGAATACAACTGGTTGCTTTTATGTGTTACCTTATATGGTAAAATCAGGAAAATCTCTGAAAGGTATTTTTCCTAACTTAATTCATACAACTTGTTAGGCACAAGCTCTTCATCGAATTTCTGAGACAATACGCGATTCTTTCCCACTGGTAGATAGATTTGTGTCCAGTACAAAGAGAATTTTTGTTAAATCTCCTAAAAGAGTTAAGTTGTTTAGATCAACAGCACCTCATATCCGACTTCCTCCTGCACCGGTGTTAACTCAATGGGGAACATGGGTCGATGCAGTTTTATATTATGCTGAGCACATAGAAATAATCGAAGAGGTTGCTAGTTCATTGGACTCGAACGATGCTTCATCAGTACAAACTGCAAAATGTTCTGTCAGGCGCTGGGTTAAAGAAGGATCTTAGTTTCATATCTGCCCATTTTTCTTCCTTAACAGCCATAATGGCATTGGAAGCTGTAGGATTTCCTTTGCATGAATCACTTACTGTGCTTGAAAAAACAATATGTGATCTAAGTTCAGTTCCTGGTAGCATAGGACAAAAAGTGAAAGAGAAAGTGAATTATGTAATTTCAAAAAATTCTGGTTATAAACAGAGGTGCAATATTCAAGACATCCTCGAAAGAAAACCATCTGTCACACCAAGAGAGTTGACTCTCTCTGTGAAACAGTTAACATCATTTAAATATGCCTCTATAACATCTTGTGACGTGTAAATAAGTTTTTCACGTTACAAAAGTTTTTTCCAGACAGTAGACAACGTTTTACTGTTGAAAATTTGTGTAGTGTTGGTTGTGAACTGCAATTTAGCAGTTAATAGTAACAGCGGGACCACTTCTGCTTCAACCTCTAAGGAATAAGGTAACTTTATTATTTACAACTCGTCTACTGCAAAGGGACATGTACTGTTATAATGAAATAGTGCATATTTCTTGACATATTTTGAAGTTTTTAAGAGCATATTTGCATGCATATTTCAGTGTTTTTTAGGGCATGAACTTCCGAGCCCTACTCATAAGAAACACACATAGGATTAGCACATTGGTTACATTTTAAGAGTAGATAAGTCCAGAATCCTTTTAAAGTATACCTGTTAAGCTTATTTACTAGAGGTAGATGAAAAGCAGGGCAACATTGGAAGCATGCAGTGTTTATGTCTGTGTGAGTCATTGGGTTGTGTGAATCTGTTACTGGAATTGTCAATGACCTTCCCCACAAGTGGTGGCAGAACCACTTAAAGAGAGCCATTACACCACACTAAATGCCATTATACCGACCTGTGAATTTAAACTTTTTTTTCTGCGGCATGGGATTAATCAGCTCTCTAAACCTAATTTTTAGATGCTGAATTCAAATCTGCTTTCCATTTTTTCGTACCACATGCGGTTTTCTTGCCATGCAGAAAGGAAACATGTAATATTAGAGTTTCTTTCTAGTTTTTAAGTACAATTTAAAAGACGTGAAATTATTCAAACAAAGAAACAATCTCAATTGCATAGATGCAACCGTGTACACTGAACTAGAAAATTTCAAACATATGTACCTTATGATGTTATTTTCTCCTCCGCTTTGCTGAAAACGAACACTGACTTGGTTTGCATTTGTGGTCCTGACGAATGCAGAAAATGCAATTTTAAGCTCATATTGCATCAAGTCCTTTTAACTTTTGAGCATCATTTTAACGTGTTCATATTGCTCATCTTTAACATTATCCAAAAACTTAACTTCACTGAATGAGTCCCAAGCTTGAACCTCTCTATGTCTGTAATTATATTCCTAAAATGAACGTCCTTCGCGAGTTTGCAAATCTGTGGGCCATTAAAAATGCCTTCTTTTGCTTTTGATTTAGATAATATTAGAAATTTCTCAGTAAGATGTTGGAAACAACAACCACTTTTGTCCAAAGCTTTGACAAATTGCTTTATTATCCCTAATTTGATATGCAGCAGGGGTGGCAAAACCTTCTGTGAGTCAATCAGCAGGCAATTTATTACATTTTTTTGTCCCTGGCACTAAATATTTTCTTTTTGGCCAATTTAGTTTCACCCCAGTATCTTTCTCTAGCTCTGGACTGCCATTCGTACAATAAGCACAGAAATTTTGTGCACCCTACTTGTTGGACCAATAATATACTGCACACCTTAAGATCACAACACCTGAACCACTTATGTTCATGATATTTAACATTTTCCAGGACAGTGTGCAAATTTTGGTACGTTTCTGTAAGGGATGCAGAGTGAGTGATTGGAACCAAAGTATATATATTGCTGTTGTGTAGCAGAACATGTTTAGGACTTCTCTTGCACGAGACGGCAATCTTTTGCTTTGAAAGCTGTTCCAAGCTGTTATCAAGTTAGGGATATCGCAACTATACGCTAGTTCTCCTTTTTGCATAATATTTGTTGAACTCTCTTTCTCGATGTCTGTACCAATACAAAGCTGTTCCAGGTGCTAAAAGATTGTCTTATTTCAGCCTTGAACCTAAAAGTTCACTTCGTCTTTGGTAAGACCCAAATCATGTGCCAAATCATTTAATTTTGATTGACTCAATGGATTTGGATATTATCTTCTAAGTCTGGGGACCAATTTATTTTGTCTTCTACACTTGAAATATCATTACTACTCTCTGGCAATACAGTAGTTGCTGATGGAACAGAAACATGGGGTCCATGGGGCACAGGCCTAATTGCTAATGACAAATTTGGATATATAATGCCCACCTTGATTTTCCTATCAAATCCAGATATATTACACAAATAAAAATAGGTCATTATATGATTTTATTGTTCGTGCCATACCATAGGAACACCAAAGGGCATAGATGAATAAACTTCATTGTACCATGGTCTTAGATTTTCTACGCAACTTTTACACACAATATGAGGAGCAAAATTCTTGTCTTGATCTCCTAATTTCATTTTAAAATAGGCCAGATATAAACTCTTGATAAATGTGGTAATGTTTCTTTTCTGTTGCTTTATCACATAACAACCATACATAACAGAAATTGTTAGGATTGTTCACACAGACACTCCTAGGTATACCACTCGAAGCTACCATTTTTTTCACATAACATTCACAACACAACACAGCTTCAAAAGAGACCAGCTGAGAAGAAATTTGAAACTGGGCTGTGGATTCCTATTTATGTATTATGCAATAATGTTTGAGATTGGTTCAACATTACCTATAAACAGAGACAGACAGTGCAGTATGACGTCATATGATTTAGCATGTTTGCATGTTTTAATTAACCATGCTGTAAGTTGAATATGCAGTGGTGTTACTACTAGTGTACTGAACTTTAAATTTTGTGTTGAATCAGAACTGTTCAAAATCTGTGCCTGATACACAAAAACTATTATTTTCAAAATCGCCATTATGATGTAAAACATTTCGTGCCGCAAAATCTTCCCAGGCCGGCGTTATCAATGCTGTAGGCAGTCTCTAGAAGATATTAATAGAGATGGATGTGCTGATGGCTTACGACCACTTTCACAAGTGTGGCAGAAGGTGGTAGACATGACAGGAGATTACATTTAAGAAATAATGTAGCTTTCCTTTGATAATAAAATCCTTTAGACATTACAGTATGGCTGCCATTAATTTTCATCCAACCCATGCATAATACTCAAAGTTTCTATTGTATAATCAGTGTTTGTATTATATAAACTGCAGCTGAAAGTTAGTGTCAGAGCAGAAATAAGGAACAGCAGGGAGAATTTTGAGTTAACACTTTTTGTGGTTATTGTAACCTCAGCAAAAGCTGTTCGATCCCACAGTCGAAAACTGAAAAAATTATTTTAGCAAGAATATTAGCCAGTTAACACTGTTATTGCATAGATAGTTGATTATAAAACTTGAAAACCAGCTTTTTGTTATGTTATAGCTTTAGCTCTGCAACTAGAAATAGAAGTGCGGTAGAAGCAGTGACCCATTTTACACATATTATTTAAGCATGAAGAAATACAACTACACATTGTTAGTGTGCACTGTTTGAAAGAAAACTCCATACCAATAACTACACATGTCAGTTTTTATAAATTATATTCTTCAGGTGTCCATCATTGTTGGCAGTGCAATCTTCGGCATGAACACGCATACTCAGTATAACCTTATGAAGAGTGTCATTTGTTATGGTCTTTATTTTGGTGTGAATACACCACACAGTAACTTTCATGCTATGAAGTGGTCTTTTGTGAACCTGATTAGGATTGGTAGGCACCCTGTACCTGAATTTTTGTTCTTATAGCCTGATAAGTGAAAATGGGTCTTGTCAGACGTGAGATTGTTGAAAAACTCAGACTGAGTTTTGATCTCCAAAAGCTGGGTACAGAAATTCTGACATGCCTGCATATCTCTGGGCACTAATTGCTGCATCACTTGGAGATTCTCAGAATGAAACTTCATACCCTGATGTAACATCCATCGCACACTTCTGTCCGATATGTTAAGTGCTTGTGAATGCCAATGAACTAATCACATTGGACTTCGCTCTAAAGCAGCTCTTATTGTTGCAATGTTGTCCAGGATGCAAACTGTATGTGGCCTATCAGGAGGCTTCTTGTTTGTTGCATATACTGTTGCTCTGAACTGTTGGACCCATCTTGTAATCACCTTTCATGACAACTGATCAATGCCAAAATGTTGGCAAAACAAATGCTGCATTCATACAACACTACCACCACATTTTAAAACGTGTCAACTGTAAACATGCAATGTTGGTTTGACCAACACTCCATACTGTCTGATAATGTAATGTAATTTATTTTAGCCTAACGTTATCAGAATTGTATGTACATAACTTTACATTGATTACCTCCTTTCTTCTGATAGTAAACAAGACAAGCAAAAGAATTCTGTCAATTCCCCCCAAAAATAACAATAAATTTACCATACAAAATTGAAACAATCCACAAACTACAATCTTTGAGTTGCCCCCGGTTCAAATATAAACAAACACCATGGTTAACTACTGTATTATATACCAGGTCTCTCTATTTGAGCTCCTAACACAGAATTAACTATAACTAATCAAATTTCCCTGTTGGGCATCCTTTTCATCTTCCAACTTTATGATTCTAATCTCCTCAGTATGGTTTAGCTTTCCTATTTTCATCTTTAATGCCTCTCTTGGTACTTTTGACCACCTAACTGGTATCCTTTTTTCCCTCCATACTTTGGTCCTTTCACAGTCCATAATAAAGTGCAAATCCTTTTCTATTTCCCCACACATAAGGCACTTCAATGGGTCCATTCCCTGTTTCATACCCCTCAATCCTATTACCCCAGATCTAAACCATGCCCACCCTTCCCTTTCCAATTTGACTGATAATGCTTTAAACTGCACTACACACTGATACCAACATCAACTCTCTAGGAAGCCGTCTCCAACAATGCAGTGCAATTTAAAGTGGGTTATTGTTTCTGCTGTACAAGGCTATTCTGTAACTTTGTGATTCCATTTATTGTTCCGTTGTTATCGTTCCATTTTCAGCCAGGAGTAGTATTGTTAGTGCTAACAATCAGCTCTCAGTACTGTTAGCCTATAGTTTTTCTTGCTGCAAGATATTGTTTTTACAATGTTACTGAGTACCAAATAGCATGTAGCAACTAGTTGGTGCCTTTAACAACTTGTTACACTTAAATAAATGTTGCAGAATAGGTGTGATAGTATGAATTTTTTTTAACAAAACTTTTGTTATAGTTTCATACGTTCAATCTCCTTTCTGAACTAGTTATTTCAAAGCTAATTCCATGTCACAACAGCACTGGGTAAATAAATACAGAGGACAATATTTGGAGGTCATAGTAACTGGTTAGCACACAAAGTCCCTGGCCACTAAGGCATAGTTTTTAGCACCTGGAGCTGGTACTTCTCACTCAGGTAGCTAAAGGACCTCATGAGCAGTCTGTTCCAGATATCCCAGCATGATAAAATTCTATATTGGTACCAGAAATCAAACTGGGTCTTCTGCTCAACAATTGTATTGCATCAGGACTGGGAAGGTCATGTTCTGTGCACAAAATACCATACAAAGTAACTTTAAGAATGAAAACTGAAGCCACTTATTTATACACAAACAATGTTGCTTTGTTAAAATGTTATGCACAGTTTCAATTTTATAGCTTTTCTTAAAGAAAGTGTGTCACTGGAAGGTGGAATCAAATCAGGTTCCCCCTGCCCCCTGTCTGTATGTTAGCAATGCTGCCACCTCAAAGAAATTTTAATGCTATCTCTGTACTAATGCTAATAAATAATATGACCATCCCAGCTCCTCAGCTGTGTTATGCTTTTGTTTTTGTATAATTGTAAGGGCTTGGCATGCCAATTGGATTTATCATGTTCTCATGTATCACATTTGTCTCCAGTTGGTGCAGTGCCACCTCTTATTGGCTGGGCAGGATGTGCAGACAGCTTAGGTGCTGGGGCTTGGATCCTCGCAGGAATCCTATATGCCTGGCAATTTCCACATTTTAATGCGCTGTCCTGGAATCTTCGCCCAGACTATTCAAGGGCAGGTTACCGCATGATGGCAGTGACCAATCCAGGCCTGTGCAGGCGCACTGCATTACGTTATACAGGAGCACTAATGGCCTTATCATGCTTGGCACCTGTTTTGGATGTCACTAATTGGTATTTTGCTGTGGGAGCAGTGCCACTGAACACTTACTTTCTGTACTTAGGTAAGTAATTTAAGTAAACTTACTATAGGAAAATAATTTAAAAGTTGTTGTTGTTTTCTAGTGCCTTGCATCTGGCAATGAAGCCATTAGCATTCGTGCTTTCCAATACCTTTGAACTGTAGTTTCTTCTGATCTTAGCCTCTTCAGGGATATGGACGTGAAATCACGTCCATTTAAAATGATGGACGAGCGATATGGACATGTATACACGTCCTGTGCGTTTGTGCATTTAACCCTTATTTATCCTCTATCTAACTCAACTTATTTTAATTTTCCCCCGTTATGAAACATTTAATTAAATTCTATATGCTTTACTGGCTTACCTTAATATGTTCCTTCTGCAGTGATATGCCTCAAAACAGGGATAAACACACAAGGGCACATCTCCACATTCGCCACAGATCATCCCAGTTTCCTTACGGATTCCCTTCTTGCGGCACACAAAACACCTTCGAGATGGGCGGGACTTCTTTGCTGTTGATGGTATCCTTTTAGGATAATGTTTTCCTTGAAGTCTGAGGGGTGCAGGGGTTTTGGATTTTCTACCCCCAGTATGAAGAGGCCTCTCAACCTGGTATTGTTCAATTAGGCTGCGAGCTATTGATAGTCGAAAGTCCAGGTAGGTCATTGTCTTGTGTGGGTTTAGAGCTCTCCAAATTACCAAACAATTGTATATGGTTATATCCAGCTGGTGCAAAAATACCTTTTTATACCATTTCACTGTTTTTTGTAAAGAGGGATATGCTTGCAATACCTGATCTACTAGATCGACACCACCCATGTGCATATTGTATTCCTGGATAACGTCAGGCTTGAAAATGCACATTTTGGTATGGGCATCTATTTTTCCAGTGTCAATCATCAAAATCTTAGAGCTGCAATTGGATAATGCCGTAACTACCCTCCTGTCCTGCCAGGCAAGGTAGGTCAAAGGTGGGAGCTGACGCACCTCCATTTCCCCTCTCCTTAGAGCCTTCGTATTCACATCTTTTGGCAAACCAATACGATTTGAACGTACTGTTCCAATTGCATTAGTCTTTCTTTTGTAAGGCCATGAATAATTTAGGAGAGCTGTACCAGTTATCTAAGTACACAGTCCTACCCTGATCAAGCACAGGTTCCATTAGGTGCATTACTATGGAGCCAGATAAGCCCAAATCTTTGTCTCCAGTATTGTCAGTCCCTTGACCAGTATAAATGCAGCTATTGTAAAGATATCCCGTTTTACTTTCACAAACATCAAAACTCTTTATGCCAAATCTAGCCCTTTTTGTTTTGATGTATTGCTTCCAACCTAAGCGGCCCTTCCAAAGCATTAGGCTTTCATCAACAGTGACCTTTTCACCAGGCACATAATTTTCTTTAAATTTTGAAATAATATAATCGAAAACAGGCCTAATTTTGTGGAGTTTCTCATTTACATTCTCTGTGCAGGTGAAATGAAGGAACCACAAAATTGACGTAAACCTGTTATTTGACATGCATTTTCCAAAAAAAGGAGTAGCTAGCATGTCATCTGTGGACCAGTACATGTATAATGCAAGTTTACGAATAACCCCCATAAGTATAATTAGACCAATTAGCCTGTAAATCTCATTGAGTGTTACTTCTGTCCACCTTTGAATTCTGCTCTTAGGCCCTAATTTACCTTTAGAGAGCAGGTCTTCCTTCACCTTACACGCATATACATTTGTTTCCGAAACAATGAGAGACACTAAGTCGGTAGTAAAAAATTTTGTAAAAATGTCAATTGGTTGGCTGTCAGAAGTCAGCTGAGCCTGGGATTGAACACCAGACCCTGTGCTCGTGAAGATGTGCCTGTTTGTATTGCAATTGTTTTCAGCACTCCACAATGCTGACTCTTCAGGAACACCTGAAGGAGGTTGGTCGCATTCTTCCTCACTGCTACTCGTACCTATATCCTCCACACCCCCCTCAAATTCGGAAAATTCGCCATCAATATCCAAATCGCTGTCACACAGCAAGAAGTCCTCCACATTATCGTGTGTAATTTCAGAAACCCTTACACTTCCACCACTCGCTAACCTTTGTGCAACACTGCTTGTTGATGCCATGTTTTAGCTCTGAGATGTAACACTCAAAAGCTTCTCACTTCAGCTACAAGCAGGAAAGTATACGTATGCATTTCAGGAAAGAAACAAACGGAGCCTGTAGGCTATATCCAAGTTACGAAACACGTGTAAGGAAAAATTGCAAACCTGCTTTATTCTGATGACTCATAAACCACGCATACAGTAGTGTTCTATTTCACATTGTACTGTGATTTGCTGATGCATAGCTCACACATACAATGGGTCCACTACTGTTTCTTTCCGAGAAATTATATTAGGCGCCTTCGACAAAGCAAAGTTAACTTTTTACCACAGTGAAACAAATAGTGCCATTTCAACGATTTGTAAATGCAACTCAACATTGCTGATGATGTACATGTATACTGCATATAATGAGTTTTATACCAGTTTTTGCTTCATTAAATAACTTAAAATTTACGCAAAATACAGCTGTGTATTTAGGAAGCACTTTTAGCGCATTTAACAATTTAAATGCCCTGCGCTGGATATTGGGTATCCGTTCTCGACCTGCGGAGCTTTTAAATGGCTGTCGCTCAAGAGGTTAATGCTTCACAGGTCTTCAAGTGGTCTTTGTTCATTTCTGCTGGATCGTTACACAGGACACATATTGGTGAAGCTGAGATACCTATTCTGTAGAGATGACTTGCTAAGCAGTCGTGATTTGTCAGTAGTCGGAAGGCTGCAACCGCTGTTTTCCTTGGTCTCTGGGGGATTATATCTGGGTTGGAAAGTAGTGTAATCCATTTTTTATCTTTGGCATTTGTTTCTATTTCTTGTAGGTATGAATGAGAAAATTTTTTAATGATCAAGCGTTTTATTGAAGAATATGAGAAATTGAATTAAGACTTTTGTTTAATTGTTGTGCCTTTCTTTGCAAGTGAGTCTGCAGCTTCGTTCCCCATGACTCCACAGTGTGCTGGAATCCATTGGAGATGAACAGTCTTATTAACTTTTTGGAGTTGTGCTAACATTTTGTAGCATTCTCTAATTTTTGTTGACTTCTTTGTAGTATTTGAACATATTCCCTGAATTGCAGCTTTAGAATCTGAAAGAATTACTGCCTTGTTAAATTTATTTAAGGGAAGATTTAATAATTGTCGGAGAGCAATGTATATAGCCTCTATTTCTCCATCATAATTTGTTGTGTCTCTGTCAACAGAATGATAAAAGGAAAAATGTGAACACGTAACTCCAGCTCAGGTTTTCCTTGGAGGATCCATCAGTATATATGTGCAGCCATTCTTCTGTGGGATATCTAAAGTGCGTTCCACCCTTAAAAGACAGTACACGTTGAATGGAGCGCAGTGTTGCAACATGTACTAGTTGCGAATCTTTCTCCGCGCGCGACTCGAGGTGGCCTGAGTCCTGTACTTAGTCCTTCAATTGCTGCTTGACGAGACAGGCACTTTTAACTTTGGTATCCCTCCATGCCTTTGTTACTGTATGACCTAAATTTACAAATAACTTGTCTGTATAAACAATTGATTTCCCCTGGTCCCTAAACCTTTTTATGTTTTTTAGATATTTAAGTCGCCGTCTGATGATATCGATATCGTCTCTTTCTATTAATATGCACTTGTTACCCTTTCTTTCATATTCGAACCCCAAATCAGAGTGGCCCTTGAGAAATTTGGTAGGGTCTCATCACTGTTGAACTGTGACAAAATTATATTCAGCGTGGGTGGAATATTTGCAAACTGTAAAGAATGAACAATTTGCTGCACTCCACCTTGCACTATTCAATCATATTGCGTTAACCTAGCGTTTTGTGTAGTCCCGCCCTTTTTGCTTTCTTTTTCGATGGCGTTCTTAGAGGTCCTTTCATTACTTCCTTTTTAATCATACACACTACTGCTTCTGAACAGCCGATAGCCTTAGCTGTTTCTTTTACTGCCTTACTTACACGCATTTTGGTTCAAAAATAATCTAACACATTCATAATTATTTGGCGTTCCTTCTTAATTTACCAACATATCGTCTCTTCCTAGCTTCCCCCTCCATAACTACAAATATTTACAAAAATATTAAACAAATAATGCAATAACAGCTCACAGTTACACACGGCTTCTTTCGAACTAATGTTAGTGCTGCTCCTTATACTATCTTCTGAGTCAGGGCTGGCGCGAAAATAAGCTGAATAGATGAATACCTTTTGTTTGCCTTACTGGTTAAAAGAAAGAGGTTACTGCCTTTTGGTTTATTTTAAAAAGTTTCACACTGCGTAACATTTGCAGTGCACAGATATAAAATTTTCCGAAAACATTTAATTTAAAATTTATAACACTTAACTGGGTAAACATAGAGAATTCAAAGTAGGCAGGTAGTAGCACTATGGTTTACTCTACCTAAGAAAAAAATATAGATGCATTCTAGCAGTTAGTTTGTTAGTTAGTGCATGATGAGTATAGAAACAGCAAATATCGGACTTCTACTGAAAAAAACGTTTTCTGAAGAAATTTGGACCTATAGAAATGTATAATGACTCTGAAAAGGATATAACCTGATAGAGAAAAAAATTCTGCATAGGATAATGTGTTCAAACCTGAAATTTATAACAAATGAATATTTATACCACGCTATTAGTAATCTGGCAACAGCGTGAGGGTAGAAAAGGACACGGCTAATGGCAACTTGTATGCGCTAGATAGAGACAGAGATGTCCCATTTAACTCCATACTGTCTTCTAAGAGTGGAACGCTATATAGTATTGATTGTCTCCAGAGCTAGAAGTTTCTGTATTTCTTTTGGTGTGTCTGATTTACTTATTTCCTCTATTAATCCCAAACTGAAGGTAGGTTGCAATAATTCCAATGGATTTTCTCTTATAAGTAGATTTTCTCTGGTGTTAGGAATGTTCAATTTGGATTTAATCTGTGTTACCTTTTCTAGGAAACTACTATGAGTTTTAAGGATTGAAGGGGGGAGGTTCTCTTCTGTCCATTTAGAGTTTGGCAGTCGTAACATTTTCTCGTGTTGGAGCAATGCTTGTTCTTCTATTTTTGTTGTTATTGATGGGGTCCGTGTTAAGGCAAGCATGGCATCAATAGGTGTGGATTTAACTGCTCCAGTGATTAGGCGAAGAGCCTGATTTTGTATTTGTTCAAGTTTATTGATGTTAGCATTTGCTGCTGTTATTAAAGCTTCAGAACAGTACAAGAGGTTTGGTTTAACGTACATTTTGTATGTTGTGTTAAGGACTCTCCTTGAGCATCCCCATTTAGCATCAGCTAACCTTTTCAGGATTTGCAGTTTCTTTTCAACCTTTTCTGAGATGTTTGTTATATGTTTTTTCCAACTTAACTTTCTGTCGAAAGTGATGCCTAAGTATTTGGCATCATCAACTGCTTTGTTCATTAACTGTGCCACGTGCAACGTTTTATGTTGCTTTTATATCACCCTCTTCCTCTTCTAGGCTTATTCTGATTATTAGTTTGTAAGTTCCTAGATTTATAACTCCTGTCTCACCAGCAGGGATCTTTCCTATCTCCGTGGTCCTGTCCCACGGTTTTCGGCGCGGCCCCCGACTTGTGTGCTCTTCGGAGGTCTCAGGCGCGAAGGTTGTGCGGACCCTTCACACTGCCCCCATGTGTAGCCTTAGGTGCGGAGCCCGTCCACACGTCATGTACACCCACGTAGCTCCTTGAGGGCACGGCCGGTGTTAATCTCCCGACGGCCGCGTGCCGTCGGGTTAGTATCACCGGCCGGACGTGTTACCGCTGACGGAGCCCCGGTGTAATCAACCCGAAGTCCCCTGAATCCACGCTGACTCCGTTGAGGCAGCGTGTGCTAAAGCGGGGAGCCACAGGCGGTTATTCCTGTGGTGGGGGCATAAAACCGGGGTGTCACGTGGTGAACGGTTTACCCATGCGGACAAGCAGTGGAGATCGGAGGGTAGCTCCTCTGAAGTACGCCTTGAGGTCAGTCATGGAGGGGTCTCCATGGCGGCACAGACCGTGGAGATTTTGGTGTCTTTCTTTTCTTTGACCCCCGGATGGCAGGCTGACGCCGACGGTTCCGGATGGGGGTCCGATTTCAACATGCATCCGCGCAAACCCTCCCATTTCGACAGTTTTCTAGTCATGACCTTGGCCAGTGAAAGGAAAACGATGAAGGATCTGAGCCCCTTTTACATCAAAAAAGAACTCGACAGGATCTGTGGCCTTGTTAAAAACGCCACCCGAGTACGAGACGGTACGCTTTTGGTAGAAGTGACCACCGCAGACCAGTGCCAGAAATTGTTGAAAGCCACTTTGTTGGGCTCCTACCCCATCCGGGTAGCCCCACATAAATCTCTAAACTCATGCAGAGGAGTTGTCACCACATCCAGTCTGGACTGTCTGTCAAACGAGGAGATTGTTACTTGCCTCTCCGACCAGCGTGTGTGTCAAGCGTACCGTTTGACAAGAAAGCAGGATGGTAAAGTGATTGATTTACGTACGGTTTTCCTCACTTTTAAGGGCACACAGTTGCCAGAATACATCTTCTGCGGGTACGAGCGTGCCGCCGTACGTCAATATGTCCCGAACCCTATGCGCTGTTTTCAGTGTCAGAAGTTCGGACATACTAAGACCGCGTGTAACCATCCTGCCGTTTGTGAGCGTTGTGGCCTATCACCTCATGAGGGCACGGCTTGTACCCGTGACCCTCATTGTGTTAACTGTGGAGCCGGTCATTCATCTAGCTCGCGTCAGTGTGCGAAGTTTCTGGATGAAAAATGTATACAGGAGCTACGCGTGAAAGAACATCTTACATTTCCAGAGGCGCGTCGTCGCTTTGAGCAGCTGCAACCTGCGACCACCACAGGTTATGCCTTGGCTGCCCGACGCGGTCCTGTTAACACCGTAGCGATACAGCATGTCCCTGTATCAGATGCCTCCACACAGACAGACCTACCAGCGAGTATTGTTCCACTGTCTCGTGCCACACCTGCAAAAGCTACAACATCTACAGCCGTGCAGACACCAGCTCACAAGGCGTCCACAAGTCGTAGCCAGCCTGTTGATAGCCATTCCTCTAGGCCTGATGTTCGCGCCAGCAGCCACACGTCATCAATGAAGTCCCGCTCCCGCTCCCGTTCCGCGAGCCGCAGGGGATCTTCAGACTCCCGTACATCCGAGGAGTCACTAGGGGATGACGAAATTAACCTACCCCGTCCAAAGTCGGTTAAGGTAAAGATGAAAAAGAAAAAGATGAAGACGAATCACTAATTCTTCTTTACCATGGAAATAATCCAGTGGAATGTTAATGGGTTCCGGGCACGTGTTCCGGACATACAGCATCTCGTTGCGCAACGCTCTCCATCAATCGTCTGCCTACAAGAAACACATTTGCACCCTAATCACGCATTACAACTTCGTGGTTTTTCGGCTTTTAGGCATGACTCTGCAGCTGATCGACGAGCAAGCGGAGGAGTTGCTACTTTGGTGGCGCATACCATCTCTGCCACAAGGATCCCGCTAAACACGCCGCTGCAAGCTGTGGCTGTGCGTGTCCAGTTGCAGGGCTTAAGTCTGTCAATTTGCAATGTCTATCTGCCGCCGGTCAGTGTTGTACACGAGAACGACCTTCGAGCTCTTTTGGCTCAGATTCCGCCACCCTTTATCTTCCTTGGTGATCTGAATGCCAAACACTCTTCATGGGGCTCCGACACTGACGATGCTCGCGGATGCCTTGTAGGAGACGTTTGCGATATGTCCGGCCTCCTTTTGTTGAACACTGGTGCCCCTACCTTTTTATCATCTGCCTATGGTACGTACTCCGCCTTAGACGTTAGCTTCTGTAGCCCGTCATTGGTACCACTCATTGATTGGTCGGTGCTCTCCGACCTCTTTGGCAGTGATCATATTCCCATTAACATTCACATATCTGGTTTCCATACTATTCCAACACGATACCCTCACTGGATTATTTCCAAGGCTGACTGGGGGAAATTTCGTTCCCTCATTCACCTTACCGACGATGGTTTTACCACCATCGACAACATGGTGGAGTATTTTACATGTTCTGTCCTGCTTGCAGCAAATTCCAGCATTCCTCGCGGTTCTACTACACCTCGTCATCCTCCTGTGCCTTGGTGGTCCGAGGAATGTCGTTTGGCTGTTAAAGCCCGCAAACGGGCCTTGCGAGTTTTCAGTGCACATCCTACGGAAGAGAACTTCATTGCCTTTAAGCGAGTGCGTGCCCGGGCGCGTTTTGTACTTCGCAGTGCAAAACGCACATCCTGGGTAACTTACGTCTCTTCCATCTCTCGACGCACTTACACACAAAGGGTGTGGACTGCGGTTCGGCGTATGTACGGCAAGTGTCGCCGGACGATTATTCCCGGCCTTGCCGTACAGGGCTCTTATTACACTAGCGAGCAGGCTATCGCCGATGCCCTTGCCGATTTCTTCTCGGCTACCAGCCAAACCCAAAGTTACGATAGGTCGTTTTTAGCTATCAAGGAATCTGCGGAGCGGATAGCTCTTAATTTTAACAGCGACGGTAGTGAGCCATACAACACGCCTTTTAGCATAGCAGAGCTGATGCACTCCTTGTCTCTCGCGCACGATTCTTCTCCCGGTCCTGATGACATCCACCGACAAATGTTGCTTCATCTTCCACCTCAGGCTCTTTCCTTCCTGCTAAGCATCTATAACCGAATCTGGCTCCAGCGGGTTTACCCGTCTTCCTGGTGCGAGGGTACCGTCATCCCTGTACCTCGGCCCGGGACAGACCGGGTACTTGCCTCTAGCTACCGCCCTATTTGCCTAACGAGTGTCGTTTGCAAGACCCTCGAACGTATGATCAACACTCGTTTAGTGTGGTGGCTAGAGACGAATAACCTGCTGAGTAATGTCCAGTGCGGTTTTCGTCGCCATCGCTCCAGTGTCGACAATCTGACAAGCATGGAGGCCTACATACAGAATGCATTTCTCTTGAAGCAGCATGTCGTGGGTGTCTTCTTTGATCTGGAGAAGGCCTACGACACTACATGGCGCTACGGCATCCTGCGTGCTTTGCACGGTTATGGTTTACGCGGTAACTTGTCGTTTTTTATTTTTAACTTTTTACTAATTCGCCGCTTTCGTGTCCGCATAGGTAACACGCTCTCCCAAGAGAAGGTTCAGGAGAATGGCGTACCCCAGGGGTCGATTCTCAGCGTTACGCTTTTCGCCGTTGCCATTAATGGCATCACCAGCGCTGTTCGTAGCGGAATCCCGATGTCGCTGTATGTTGACGACTTTGCGATATACTATCGCTCTTATAGTTTGGAACACATAGAGCGTCAACTGCAGATGACCATAACATCCATCGCCGAGTGGGCGTCTCGCACCGGCTTTCGGTTTTCTCCTACGAAAACACAGTGTCTCCACTTTCACCGACTCCGTGGTGTACACCCCGCTCCTGATCTCCATTTGCGTGGCACACGTCTTCCATTTGTTCCGCACCTGAAGTTCTTGGGCTTACACCTCGACAGCAAACTCACATGGGAGCACCATATACGTCAGCTTCGTGCTTCCTGCGGTCGTTCGCTTCAGGTACTCAGGGTCCTATCTGGGGCATCTTGGGGAGGCGATCGCACGGTAATGTTGAGGTTGTATCGCTCACTGGTCCGGTCCAAATTAGACTACGGCTGTTTTATCTATGGCTCTGCATCAGCCTCTAAACTCCGCCTTTTAGACACAATTCATCACACTGGTATCCGTCTCGCTACTGGGGCTTTCCGCACAAGTAGAGTGGATTGTCTGTATGCTGATTCTGGCGAACCTCCACTGTCTGTTCGACGCTCGTTGTTACTTTGTTCTTACGTGGCAAGGTTGGCCGCTCATCCAGGTCATCCTTCGTTTCCACCTGTATTGCGTCCAGACCTCGCGCACCGTTATATGCGGAATAAAACAATCTCCCGTCCAAGTGGCATCAGGTTTCGAGAACTGCTTGTCGCAAACGCCCTCCGACTGCCAGTTGTAGAGCGGCATTCACTTGGCCACTGTCCTCCCTGGCAACTCCAGCGTGCACGCTTTGACCTGGAGCTGTCGGGCTGTGCAAAGACCGCTACCCCTCCTTCGGTGTTCCGTCAACTCTTCACCGCAGTTCTGGGCCGATACCGGACTTATACTCCGGTATTCACCGATGGCTCCCAGTTGGGTAGTACGACGGGTTCCGCATTTATATACAACGGTGAGGTTCACACATACCGCCTTCCAGACGCCAGTTCAGTTTTTACCGCCGAGCTGTTTGCCATCTTTTATTTCTTACTTTTTATCTCCCGTTCAGTTCCTGAACATTTAATTGTGTGTTGCGACTCGCTGAGCGCCCTTCAGGCGCTGCAACAATTTGTTGGCAACTCGGTATTAATTATTAAAATACAGGCACTTTTATCTCAGTTGTTATCTCGCGGATACCAGTTCGTTTTTACGTGGATCCCAGGTCATGTGGGTATTCCGGGCAACGAGGCGGTGGATGCGGCTGCGAAGTCTGCATGCCGCCTTCCGGAATATTCCACCCGTACGTTACCCTATATAGATGTTCAGAAGTACTTTCGTCGCCATCTATTTACTCTCTGGCAACAATCTTGGGAAGCGTTAGCTGGCACTCAGTTACGGACAATCAAGGACACGGTACAACCCTGGCAAACATCTTGCAGGGATTCCAGGCGTGAGGAGGTGATTTTAACCCGCCTGAGGATAGGCCACACTCGAGCCACGCATGCACACCTTTTGCGCGGTGATCCGGAGCCTGTCTGTGCGACGTGCAATGTCCCACTCTCCGTTGCACATGTCCTTACTGATTGTCCGCGGTACGCTCGTGAGCGCCAGTCCTTTGGCCTGGGTCTTACACAGTGCACCGTGTTAGGCAACGATCCAGTAGCTGTAAATACAGTACTGCGGTTTGTTGCGCATATCGATTTTGGTAAGCAAGTGTAAGGTTTCTTTTATCTTGGCGGAAATATACTTTTAGGATGTTTTACTCGTGTTTTTAGCCCTTTTTAACAGTAGCCAGTTTTTAGTAATTCAAGTGTTTATCGGTTTTAATTTTCCGTTTTTAGCTGTCTTAGCTCTCTTTTTAGTAATTATAATGTTCATTTTTAGGTATTTTAACTTTCACTTTTTAGCTTTATAAGGGTGAGGTTTTATTTCTTTGTTTTTATTTTTGGACTTCGGGCCCTAATGACCTAGTTGTCGACGGGCCCGTAAACCCCACTACTCACTCACTCAACTGCTTTGAGTGGTTTACCATTATAATTTATGTTAATATTAACTGGTTTGTATTTTAGTGTAAGTAATTCATAATTTGTTTTTTCCACATTGCTAGTCATGAGGTTTTTGGAGCTCCATTCATGTACTTTGTTTAGGGCTGTTTCTATTCTGTCTTTAATTAATTCAGGTTTTTTTTGGAGAGCCTGGAGTCCAAATGACTACATCGTCAGCAAATAAAGCAATTTTGGTTTCTGAAGTTTTTATTATTGATGGAAGGTCATTTATATATGTGTTAAAGAGTGTTGTGCTCAGAACAGCACCTTGTGGAAGTCCTCTGTGTGTTTGTTTATATTTTGAAATGTATGTATTATATTTTGTGGCACAAAATCTTTGTGAAATAAACTGAGTTATCCATTTAAGCATATTACTTTTCACACCTATTGATTGTAACTTCTCAATTAATTTGTTTCTCCAGACTGAGTCATATGCTGATTTAAAATCAATGGATACTGCCAAGGTATGCTCCTTTCTATTGAAAGCTTCCTTGATGTCTTGGCTTAGTAGGAGTACATTTTCACTTGTACTATGATTCTGTCTGAAGCCGGTCTGTGAACTATTAATTAAGTTGTAATATTCCAGGAACCAGTTAAGTCTAGATGCCACCATTCTTTCCATCACTTTTGCAATAACACTGGTCAAAGATATTGGCCTGAAACTATTAATATTGTTTAAGGGTTTGTTTTTCTTTAAAATCGGGATGATAATGGCTTTTTTCCAGTCGGAAGGTACAGTCATTCTCCAACACGTGTTATACAGTTTAAGTAGGATTTCTTTTCCTTTCCTGCCAAGGTGTTTAATAAACTCTGGGTGGATGTTGTCAGGTCCTGGAGATTTTTTGTTCTGTATTCTGTAATTGTTCTATTGCTAAATCTAGTTCTGTTTCATTAAAATCCTGAATAAAAATATCATTTCGTATATCTTTTGGCTTATTAGTTTCTCTGATAGTTTTTTGGATAGTTTTATCTTGTTTTTTATACGCTTGGGGTATTCTTTGTGACTGAGCATAAAACTTGTTAAGGGATTCTGCTATTTCCCTATCTGTAGTTAAGCTTTTGTTATTATGTTTTAATGGTTCAGTTGTATTTTTTGATAATTTTGTTTTATTGAGGAATTTCTATATTTTATTTCCATCTTTCCTTTAGTCCATATGTTCTACAAAATTTGTGAAACTGGCCCTCTTTGCTGTAATTAATTGTTTCTTAAAAATGGCTGCTTTTCTGCTCCAGTTTTGTACATCTTCTGGACACTTGGTTCTTTCGGCTTTGACTCTTGCTATATTTCTTTCGTGTTTTAACTTAAAGATGGAGACCAAAAGTAGCTATATTCCTTTAACTTTCCTTTGGGGATATGTCTTTTGGCTGCTGTCAATAATATTTCACAAATTTTTTTTATTCATTTCATCTGTTGACTTGAACTCTTATTCTAACAGTATATTACACTTCCCTTCTATCTCATTTTGGAAACTGGACCAATCTGCTTTTTTAAAATTCCAAGAATTTTTAACTTTTGGTTTGTTACTTTTATTTATTGGACCTCTTATGGAGTTTATGGTGATTCTGTGGCCTGAACCTGGGTCTTCTATTATTTCTCTTTTTGTATTGTCAATTATGTCAGATGACACCATCAGAAGGTCAGGATTTGTACCCGAACCATTATAATGAAGGTAAGTGGGTGGATCATTTGGATTAAATATTAATTCCATTGTTGATGAGTTTAATAGGTCTTCTATGACTCTTCCTGCTGAATTTATATCTCTGTAGCCCCACCTAGGGGAGTGTGCATTAAAATCACCTATTAAAATACTTTTGGGTTCTATGGGAATAAAATTTAGATCTAGTGTATTGTCTGGAGGATTGTAGATACTGTAAATTCTATAGTGGTAATTATGGAAAAATTGAAGCTATTAACAGTGAAGCAACAAGATTCTAAAGTAAGAACAAATTAGAAACTAAAAGCTTCACTTATAAGATAAGTGAAGTTTTTAGTTTCTAATTTGTTCTTACTTTAGAATCTATAGTGGTAGTTACTTTTCCATACTTAAATTTTAACTATTTCTGATTTATCTTGTTCTTCCATTGTTTTTTGGATTTGAATAGTAGCTTTCATATTTCTTTTAATTCCTGTAAGAATACCACTTGCTATTTGACGAACTTTTGGAAGTCTATGTGTAGTGTACTGATCCATTTCAAAGTATATTTCCTGTTCTTCTGATATATTGGCTTCTTGTACTGTGAAGACATCTATATCTTGGTCTTTTAATATTTTCATTAGCTCTTGTTTTTTAGGCTGGGACATGCCTCCTGCATTCCATTGTAGAATTCTTAAAGTATTGGAATTGTTGTGATGAAATTTGCCTAAAGATGTCCCCACCCGGAAATCCGATTGGGGGACAGAATTAACTCCGGAATGTTTCTCTTTAGGACTCATACTCATGTACGTGGCTTTCATGTAACTGTTTTCTTAACAGGCACCAGTTTTACAATGTGGCAGTTACATCACCCGACTTAAACCCCCATTTTGCAAGGGGGACCACACCTATCGTTGGTCAACGGGTCCATCGGACCTAGCCGGGAGGACTAAATAGGTGCCTCTGAGGGACGCTGTTGTGCTGTGATAGGCCAGCACATATGTAAATGGCATTTCCTCCATTTTAGATGAAACAGTTATACCGCTGTGATTCGGTCAATAATTTAAAAGTAACTCCCAAGAATTCAATATGGGGGACATACTGAAGTGCGTTAACCATACAGTGTCATTTGCTAGTATAAAACCAGTCAGTAAAACATAGTTTGCTAATCTTGTTTTGAAACAATACTTTCCAGTGCTAACTATGATATACTGTATTTACTAATAGGAAATTGTGTTATAAAACTGTACATAAAGTGTGGAACTTATTTAAGCACTGAAAGAATACCAAATAAATGCACCCAGAGAACACATTGACCTCTATACAACCATTTAAACCAACAATTTACGTATGTGCAAGATAAGGCCATTGTTGCCAATCTAACAGCTACAATTAATAGTAATTGCAGCCATATCTTGCCTGAGGTATCATCTAGGAACAGTTGCTAGTGTTGATCAACTGAACAGACTGAATGTTGCCAAATGTAATCAGAGAGTACTATAATGACGTAAATGTGTCACAGTTGGCTTTTGGTTAATTCCAATAGCTTGCGAACTCTGTACTAAATGCAGCAGCAATATAAGTAGTAACGTAAGTAGTTGCTTCCTATTGTCTGTATTACCATTATATTATCTGTTGGTCTTTTCCTATTTCTGAATCCTTATTTTCAATTTTTTTCTTTCCCTACTATGTATAGTAAAGTAAAGGAAGTATTGTATTCTACCCAAAAATTTGATGTTAAAATTTCACAGGAAATATATGTTTTGAGGTCCCCTGAATCCGAAAAAGCAGTTTTAAAAAAGGTCTGTGTGTGTCTGTATGTGTCTGTCGACAGCATAACTTAAAAGCAAATCGTCGGTTAAAAGCCAAAGTTGGTATTTAAGTTTAATGTCTTTCAAGGATGCGACAACGATTTTGGAGAAAATTGCTCCACTCTAAACTAACCTTTACATGGAAAATTTTTCAAATATTTTGATTTTCTTGAAAATGGCTCTAATGATTTTGATTAAAATGCCATAGGTTTGAGATATTTTTATCACAAATGAAATGTATATCTTGAATTTTCTGGCTATAGCTGAAGAAGTCCTATTTACTCTGGATGACTTGCATAACTGGTAAACCGTAAATCTTGCTATACAAAAAATATAGATCTCTCTAAAACACACAATTTATGTCTGAATAAATTTTTTTTGCAGAGTGAACCATTTCAGAGATATTGCTCGTTATTTGTGTAAGTTTTGGAGAACTTATACTTCTGTAAAATGGAACATCGCTATTCATTTTCTTATATGTTAACTGCGCAAAGAGAAAGGAATTTGAAAGCTTTAAAAGATTTGACTATTGCTCAAAGCCTACTGTATTCCCATATTCCCGTGCACGTGCAAGAAAACAAGCAATAAGATTTCTGCAAATGTTTATCTCAACTAATGAAGAAATAGGAATAAGAGTTTGTAAGAATGGTTAGTACAAGAGTAGTGTTCAAGGAATACAACATTCAGCTAGCACCAGTAAACCATTACTCCTTAAAAAACCTACAACTTTCAAACATCAAAGATGCTATTCCACCTAACAAAAAATCTGGCATATACCAAATTGAATGCAGTGATTGTAATGAAATATACATAGGAAAAACCAAAAGAAATTTAGAAATTAGATCCAAGGAACACGTTAGGAACATTAAGAGTAAACAATTAGAAAAATCAGCAGTTGCATTTCACTTTTGGACAAAAAATCATGACATAAAGCTAGAACCGAAACTTCTCAAACACATAACCGGAAAACAAGAACTGTCCAAATGGGAAATCTTCATTTTAAAAAATAGAAACCGAGTATTTAATTTCGACATTCCTCAGAAAGACATTTTCAGTAAGTTCATTGAACCATTACCAGAAGAAACATCAGAAGAAGCATCACTATCCGCACCATGAAACACCATGGAAACCCAGTTATTGTCCGGTTGATAATGGAGGAAAGTTAATCTTTGAAACGTGTCCCGGAAAACTATGTTGTAAGTGTTGTTCAGTGTTATTAATTGACTCACCTTTTAAATTAAATTATTACAATTAATCAGTTATTTGAACTAAATTGTATGTGTGTGTGTGTGTCTGTAAAATACTTGAGAGTTTTCACTGGAAATTCTTAGCACACTTCTTGCAAACCTGCCTGGTATACTGTAAACAATAGTCCATTTCACATTTCTTGCAGCAATGTCTTGAAAGTCACTTCTTTTTTGAGTCTACAAGGCAAGTCTTGCAAAAAGAATCTTCGTTAATTTCTGTAGGCCAAAATCTTTTAAGACCTTGAAGCCCACTGCCTATTCCCCTTGTAAGCATGCTCCTTTTAGATAGATGATCTAAATATAGTTCTCGGGATAACTTCTTCAAAAATAACCTCCTGCTCTTGATTTCACTTCCATTGCCTAGGAAGAGAATTTGAGCATTTATTGCAGATATGTTGAGCATAGCAAAAAAAAAACCACTAAAGGCCATCTGCGACAGTTTCTGGCAACATCATATGTGCCACACAGTTTGTCGACCACATCCACCCCGGATTTTGTTTCATTATAAAACGTTATCATCTCTGGTTTTTGCTTTTCACCGGAGTTTTGATCGATGACATCGTTAAAATGTTGACTTGATATTACAAGGACATTCTTGCCTTTCTTAGGTGTAAGAAACAAGGATAGCCTCTTCTCTAAATGTAAACACACTGGAATACTGAGCTCTGCCTTTTATATTGACTAATTCAAGTGGAAGCTGTGGTTTACATTTCTTCAGTGTTCCGACAAAGGACAATCTCTCCTCCTGCAGATCTTTCACCAAATTGTAGCCACTGAACCAATTATCTGCAGTAATGTTTCTTCCACTTCTGTAAATCGGTTGTGCCAATCATTTTACAACATCTGAGGGCTTGTTGCTGGTGTAGAATGGATCATCAGGTTGCTTCCCAGCATAAATTTCAAGATTGACATCAGTCAAAACATAGATTTTAATTCCATATGTATTAGGCTTAGATGGAATATACTGTTTGAAACTGCATCTGCCTCTCATCCCATCAATTGTAACATTTTCTCCCAGAGAGTAGCATTTCTGGCAATTGCCGACAAATGCTGTGAAAATGTCTCTCACAGCTGCAAGGCTATCCAATTTCTTTCTTCGCAAGATCTGTCATCAAATCTAAGGCAGCAAAGAAGAAGCTTGAAATGCTTCAAATTCATTACCAATTGAAATATCTCTACGCCATCTCCATCTGTACCCCATAGTTCTTCTAAAGATTGTCTGGTACTGCGTAAGACTCCTGCCAAATACAGAAGACCTATGAATGCTTTCATCTTGTCTTTCGTTGTCAAATTAGCGTCTCTTTCACAGCTGAATTTGTTTTGTGTAAGCCCAGTATACTGGTTTGTATATGTCACGATTATTTCTAATATGTTGTCTGTAATAAGACAGCTCCAACAATCTGTAGCCATTCTGGCATCTCTAGCTTGACCTCTAACTCCAGGTAGATGAGTAAGCAAATTCTGTGATGTGGTTCTTCTTTGCTGTAGAGGCCTTGTCTTTTTCCATTTAGTGATCCCATCTTTTCCAGTAAACTGAGCATTAATATCCGTATGGTCCTCTTCATCTGTACCACTTTGAGAGGAATGAGAATCTTCCTCACGGACTTCTGTTGCAGCTTTGCAATCTGTGTCACTTTCATAATCAACAAAATCTTCATTATTATCTTCATTTTCATCCCAGAGTATTGCCAGGGCTTTCTGTAGGTCATTAGGGTTACACAGATTGAACACTTCTTGCCTTTTTGACACTATGGTATGTAAAAACATGACCAGCAGAAAAGAAGGCTACAGAAACAATGAGGTACGTGAGCGGGCGCAATGTATCTTACAGATACCTTTGCTTGATAATCGAACGAAACAACAAGCAGCTGGCCAATAATGAACCAGGAAGTGCTACAGTGTGTTTTAGGAAGCTACAATGACTGGCATTGATTTCACATAAACAGTTGCGTCATATTGTTGAAAAAAGCAGGAGAGGTATCTCTCAGATATATTGCGCCCGACGGAGGGTTAACCAAAGTGTTGAAGCGATTTTTGAGAAAATCAAAATTTTCAAAAAATGTTCCGTGTAAAGGGAAGTCATTTTCTTCAAAATTTTTGTGTTGCAACCTTGAAATATATTATACTTATACGTAAATACCAACTTTGGTTTTTAACTGACATTTTGCTTTTGGTTGAAGACAGTAATTCCCCTACTTACTATACTTAGTAGAAAGTAATAAAGCTTTGTGTTTGCTATGCCTAAAGAAAATGTACGTAATGTAATCACAATCATGTAATCACAAAACCAATACATGTTTCAATTCGGTTTTGCCACTGCACACCTTGAAACTCGCCTTATTTGTAAAGACATGTGTACAACATAAACATATAGAACCAGAGAAGAGGTGGCCTGCTGTTCCTAAGTGGAGAGGGTAAATACTTGATTCCATTCTTGTCACCCCTCTTCCCCATGGCTGCTCTATCTCATTAATAGCAATCTCTTGGTCCAAGTTTTCATTTTTAATATCTAGGCAGTCAAGTCCTATAGCTAATTACGTGTAGCACCTTCTACCTCACCAAAATATTTCTCCTGTTCCTTAGGTATGATCATATTTTCTCTCTTTTTATAAATATGTTTCAGTTTTCCATCTTTCCCCATACCTCTTCCTCAATCCATGTTTCTGCCGCTGCTACCATGTTACCCAGTTTTAGTCTCCAACACTTCATAACTGATTATTTGACTTTTCAAACCTTCTGCAACCCAAAATACATCTTAATTGCTAAACCCTATCTGGAACTCTCTTTTACCACTGGTTTAAACTTTGCTCTGCACTTTGTCATAACCATCCTGCTGCATCTACATTTTCTGTATTGTCTCTGACTTCTTGGATGCATCCCTCAGGTGAGGACACAACTGTTGACCCACTTTCATACATGTGAATAGCAGCTGATGCCGATGTTGATGTTTCTTGTCCACAGAAACCATCCTCTGTAACATCCCATTTTTCCCTGCAAGCTAGTGATCAACTTTACCTCATCTTCTTCCAACATGTTACTTGCTGCACTTTCCAATTAACATTGGCTCTGTTGTTGTTCTACCCAGTGGCGGCTCGTGACTTGTCGCAGTGGGTGTGCAGTACATTACATCCTCTCCACCTTTACACCCTTTCTTTCTTAACACACACCACACAATTCTAATTCTAAATTCATCTGGGCAATTGAGCTCTTATGTTTTGCTATTTTTTGTTTTAAATGACCAATATCACAAGAACTATTATTTGTCCAGACACCATTTCTCTCACTTGCAAACAATAAGCACGGAAAACAGCTTCTCTTATAAAAATAAGCCCAAAAGATGTATATCCTTTAGTTTTGCCATGTTATTCATTTCCACACTTTCATAGATTCAAATTTTCTGCTATGTGCAGACACAACCACATGCAACTTGCTGCCAGAACACAAACATAACAAACAGTAATAAACACTGTAACAAAATAACTATTCCAAACTTAAGTATTGGCCTTAGTAAATTACGACATGAAGAGTAATTATATGCATTTATAATCGCTTAATAAGACTAGATGTAATTGTGTTTATAACATTAATATAGTATAGAAGATGGCTACATTACATTTAGAACCGTCACGTTGGCTGCCTAGTAGATTCTGCTAAACAGGAGAGAAATGCTCGTAGCTAGGAAAACGGAGGGACTTGTATGAGAACGTAGTGTGTTTGCGTGGTAAGAATCGCATGTGTTGACCTTGTCAATTATGCTGCCTTAACTCGCCGTACTCTTAAATGCAAGCTTTGCACCGCTCCCTGCATACCCCTCGCCTAAAAGCTACCTTCACCAGTCGCAAAATTGGGTTTATGCGTTTCAGCTTGTTGACTGAATTGGAATGAGCTGACATTTGGTAAAGAGGGCGTGGGAAAATTAAACAAGCAAGTTCATATATGCATAAGAAAGTTGGACATTCGACTTTCTCATATGCATGCCTATACACATTCGCATGCGGAAAAAATCAGTGGGTGTGCAGTTGCGAGTATGTAATCCCCCAGGAGCCGCCACTGGTTCTACCTCAGTATATAACATTACATAGTCTGCTTTTTGCTGATGTATTTTTCTGTTTTATTCCATAAAGCCGCAATTCTTTAACAAACATACCTTTCTCACTATCACTGATTTCATTTTTCTAAATATATTTCTGAGATTTCTTTGGTAGTTCTAATCTTTATAAATGTTTGTCCTTTCAATTTTATGTGCTAATTAGCAGTAGCAATTTGAAACTCACTATTGCCACTTGCCCAATACTAGTTAAAGGTTTTTCAAATCTAAAACTTAAGTATTTCTCATCCAGCCAATTTGTAACCTAGTTCACTTTGAAATATTTCTTCCCTAATGTGTTATAGCTTTCTATTTCAATTCCAAATAAGAGTGCATTCCTTTCTTTTCGATCTGTTCATTACATGCCCAAAGTTCCTCTTTTATGTACTTGTAAGACATCACTTTTAATTACTCCGTTGATATCAATCTTTGTCAGTTTGTTTTCAGTTCTCTTCAATATTCTGCAATTTGTTTAGTGATCTGTAGTAGACTCATCACCTGCTCCATATCTGCCAGGCCTGGATTTTTCTCCATTGAGGAGAGCCATTAGCACAGGTGCAACAAATAGTACTTCACTTTATCTTCCTGCTACACCTATACCTTTTCTCTGCTTTTCTATGTGTAAAGCACATGATCCATATCTGGTATAGCCCATCTTTGTTCAGTATGGAGCACTGTGTAAACATGTCTCCCTGCTGCCACTGCTAGCGTTAGGACTCTTAATTTTAACAACACTTGGATGTTTCAAAAGTTTGAATTGCACACTTAGCTGTAGGATAACAACATACTTGTTAAGAGTACCCTCAGCTTATGTCATTCTGATTGTGTGAGACTGTTCTCTCCTATTTAATAAGCATTTGTAGTGCACTCTTGCTAAAATTGTTTTTTTTTTTTTTTTAAGATCAAATATATTTGCTTTCCTTTTTCAGCATGGCAGTTTTACCGCAATTCAGACAGTGCTAGTTCTCGCAAACTATTCCGCTTTTCTCTACTACACCTACCAGTACTTATGGTAATGATGCTGGTCACAAAAAAACACTGGGCATTATCTCATTCAGACAATTTAGAACAAAGCAAGAAACCCTTCACCATTATTGAAAAAGTTGTTGAATCGTCCAGTTGACAATGGCTTTAATTACAAGGCAAGTATTTTAATATATAGCTCTTCACTTTATTTTAAGCTTAAAAATGTTGAGTGAGACATTACATTCACTCTCTTATGATTATTACCAGAACCAGGAATTAACCATCAATTAAATGTGCATGTCACATTAAAAAAAAATCGACTACATTTAGAGTGTCACTTTGTTTTGTATGATTGAGTTCATATGTACAGCTTTCTTTACATAATAATTCAATGAAAAATTGAAGCTATTACCTAACAATGTAGCAACAGAATCTAAAATAAAAACAGCATTTAAGAGCTTGCTGCAATTACTAAGATAAGCAAAGTTTTTAGTTTCTAAGTTTGATTTTATTTTTTATTTTAGCATTTTTATATTTAAATTTCTCTATCGTTTTAGATATAAAACTTGTATTAAAACCATTAATTAACAGTGTTGATAATGAGTTTATATTCTATGTTAAGTTCTTCCTTTTTAAGGGGTATATTTAATAGCGCTTAAATTAAACTGTTAAAAACCATACATTTATGTGAGAAATAATCAAAGCTTTTATTTTTTATGCAAATATCAATGAGTTGCTTTTTTATAAATACCAAAACTCAATTTATTGTTATGTTTTATTATTGTTTAATCTAGGAACGTAAGATAAATAATATTTTCAGTTTTCACTTTGTTACTAGTTTCAGCGGTATAATTATAAATTATCCAGGACTAGTCTGGCAATTCCATTATTGCATCTTCAGCTTATTGAATGCTGATTTTGTTACGGTTACTGCCCCATATGATTGATTGTTTGTTAATGTATTGCCATCTACTGGAAGTAAAACAAATTTGTTGACGGAATCAGTTGGCAGTATTTCAAAATCCACCACACAGTCTTTATTAAAAACTAAACCCCTAGCGCAACAGCCCATTAAGGGTCAAGGCTTGCCACCCAGCCGCTGCATCCCCCACCTCTGTCACTACAGGCATCATTGGTGAGGTGCAGTGCTTGAGGGTTGGACGTGGTCAGCACCCTGAGCCCTCGCTCTGTGATCTGGGTCCACTATTTCTCCATCAAGTAGCTCCTCAATTGGTACCTAGCAAGGCTGAGTGCACCCTGTGCCAGGCCTTCCAGCGGGGGAAAAATCCCTGTGCTGGTACCGGGGATCGAACCTGGGTCCTCCACGCCAGATGCAAGTGCACTACCAACTGTGCTATGGAGGCAGTCACGCAGTCTTTATTACTCAAAATAAATATTTTTTTCCATACCATTAAATCTATGGGTCCATTTAAATACTTTAATAATTTAATATTTGGAATTTCATGATTAAATGGCCAAAAATGATCTGCCACAGCCAATTTATCAGTCTGTTTCTATTTAATATTTCTAAAATGTTCTTTTATTGTGGTTTCTACAAGATAAATATAGTTTTATCACAAATTGTTATATTTGTATTTGTGTCGGGTGTTTAAAAAAGGTTTCTGATATTGCAACAGGAGTTTTGATTGGCAAAACTAGAAGAAATATTCCTATAAACATGTGTCTGGAAACAAATATATGTTGAGATATGAGTAATTTTACTTGTGTTGAGTTTGGTGGAGCGCTCATGTAATTAAGGCATCAGAATCGCTTTAGTCCTAATGTGTGGGTAACCAACTCCTAGAACAATGCATTTTACTGAACAGATTATCAGGTGCTGTGTACTGTTGATTCTTGTGTGATGAGTTACCCATGCTTTTGGAGGATATTGTGCTTGTAGAAAGACAACACAAGTAGTTTATGCAAATGAACTAAACTTATCAAGACATAGCTAGCAGGTCATGTAGGATTGTGTTTATTGTAATGGAACATGCTGTCTAATAAATAAAAAAAAATGTGGTTTATGCATGACGGGGGCACCACCCCATTTTGTATGTATCATGAGACAAACATTTAATAGACGATGGATTGGTTGAGGCAGTCCAGTAACGTGGTCTTCCCATTCACTGGAGCTCAATCTATTGGATTTCTGGCTATGGGGACATTTAAAGACATTGATGTATGCCAAACCCATTGATAATGTGCATACGCTACAAGAGCATGTAACCAATGCATGTGCCCAAATCGGAGAGCAACCAAGTGTGTTTGAAGGATTCAGGATTCTCGGAGAAGAAGAGCTGAGTCATGTATAAGAATGCATGGTAACCACATGGAGGATCTCCTTTAGGATATCGACATAACATGCAGATGCAACCATAAGATAAATGGCAGAAATCAGAACTGTTTGGTGTTTATGAATGTTTACCCAACAATTGTTCTGGTAAATGTTTGTGACAGTTAAGTGTTCACTAGAGTTTGCTTGTTGGATGAAGCCCATTGTCCGGTGTAAATACTCAACACAAGTAAAGTGGCTCATATCTCAACACGTATTTGTTTTCAGACATATCTTTATAGGCAAACATTTATTGTAGTTTTGACCAATTCCAACTCCTGATGCAATAATGGATACCTTTTTTAAACACCCTGTATTTAGGCTCATGTCAGGATATGACTGCCTGGCTCACCATCTATACAGGATACATATATACCAATCAAGACAGATATGTTTAGTGCAAAGATCCAGATCTAATGGACAAACACCTTCTAGTTTGTGCAGCGTTAAACCTGACTGCACAATGAATTAAAAATCTTGTTAAACGCGTACTGTGAAGCTGTAGAGAAGATGACTTGAGTGTCAATTCTCACCATTGAAAAATAAACAAACATTTGTATGTTTCACTGTCAATAGCCTCAGTATTTTTTGTAGTATTCTGTATTTGCCATTTACTTTTGATATTTTCATGTTTTGAAGAGATGCTTAAAACATTAAACGGTGCCCTGATACCCTCAAGGAAAATGGGGCTATAGTTTTTAAGGTCTCAAAGAATAGAAAAATTGGTGGCCATCAGTGGGTAACTGTAATATTTGTTTTCTAAATGTGGTTAATTTCAGCTCTTCCAAGCTGTTAAAAGTATTTTGCTTAAACTATGTTTAGTAATAAGAATAATTATATGTTCCTCACTACTGTGACTTCATCTAGTTTTTTAAACTGCCACTTCACTCATTTTTCCAATCACTTAACCTCTTAACGAAGTCTAGTTCAACTTTTACTGAAATTTAGCTTAGCTCAAACTGTTACTTCAACAATGTGAGCTAGTTATTATTTATTTATGCCAACAAACCTACTGTTGGTGTTTTTAAACACACAAGCCGTGTGTGGGCAATGTTTGAGAGGTAGAATTGGAACTTAAAAATTCAATGCCACAGCTGGGATTCGAGCCACAGACCCTCTGCTTACCAGGCGGGTGCTCTAACCATTAAGCTACTGTTACAGCCTGCCAGAAAGGTTTACTGGGAAAAATACGAACTGGTTTGAGAATTCAGTGTAATTCTAGAAGGTTGTCACAGTAGCTTAATGGTTAGAGCGCAGACCTGGTAAGCGGAGGGTCTGGTTTAAATCCCAGCTGTAGCATTGAATTTTTAAGTTCCAGTTCTACCTCTCAGATGTGAGCTAGTTTCACTGTTCACTGTCACTTTACTTTGTGTTCACATTCGCTTCACTTTCTTTGTGTTGTAGCGGCCCTATGTAGCCTGTTCTTCCAAACGGTTCACTTACTGGAGAGCTGAACACAAGATTTCTCTACTCCTTTCCCAAAACAGCACTCACTGCATGTTGTTACAGTCATCACAAACTCTCCCAAAGAACAGGTCTCTCAGTCGCACCAGAAATGCAATCATGTACTCAGTTTGTGAGGCTCACTTGCCAGATTGACTCAACTTGCGAGAGGGCTTAGCTGTTCGAAGTTTCCACGCAGTTCTGGAATGGTCAAGATGGTAAAACATCCTGAAGGTTCTAGTTCTTTGGCAATAGCACATATTGCATTTATGTTGGGCAATTGCACCACTCACTTTGTTTACTGTTCCAACACTAACCTCCTGATAATCTTAGGCCATAGCTGCTGCATCACTGTATAATGAATATAGGGTGGCTGTAATCTAAAATGAGAACAAATTAGAAACTAAAAGCTTCACTTATCTTAGTAATTGCTGCAAGTTCTTAAAATGCTGCTGACTAGTTTCAAGGTTCTTCCATCACATTTTCAAACCTTTTTTTAAACCAGTTGCTATAGGTACAGACGTTCAACTTAAAAGATCTGTGTCGCCAACCTCTGAAAACAAAAACCTATAAATACAATCTATTGGTGGTATTTCAATATTCATAATCCGGTTCCTGTTTTTTAAAATGAATATGTTTTTGCAAACCATTAAATCTATAGGTCTGTTTAATCATTTTAATAATTTACCTCTGGGTTTGTTTCACGATTAAATGACCAAAAATGATCTGCCACAGCTGATTTATCAATCTGTCTATATTTAATATTTCTAAAATACTCCTTCATTCTGGTTTTCAAATGACGTTTAGCTTTAGCAATGTAAACCCTGTCACAATCCAAATAGCTAACTTTATAAATGCCAGATTATTTTATAATTTGGAATCGTATCCTTTTTAGAAAAATTTAGTAATTTTTGTAAATTTTGTATTAGCCCAAAGATGGTAAGTAAACTTTTTAAAAATACAACCATCTTTTATTTTCTTGTGGGTAGGAACTTCTTTAACAGCCTTTTGATATTTAAATTTTTCTAGCTTTTTATGTATAAAATCTGTATTAAAACCATTAATTACTGCAGTGTTAATAATGTGTTCATATTCTGTGTTAAAATCTTCCTTATTAAGGGGTATATTTATTAACCTTTAAATTTAACTATTGAAAACAGTAAATTTGTGTGAAAAAGGATTAAAAAGTAAAAGTTTTAAAATATAAACTATATATAATTTTTAAATATAAATAGGTTGATAAATCAGCTGTGGCAGATCATTTTTACACTCTTTATATTAGCTTCACATGTATGTATGTAATGGAATCTTTCGACGTAATTTTCACCCACTTAAGAGTCGTCTGACTTGAAATTTTACAATGTGTCAAGGACCGATGACAATACAATAATATCATAACTTTATCCTAAGATCCTGACCAGGATCATCAGGATAAACAAAATTAATTAGCTAAGTTTATCAATGTAACAGAATCTTTTGACGTAATTTTCACTAACTTAGTCATCTGATTGACTTGAAAATTTGCACACATGTCAAGGACCGATGACAATACAATAGTATCATAACTTTATCCTAAGGTCCTTATTAGGTTCATCAGGAAAAAACAAAATTAATTAGCTAAATTTATCAATGTGGTGCTGTTTTTATGTATTACGAAGTTGATGGTGATGAGCTTTTGACTCTTATGTTATCTCGGGTCGTGGTACTGGATGGAATGAACATACACTCGGATTTAACTTTGGTGAAATATTTTATTCGCACCTTCTTGTTCACAGTATTTAAATCGTATTACAGTAGTAAGTCTTTTATTTCAGTGGATCGACTTCCCTAGCATCGCCGGGATTTTATGTCTAAAAAATTAGCTATATTTCGCTGAAAGTGTTTTCTATCACTTTCCACTTCGTCTATTTTACGTCCTTTTATTTACTCGCGCACTTCGTATTAACTAACTTATTAAAGTTAGCTAATGTCTCACTTATTTTACACAAATTAACGGTCTTTAAACACTTAGTAAATTTACTTTCACTATTTTATGGCAGGCACACATAAAAATACGTCCATCTACCCCAAACACATAGACGCTAATGACTAGACAATTGGCGACGCATTACACCTCCTTTAATGTACATCCGCGTATGCGTTCATCAAATAGTTCCCGCATGTTAGGGAAGCGATCCTTAGCCATTCTCCCTTCGCTTTCAATATTGAACACATATAATTCTTTTATTTATACATATATAATAAAATTAAATATGGAAATATTTATGACGTCTTTAAACAAACTTAATTGTTTGTAACAATGAACATTAGTAACACATTTTCGTCATTTAACCAACTCATACCAACATCAAAAACAAATTACACTCTTAACAAATATTCACATAAACGATTTTCTTTTGGGGTCTTTTAATATTCTGTCTCAAATGTAATGGAATCTTTCGACGTAATTCGTCTTAACTAATTTCTAACTTACATTCATCTGATTGACATGAATATCTGCATACATGTCAAGGACCAATGACAATACAATAATATTATAACCTTGTCCTAATGTCCTGACCAGGATCATCAGGATGAAAAAGTGACTTGGCTAAATTTAACAATGTAACACAAATAAGGAAAATTGAAGCTGTTAACAGTGAAGCAACAAGATTCTAAAGTAAGAACAAATTAGAAACTAAAAACTTCACTTATCTTAGTTATTATTTATTTATCCCAGTTGTGGCATTGCATTTTTAAGTTCCAGTTCTACCTCTCAAAGTTTTTAGCTTCTAATTTGTTCTTACTTTAGAGTGCAACACAATTTTTGCCAACTTGAGACATCTGATTGACTTGAAAATTTGCACACATGTCAAGGACCGATACCAATGTAACAGTATCATGACTTCGTTCTAATGTCCTGACCAGGATCATCAAGATAAAATGGGACTTAGCTAAATTTATCAAAGTAGCTTGATTTTCAGCTACTTGAGTTGTCTGATTAACTTGAAAATTTGCACACGTCATATCATGACTTTGTCCTAATGTCCTGACCAGGATCATCAGGATGAAAAAGGGATTGGGCTAAATTTAACAATGTAATGTAATTTTCACCAACTTGAGACGTCTGATTGACTTGAATATTTGCACACATGTCAAGGACCCATGACAATGCTACAATATCATATCTTTGTCCTAATGGCCTGACCAGGATCGTGAGGATAAAGAATGACTAAGCTAAATTTATAAATGCAAAGGAATCTTTCGATGTAATTTTCACCATCTTAGAGTCATCTGGTTGACTTGAAAATTTGCACACATAAGGACCCAATGTCCTGACCGGATTGTGAGGATGAAGAATGACTAAGCAAATTTATAGAAAATGGTGCAGTTATGACATCTTAGATGTCACTAGGGAACATGTCTACATGCACCATGAAAATTGCTTTAATCAAATAGATATATATTTGAGGACGTAGATACCCAGAGAGAGTACCAGAAAGGAACGCGAGACCCAGAGGAAATATCGTGGATCAGTGTTCACACAGGGCCAAGACACCCACAACAGTTGGTAGTTTAGCAATCGACACAGGTTGCATTGGATAGAGGAATTAAATTGCGGAGATGCTCGGAGAAAGGACCTGCGAGGGATGCGAGATTTTGGGGCAAGGATTGCAGATTGAAGTTCACCCAGGGGCAGGAAGTCTACAACAGCTGATAGTGTAGTTAAAACAGTACTTGTAATATAATACTGTTCCAAAAAAAGTGATTTAAAAACTTTTTCGAACTCAGAAATTATAAAAAGATTTGAAATAAAAATTTTGAAAGAAATTGATTAGAAAAATTTGAGACTAAAAAGTTAAAAATAAATTATAGTTTTAAAAAACTAACAAAAACACCCTTTTATAACCAACCGAACTAGAAGGTAGGAAATAATGTTTGAATATGAATAATTTGTTCTATAAAGTCAAGTAGTTCATTATATTTCAAAATTTTGTAATAAGTTGAAAATAAAAACTAATTTATATTAACAAAATAATACATTTTATTGTAAAAAAGCGTGGGGTGTCTGACATCAAATGTTATAAATAGTTAATTGGTAGCTATTTATAAAAGTAAAGATATAATAAAAATATCTAAATGGTACCCCATGCTTTTTTTACAATAAAATGTATTATTTTGTTAATATAAATTAGTTTTTATTTTAAACTTATTACAACATTTTGAAATATAATGAACTACTTGACTTTATAGAACAAATTCTTCATACTTAAACATTATTTTCTACCTTTTAGTTCGGTTTGTTATAAAAGCTTGTTTTTGTTAGTTTTTTAAAACTATAATTTATTGGTCATTTAATCATGAAATAAATCCAGAGGTTAAATTATTAAAACAATTAAATGGACCTATAGATTTAATGGTTTGGGAAAAGATACTCATTTTAAAAAACAGGAACTGTGTTACGAATTTTAAAATACCAGCAATAGATAGTATTTATAGGTTTTTGTTTTCAGAGGTTGGCATCTGTACCTATGGTAACTGGTTTAAATAAAGGTTTGAAAATGTGATGGAAGTACCTTGAAACTAGTCAGCAGCATTTTAAGAACTTGCAGCAATTACTAAGAGAAGTGGAGCTTTTAGTTTCTAATTTATTCTTATTTTAGATTCTGTTGCTTCACTGGTAATGGCTTCAATTTTTCTTTGATAGAGTGGCTGTTCTGTATTCTTGAATGCAATCTGTTGAGTGAGATTGCATTTTCTATTGACACATGAGCTCTGTCTGGCAACATTAAATATAGTTTATTTTTACTTTTCATTTATCTTACACTCTTTGGCTAATTTAAAAATCATTTTCTTTCATTTCAGATATTTTGTAGAAGATAGAAAGCTGGAGAGAAATGTCACCCCTAGTCTATGATGTAGAAGTTCTGACTACTGCTTTGAAATATGAGTGCATGTGTGCACCGGTGTACATATATTTGTGTATATGCTGCATAACTTATTGAATCACTGTCAGAACCTGATTTGTATAGTTTTAATAAAGTTTTAATTGTAACAGAATGCATTTGTAAGCGCTCTATAATATTGCTGAATAGGATTTTAGGTTGCAGTACACTGTTTTGATTATTTTAATAGGCATATCTTAAATTTCTACCTTTGGCAATTATGATTACTCTGTAAGAAATTACCAGAGTACCTTCAAGAACTCAACAGTTGAAATCAAGATCAAGAGTAAACTTCTGGAATCTAGAGAGGTAGAACTGAAACTTAAAAATTCAATGCCACAGCTGGGATTTGAACCACAGACCCTCCGCTTAGTAGGCGGGTGCTCTAACCATTAAGCTACTCTGACAACCTACCAGAATGACATTGAATTCTCAAACCAGTTCATATTTTTCCGGTAAATCACAAAGGCAGTCTCACATCAAAGACAATTACCCCAATGGTGACTTACTATTGTAAGTACTTTATGTCCCGGGATTAATCGACCTTCAGATGGTAATTATTATATATTTATGCCAACAAACTTACTGTTGGTGTTTTTAAACACACAAGCCGGGTGTAGTTAATGGTTAGAGTACCCGTCTAGTAAGCAGAGTGTCTGTGGTTCAAATCCCAGCTGTCGCATTGAATTTTTAAGTTCCAGTTCTACCTCTCAAACATTGCCCACACACGCCTTGTGTGTTTAAAAACACCAACAGTAAGTTTGTTGGCATAAATAAATAATAATTACCTTCTGGAATCTAATTTAAAAACAAAAGAAACAAAACAAAAGGAGCCTACCTATTTTCACTTCAACTCAGTTTTAACGCTGGCATTTTTGTGAATAGTTTACAAAGATTTCTGATGTTTAATGAAAAATGAAATGAATATTTCAACTGCTTTATATATTAAAACAATATGTGTTACGCATGACTTTTCTCATTTGTTTTTATACCCCTTTTGCTAATGATTGTTATAAAGGCTCATGTTTCTATCCACTTGATGTTAATACAGAGAAAAGTTTGCAGAAATGGTTTCATTACAAATTTTGTTGTGGATACAAGGGAGACATAGGAGGTTGAAGCTATAGTAAAATCTTTAAGAACCAGGTTGTTCATGCTGGCTTTGAGAGTCCACTCTCTTTTCATTAAATTATGAGAAACGAAAGAATGGTGTCCATACACACTAAAAAAGCATTTACCAATGAAGTATTGAAAAATTCATACCAATAGCAACTAATACCTCAAAATTAATGTTCCAAAATAAACTTACTTAAATTGTGTTTTAATTGAGATCTAAGTTAAATATGGAAATAATGAACCTATTAACAGTGAAGCAACAGAATCTTAAATAAGAACAAATTAGAAACATCTTGCAATATTACTAAGATAAGTGAAGCTTATAGTTTCTAATTTGTTTTTATTTTAGATTTTAGAGATCTAAGTTGTTCATTAATAAGTTTGCCTTTCTCTGTTATAGTTTAGCTGTTATAAAAAATGAATTCAGATGGATAGGACTTTAGAGGCTCTTTGCAGAAAGCTCAAGATATGTGTTTTATTAGTCACCCAAACATCTAAAATATTTTTGGTACTTTAAACAAAATTATTTTTACTCATTTTTGAAGAAGTAATAAGTGACAAGTTTTCCATGCAAAGAATGTTTTAGGGTGGGTGGATTTTCTAGAAAATCTGTGTTGCACCCTTTGGAACTAAATTTAATAAATATCAAGTTTAGTATTCATCCAACCTTTGCTTTATGAGTTCTGCTGGTCTCTCTCCCTTTGCCCCCCCCCCTCTCTCTCTCTCCCTCTCGCAGACACAAACCTTTTTTAAAAAGGCTTTACTTTTCTATTGGACAGACCTCATAACTTCTATTTTAGTAAAATCCCAATATCAAATATTTTGATGAAGTGCAGTATTTCCTCTATCTGCTGTGGATAGGCAGTAGAGAAAGTAGAAATTAATGTAGATTCAAAAAATGATTGTGGTTGTCATCTGATACACATCTAGCCTAACCATACTGTTACAAACTTTTGACGCTCACCTTACAACTGTCTTACAGAGTAAGGAACCACCTTCGTACTGACTTTCACCCTGAGCCATTGCAAGTTTGTCTGTGAAGCAGGAAGCATGTAATCCCAGTTTTAAATATGGAATGGGGTGACTATGGAGATTGTATAGCATTATATAAAGTTAGAAAATGTGCAGCTGAAATTTTCAAAACCCTAAAAAGGCTCAAAATTAGACTGTGTACTGCACCATTGAGCGATTCACTGAAATTGGGTCTGTTAAGAATTATCCGAGAGAGGGTTACCTGCACTATGTCAGGACTCTAGTAGCAAAACAAGCCCTCCTCAACTCAATCAAATATGCTGAACACTAATGAAAAATGGAACAAGAGATATCAGGACCACTGGAATGAAGTAATGCTTGCAGATTACTGATGGCCCCTATATAGAGATGCTCCGGAACTTCCAAGAGGAAAGCCAAAAGACGCTTATTAAGCCACCACATGATTCATTTCAGAGCCAAACACATGCCAGAGGTTCTTCCATCAATTTAGAACTTTTGAAATGTAATGCTCATTAAAAAAGATCAGCTGAACTCTCATTGTTGTTGACATATCTAATTAAAATGTATCGTTTTCTATTTAACTGCTGAAATAAAATATTTCCACCTATTGTAAATCACAGAAACTAGAGTTAACTTTGTTTCTTTGCCATTTTCTCCCCAATCCAAAATTAGATTTAACTCACAAAGTGAACGAAACATTCAAAAATATTTTTTTTTTGTTGGCCAGTGTTGTTAGCCAAGGACGTGTAGAACAGATCCAGGAAGCATGTTTTGATTACTCAGTAAATGTAATAAGAGTGCTAAACATTGACTCTATTCATCAAATAGTTTTGTTTATTCTTTGCCATGTTTATATACATATGCAAGCAACAAAGTTTAAACTCACCATACAGAAATGTTAGTCACTTCCTTTTTGGTATTATTTGTGTAAACATAATTTATTCTGCAAGAAACTTCAGTGCATGTGCTATGAACTGAACAAAAACTGCTCACATAAAGCATGTTTTTATACTGTAAAGTCTTCTTTTATGCAATAAGGAAATTGTTCAAAGTTTTTGTTCATCAAAATTACGACCTCTTGCTTTGACGACTGCTTAAAAAAAATTGGGTAATTCTTGTCAGTTTTTGTATTACCTCTGTAGTTATATTACCCCAGGCATAAAAGACACTGCCACAACTCATCCACAATATTAGGGACCATCTGTTTTGCTTTCCTGTTAAGCTCTACCCAAAGAAGTTCAGTGTGGAGATTGTGAGTTTGAGGTCATTGATTTTAGCACTCCCACTTCTTTATTATTCACATAGTTCTTACACAATTTGATGTGTGTTCAGGGTCGTTATCTTGTTGAACAAAACCAGGTCCAATAGGTCTTATGTTAGATGGCACAGAATGACACAAAAGAATCAGATGGTGCTGTTCTCCAAAATATCATCCACTTTCACTAAGTCTCCAACTTCATTGTTCCTGAAACACCCCCACACTGTTTAACTTCCAGCTCCATGTTTCACAAATGGGGTGAGACACTTAGAACATTCTTTCCCCAAGGCAGTGACGGACATACTGCCAATGATTTGAACCACAGTTTTTAAATTTGAATTCATCTGTCCACAGAACATTTTTCCAGTTGTTTAAGGTCCATTTTGGGTGCTGCCTGACTCATTGCAACATTTTAAGCTTGTGCTGATGGGTTAACGGATTAAGAATGTTTTCTTTACAGCAACATGTCCTAACAATGAAACTGCACACAGGCAACTTTTTATTCTTGGCACTGATACTTGCTCTACCATAGTAGTATTTATTTCACTGCAGAAGGATGCAGCTGAATGCCACGTGTCACGTTTGCTCAAAAGTATAATTCTTCTGTGCTTAACTGCCAGTTTTTCTTGGATGTCCACTGGGTAATCATTCAGCATCAGACCCAGTTTCTTCTCTGCACTTCAATTTAGAGCAAATATTATAGTCAGAAAGGTCATTGATTTGCTAGTTTTTGTTGAACCATCTTGCATCTTTGTATGCACATGCCATTGCTCTCTTTTCTGCACTCACATTTGCTCTTTTACCCATTCTTGTTTATTCGAGGCACTTAATGCTTTACTAAGTGCTTACTGCGTAATTACAGCAATAGCGAACATACAATTAGGCTATTACAGAACTGATTACCCTGATTGTTGACTACTCTGATTGCACCAAAAGCATTGGGAAGAGCTCTGGGAAACTAAACTAAATTTTTCTCCATGAATCGTGAAAGAGTAGGGTGTGATGTAAACAAACTAACATGACACCGAAAAATATAATTCAAGATACGTGGTACCAATAGATAACATTCAGAAGCACATTAGCAGCAATGGGTTGAAGTGATTTCATAAGTTAAATGCTATATAAAGATATAGTAAGAAGGTTCAAACCACTTGCTATAAAGCATGTTGTCATTTGCTTTCAAATATTTAAAAGACTACTAATTAAGCAATAATTTTAGTGGAATCAGTAACAATAAACACACAAACCAAAATTCATTTGATGAGTTTAAACTTTCATACTAGTAAGTAGTACTATTCTGAATAACATTCCTGTATTGTTCAAGTAGCTATTAGCATAATTTGATGCACAACAAGTAATGACACTAATGCATTTTCAAAGCATTAGTGTGCACTATGCTCTGGGCTAAAACATCCATGTAATCAAAATTATCACCCGGTTGAAACTGCAGCCAAAGTTTGCCATGGGTGTGATTGATGTCATCGAAATTAACTGCCATGACATTGGATGGTATAAATAAAAACAAGCATTAGCTTTTTTCTCACGAATTCAAAGCAAGAGCTTGGTTTCATATAAATAAGTTTTCTCCTCAACCGCCTTGCGAGATAAAGCTTCCCAAACTTAACCGCAGAGCTATTGCTCACGAAATGGTATAAATAAAAACATGCCTTGCCGAGCGGAAAGTAAAAATGTATAGAAGACACAGGGACTCATGGGCATCAGTAGACCTTTTTTCAGGGAGGTGCCACATGTTGGAAGATTGCAATCAAACAATACTAATTCTTATTCTGTTGCCAAAAACTATAAGGGTATGAATTACGCCGTTCTGCATGGATTTTGCTTTTTTGAAGTGAATGAGCATTTCTGAATCACATTTTCACACTGATTGTAAAACTGAAATTTGTTTTTGCATACCAGGTCAGAATTTTTTGCAATTCAAAATTTTATGTTTCAAATATTTTTCGTAATCCACGTACTGTAGTAATATTAGCACATGCTTATTGTTTGTTAGAAAGGCTCAACAGCTTATAATTTAAACTTTATTACTTAAAATATGAAATAATATAACCATTACTATGTTTATATTTTTATATATATTAAAGTCTAACTACATCCGCCCTAGGGGATGTGCAAAAATTTGTCATGGCAATAAGACATGCAATGTTTATTCTTGGATATGTTTATCTACAGTATCAGATTCGATAACTGATGGACAGTCAGTTCGAGAATACTGTGAGTCAAGAAGTGAAGGATGCCTGGATTGCTTTCAGAAATGCTTTCAATTTCCTTGGAAATAAAAAAGACCCAAATTATGTTAACACAATGAAAGTGATGTTAAAACATTTCAAACATATTGGTCGCAGCACGAGTGTCAAAGTACATTTTCATTTCCATCTAAATTATTTCCCTGATAATTTAGAAGATTTTAGTGAGGAATAGGGCGAAAGATTTCACCTGGATATAAAAATTTGGAAAGAGGCATCAAAGGAAGTGGAGTGTTCACATAATGGACTATTGTTGTATGTTAAAAAGGGACTGCTCTAAGCAATATGCGAGATGGTCAAAGAGGAGAAAATTTGAGTGCAATATTGAGAGAAGGTTATGAATGTGCTTATAATTATTACTAATTAGTGGCAAATAACAAATTATAATTATGGCCTAGTTTTTCATAAAAAATTCTTGTTGAAAGTAATTTTATTACATTTTTAATTTCATATCTGTTATTTATGAATATTTTGAAAACCTGACATGATGGGAGAAAATGTAGATTATTTTCGAAATCAGCACAAAAAATCCATTTAGGATCACCTATCAGATTCAAAAAAACAAAAAATAAGTTTTGAAATTCAGAATGCTGTTATAGTTGTGGATAAGTTTATTAATTAGTGCTAAATAAAAAACTGTTCTTTATATTAAAATTTAAAAAGTAGTGTAATAGTAACTGACTGCACATTAATTTAATTAATTTCCAAGAGGGGCCACGTCCTCCCCCCCCCCCCCCCCCCCGTTCCTGATGCCCATGGGAGTTCGCATTATCAGTGATTTTGTTGCCCCCAGAGAAACACTTCATGTAAAAGAATTTTTGTCTAAACTGGGTTTAATAAAAACCAAAATTAGAAAACACATTGGCGCTACATGCGGTAAATGGGCTTATTCAGTTGTCTCAGCTTATGAAAGAATGTGGTAGGTCCGAAAGTCTGCAAGTCACTGAGAAGATGCTAAAGTTTAACTCAATAAATTTGTTGTTATTAGCTAATGCTGGATTTCTGACAATGAAGTTCCTCTTGCTCTCCAATATACATTATTCAACAAATTTGTATAATGCTGCAACAGTTGAGGAAGATGAACTTTCAGATGCATTGTGCGAGAAACAAAATACTGGTTGAGGTCCTCAATCTTGTAAATGGATACCATAAGCATCAATACTATTACATTTTGATAAGTGTTATGCTGATATTTTTGTTGTATTCGGTTTATGATGCATGATAATTTTAAATTCAAATCTATAATTTTGAGTAGCTCGTACGGTAATGTTACTTTCAAAGGTTGGCAACCCTGATATACATTCAACAACCTGAGCAGTAGTTCCATGTTTTGTGCTGAGTAGGCATTTTCTTGATGCTGTAGTACATGATCCGCATTTGTGTAGGTTGGTGTTGCGTGGTATATGTATATGTTGGTCATCTACAAATCGGCACATAACACCACACCATCTGCTTAATGTGTTCCAAATCATCGGTAGTATGCAGAATCCAGATAAAAACACCTATGGCAGTTAGCAAGTTTAGCTGTAAAACCTCTTTACTAGTTACAGTGACATCTTTCAGAGCAATAGAAAGCGGTATCCACACCAAACCTCTGAGTATTCTTCTTCTTCTTCCTCTTTCCCTTCTACCTTTACAGCGTAGGGGTGGCTCCGTAAATCCATCTTCTCCAGTCATTCCTATCCCTCATCATTCTCTTCATTTCTTCCATTGTCTTGTTCCTTTTTCTTCCAATCTTTTCCATTCTGTCCTCAAACATTATCCGGGGTCTTCCTACTCCTCTCCTTCCTTGTACCCTTACTTCTAGCATCTGTTTAACTTTACTATCCTCTGCCATTCTAAATGCATGTCCCCACCATTTCAATTGTTTTTGTTCGATTTTCTCCTCCAGTGATCCTTGACCTACTTCTTCTCTGATCCTCTCATTTCTTATCCTATCCCTCCTGGTTTTATTTACAGCTTTTCTTAAGTATTTCATTTCACTGGATTGTATTTTACTTATTTGCTTATCTTGCAGTGGAATGCTTTCTATTCCATATGTAAGCGTAGGGACCAATACCGATTGATATAACTGCATTTTTGTTTTTAGTGCTACTTCTTTCTTTCCAAGGATAGTTTTGTTAAATTGGTAATACATCTTATTTGCCTTCCTTTTCCTATTTAGTATTTCTTCATCCCATCGTCCATCACTCGTAAAGATCGTTCCTAAATACTCGTACATATCCACCTGTTCTATTTTCTCATTCTTATGTTTAATAGATATTTCCTGTCCAAGTTCTTTTGAAATACACATTACTTTACTTTTCTTAGTATTTATTTCCATTCCCTTTCTTCCGAGTTCCTCTCCCCATTCTATCATGCATCTCTGTAATTTTTCCTCATTTTCTGCTATTAATATTATGTCGTCTGCATATATCAGTGACTGTATTTGAATCAGTCTCATATTCCAATATCCTATTTGTGTTCTTGGTGTCCTCCTTTTACATATTTTTATTATTTCATCCATAAAATTAATAAAAAGTAATGGGCTGAGGCTATCTCCCTGTTTGATTCCTTTTTCCATATTAAATTCCTTAGATGTTTCTCCTTCTATTCTGACTATCCCCTTTGATCCATCATATACACTTTGGATTGCTGTAATTAGCTGTTTCGGTACGTTTTTCTTTATCAGAGCTTCCCATAGATGTTTTCTGGGCACCGAATCGAAGGCTGCCTTTAGATCTAAAAATGCTAGACATATTTGTTTGTTTTTATCCATTAATTTCCCAATCATTGTCCTTAGTGTGAAAATATGATCTTGGGTTTGTCTATTAGGTCTAAAACCTGCTTGCTCTTCTTCCAGCTCACCTTCTATAATATTTCTTAATTTCCTTTCTAATATTCTTGTATATAATTTATATACAACAGAGGATAAACATATTGCTCTATAATTATTACAGTCTTTATTATCTCCTTTTTTGTGTATTGGTATTATAATGTTCTTTTTCCATTCTTCAGGGATGTTATTATTTATCCATATTCTCTTAAATATTTTTGTTAATATTTTTATCATGCTTGGTCCTCCATATTTTATAAACTCAGGTGCTATTTCGTCAATTCCAGCCGCTTTCCCCACTCTTATTCTCCTTATTGCCTCTGTTACTTCATCTTCCGTGATTGTATCAGTGCCTTCTTCTTCTTCAATCCTTATCTCATTTTGTTCACTTTGCTCTGTTATTGTATTTCCAAACTTCTTTCCATAGTATTTCCTCCATTCTTCTAATATATTCTTCCTGCCTATAATTAATTCATTTTCTTCGTTTCTTAGGTTTGTTGCTGGTTTTCCATGTATTCCTTTCAATCCTTTAACTATATTCCAAAATTTTTTCTTGTGTTCTATAAAGTTATGTTCAATTTCATTTCCAAAATTTTCCCATGACGTTTGTTTTGCTTCCCTGACGGCCATTTTACTCTCATTTCGTTTTTGTACATAGTTTGTTCTATCCATTTCCGCTTTAGATATTAAGTATCTTCTCCAGGCTGCTTTTTTCTCTTTCACTTTTGCTTTTACCTCTTCTGTCCACCAGTTTGTACATTTCTTTTTAAAATTCAATGTCGTTTTTCCACATACCTCTGTTGCAGTTTCTATAATTCCAACCTTAAACTTTTGCCACATATCATTTATTTCCATATCGTCTTCTATTTCCCATGTACTCATTTTTCGCTCAATTAGCTCCCTATATTGATTTTTATTTTCTGGATCCGATAGCTTCTTTACTTGTATCTTTTCATATCTTTTGGATTTCTCTTTTCTGAATTTCTGTATCCTTGTTATTGCAACCAGTAATCTATGATCTGTACCAATTTCAGCACCTCGGATAACCTTTACATCCATAAAGGCATATCGGAGTGCACTTGGGTATATGAAGTAATCTATTATGCTTTTACCCTCCCTTCCTTCAGCTTCATATGTAATTTTATGAATAGTTTTATGCTGAAAAAGTGAGTTTCCTATTAGCATTTGGTTCTCTATACAAAATTCAATCAATCTCTTTCCATTTTCATTTGTAACCTTTTCTCCTCCATATAATCCCATACATCCATGTGACTTTACCATATTATCTCCCGTCCGTCCATTGAAATCTCCCATTAATATTACTTGCCTTCCTTCATCATTTTCTTTATCCACGATTCTTTGTAGTTGGACATAAAATGCTTCCTTATCCAAAATATCACAGTCATCCGTGGGTGCATACACTTGTACCATCGTAATATTTTCTTCTTCTAATTTCATTCTGACACTAACTAACCTAGAGTTTACTGCTTCCCAAGATTCCACTCTTTTTTCCATTTCTTCGGACAACACTATTCCCACTCCTTCTTTAGCTCTTCTTCCAATATTCACTCCTACATATCTCAGTACATACCCTTTCTCTAACTGTACCATTCCATTACCTTTCTTTTTAACTTCACTCAACCCCAATATTTCCAAACTATATTTTTCCATCTCCTCTATTATTTCCACTTCTTTTCCATTTATAGTTTTAATGTTCCATGTTCCAATTCGTATATTCCGTGTCCTTGCCAGTCGTCTTCTAAAAAGTCCATTATTTCCGAGGCCACTATTTCTCCTTAGAATCAGTGAGTTAAGCCCAATGTGAGTGATTAGCACAACGATTGGGCTGTTTTTCTTTCGGGGTTTTCTCCCTTAGCCTTTGGAGATTCCTCTCCCCCGCAAGGCAGCGGTTTCCCTCAAAGTATACCCCTTGAGAGGCAGGGTGCCACTTCCGCCATCCCCGTCGTACCGATACACATTATCTCCGCCGGGTCCGCCGTTGTGGTCTTCACCTTTGGTCCGCCCTGGGTATTTTATTTCCCCAGTACCCATCATATCTGATGAGCTTTCCCCTATCCGCCACCTGGGGAGGCGCCCGATGGGAGCGGCAACTCCACACGGGAACCTCTGAGTATATTCGTCAAAATTATGCAGATTACACCCTCTAGGATCAACAAGATGATATATGGTGGTCTTCGGAGTAATCTGGGCCATAGTTCATATTCTGAGAGCAAATGCGACATGGCCAAAATGAAAATCTTGTTAGGTCTGTTTGGAGTGTATTCTGCAATAAATCTGATACCATTGAATTTATTAGCATGAGACATATATCCTGCAATTATACATACTATCCAGTGAGGATCGCAGAGATTTAGTTTTGGCATTATTTCAGTAACAAAAAGCACGTTTAGTCAGATTAAATTAAAACGGTTGCTATTAAATCAACAAGACATAACTATGGCAATTTTCACACTATGGCAAGTATTTCCATGAAATTGAAAATCAAATAGAATTGGTGAAGTCAGTTGCAAGTAATCTAAGTTGCGCGGTAGGTAAAGTGAGCAAACTTGTCTTTTTTAATATGGAATATGTGTTGAACAAGAAATGTGAATATTATAAATTGCAAGATTGCCAATGGGCCGTCAGATGAGAAGTATGTATTCTCTGGATGAAGAAGAGCAATATTTATTTTTTGTTTGAAGTATGTCCCAGTATCTTCTGTTGAAGTTGAAAGAAACTTCTCAATGTATAAATCGTAATGGTTGATGGTGCCTCAATTCTCATAACTTATAAAGGCTGTTTGCAATGAATTGTGTGTATTCAGTGATAAAGTTTAAGTGAAATGTGCAAGGGAATCAACAAATGATAATTTTTAGTCATTCGTTGTTCATTTAGGCCATTTTAATGCATTTTTAGGTCATAAAGTCATTAAAGGTAATTTTAAAAAATATTCTTTAGGTCATCAAAATCCAGCCCTAATAACTAGAGGTAGGACAAATATCCACCGAATGAGGAATCAACTACTCATACTACTCTATGTAGTAATCGTAACATCGTACTTAACACATGTGCGCAAGGTTGTACAGATAGTAATTCGACTGTAGTACAGGCAGTGAAGAGTTGCTCGCTGTGCGTTCTGTGCATACATTATGTTCCACACTATACAAGTTCAGTATGCTGGAATCATTGCTTGCTGACACATTAAAAACATTAGTAGAAGAATTTGGCACAAACAAATTCACCGCGAATGGAGAAAGCATGTGCTAGGGAATGTCCTCAATGTCAACTACTCCAGATCAAGCAGGGTTGCCAATGTTTAAAAATAAAATTATCGTACCGTCCACTCAAAATTATTGATTTGGATTCAAAATTATCATACATCATAAACCAAATGCTACAACATTAAAGCTATCTGCATAATACTTATGAAAATGTAATAGTATTGATGTTTATGGTATCCACTTACTAGATTGATGACCTTAGTCAGTATTACAACTTTAGTACTTATGTTTCTCGCTTTATTCATCTGAAAGTTCATCATCTTGCTCAACTGTTGCAGCATTATACAAATTCGTTGTTGAGATAAACTTTAACATCTCGCTTACAGATTTTCGGACCCACCACATCCTTTCATAAGCTGAGACAACCTAGTAAATCCATTTATTGTACCTAGCGCTAATCTGTTTCTAATTTTGGTTTTTATTAAACCTAGTTTGGAAAAAACGCTTCTTGCATTATAATGCAACCTCCGCCAGTTCTTTGAAATCAGTATTTCCACCAAGGTGACATGTTTAACAGCACTCCAGAAACTGCCAGGTTCAGGCATGTTCTTTATTTCACTTGGAATATCACATATTCCGAGTTTAATCCATTTATGATCAATTTTCTGAACAGTGCCTTCTTCATTGAGATTACCAGATCTGGGCAAACAGGCAACAAGACGATAAAGAGTAGAAGGGTAAGTAGGATATGAAAAGATTGCCTTAGAGGGCTGGAGACAGGCCATGAGGGGAAAAGCGGTGTCGCTATTTGCAATTAATTTCATTTCACTGGTGTGACAAACCAGTGAAAATGATATTTTGCCGGTAACAATATTATCGTACACCCCCATAATTATTGTATGGGTTGACAACCATGAGTATATTCATTCAAATTATGGTATGCCCCTATAATTATCATACGGGTTGGCAACCATGGGATCAAGAGACGCGACACTGTAAGAACGTTGCTGGCAAATGGTCTCCACTCGAAGGGCTTGGATGTGTATGAAGAAGTACACTACATCGCTGATAATGACAGTAACAGGCGTGTTGACATCATCTACATCAATAGAAAAAAGGATGATGCAGAAATTGTGAACCCAACAATCCGGTTTGAACAATCACCTAAACAGCAAGAAGAAGTTGAAGCAGAAAAGAATTATGAACCAACTATACCATATTTTATGGACAAATATAAAATTAAAAAATTGCTGTAAGTGGTCTGCTTTTTTGGTGCACGGGGAACCATTACAAAACATTTTGTTTCATGGTGGGGTAAATACAGATTGGAAAAAAGAATAGAATCACAGATTGTTACAACAATAATAAAATATTCTGTAGCTATTTTGAGAAACCATCTTTATGGGAAACACATTGTTTAATTACTTTATCTAAATTGATAGTTTTATAATTGTTTTGTTTTATACGATAGTTGCTGTTATTTTTTTATTATTATCTTTGTTACATTTGCTATCCATTACTTCTGTATGAGATTAATTATTATTTGTAGTATTCTGTGTCGCTAGGCAAACCCTAAATAGGGTCAGATGATCAAATAAAAAAAATGTAGATTGTGTCATTCATAAGTATCAAATTGCAAAGAAAATTGTTAATACAACACTGTGATACAGAAAAAAAAACTATAAATCACTTATTGCCTCGCCAGGCAGTAAGAAGGCAGAAGAACAAGAAAGTTCACAATTACAATCAGAGTTCTTTGAAGTTCTGTGTAAAATAATGATACAAACCAATTTTAAAATACAATATCCTCTGTTTAAAAACTTCATTAGCAAATATACTAAACCATTTGACAAACATGCAGAGCAATGAGAAGATATACAACATCTAAATATTTTCATGTTTGTGAAGCTAATTTTTAGGTCGTGGCTCGCTTCTCGTTGTCGTTGTGTCGCCCGTTGATTTGGTTCTATCCCTCTAGCTCTGCAAGAGATCTCTTTATCTCGGGTACGCGCAGATGTTTTCGAATAGACTACCCAAGGAAACCTTTTTATATATTGTTTATTGCATCTTAGATTTATTTTCAGGAGCTATGCCGATTGTATATGTAGAGGAATCGCACTTACGTCCACACAGCACAACCTGCAGTACTGGTCTGTGTAGTGACGCTTTCTCTCTTACCCACGCTAAGAAGACCGTTCTCTTCCAATTTGAATGTCATGACGTCATCCAAGAAAGCCTCGTATCCAAAATGCTATTTCCTTTTCCCGCAATTTAGAAATGTCCCTTTCTATTATAACATGTTCTTTTATGAATTTCGTATATATAATTACCTTTTTAGGATTAAACGATGTTTACTTTATATTTTATTAAATATATCGCGCGACTTTTAAGGTTGGTCGACCTGACTTTTTACTGATTTCGAACTATAGGGTATGACGTCATGACTCGTTAATTTCAAACCAATAATGTGTTTATCCTACAAATTTAACGACTATTATTTACTCATATCTTGCTCACCTTACAACACTTCCTGCTCTATTATCTATTTATGTTATTACTTAACACTTATCGCAAATCTCATATCCGGCAATTAAATTAAAATGTGTCTTTATCAAGCCCATCCGATTGGAAATCTAAATTTCGGTATCAAATGCCCCCATTTATGTTATTTTATTATTTCATAATAAAATAATGTAAATGTCTTGCCCGAAAGAAAAATTAAAAATTACTCCTGTATTTTGAATAATCGGCAACACTCCCATTATATACAATTTTCAATTACACTGTTTTGAAATTGGTTATTAACATATTTTCTCATTAATCTTTTTAACATGACAAACAATTATACACTTGACTTAACATTAATCCTTAAATACTAATTACAATATGTTATGGTTTCTTCTGTTAAGCTTTTATATAAAGGTTAAATTTCAAGAGTCTTTCTTTATACTTCCTTCTTTTAGTTCATGTTTGCTCACTTCGCTCTCACTATCACTTGCACTGTGATTTTTCACTTTTGTTATTGTAACACATATCTGTACTATATCCTTTAAGCACTAAAATGTACATATATTTATATAAATCCATTACACTCTTCAGACAAGTTCTTTCTTTGTCTTGCTGTGATAACTATCTATACATCTAAATATTTTAACAAATGTTTACAAAGTAAATATTCTGTTTTCTCTCTATGCGGAGATGAACAATTTAACAATCTTTCTGAAGCTGTTATTGTGAGCTCTATACAATATATTTTTAAGCTCTTTGTAGTAGATAGCAATTCACATTCTGCATTTTTCATGAATATGTAAGTACCTGACCAATATATGATTTTCAAGTAAGCTAACATTTACATTTTATCTCAAAGCTGATTGGGCGCCAATAGACAAATGACACTTCCAATTTTTCTTTTACATTAAATCAAGGTTCCAAGGCACCACACGGTTTCTTGTATGGTCGAAGGAGTTGTTTATGCCATCTTCCCAGACATTTTTCATTTTTAACATCTTTTAATTCATAGGTATGATAACCAAATTTTGATATAATTTCTGCAGGACCTTTATATAACAATTCCATCCTTTTGTTCCTACCTCGCAAGGCACTTGATAACTTATGGTCTTTAACTAGTACCCAATCGCCTATCTTAGGTTCCCATTTATGTTTTCTACTCTTTTTCTTTAATTTTCGCTTCTCTGCCTTTTTCTTGATTCGTTCAAAAGCAATTTTTGCTCTTTCTTCCTCACTTAACTGAATGTCATTAATTTTCAGTGTTTTTGGTACCCCGATCAATATTGGTTCTGGTTCAATTCCTAACATTAATTTTATTGGTGCAAACCCAGTAGTTAAATTAATGGTGTGATTGATAATCTTTTCTATCAATGGACAATATTTCACCCAATCCTTGTGATTATGATGTGTAAGTACACGTAAATAAATTCCTATATCTCGGAGGACACGTTCTGTTGGATTCCCTGATGGAAAGTATGAGGAACAATGATATAACTTTATCTCATGATTTTCTAGGGTTTCTTTAAAGATTTTGCTCCGATGAACTGTAGCATTATCTGTTAAGATTGCCTGAATCTTGCCATATTTAGGCACATAATCTTTTATTATCTTTCCTACACATGTTTTGCTGCTGATATTCCTAACAGGATAAATTTTAATAAATTTACTAAAAACATCATGAAGAACAAACATATATCTACATCCAAATTGTCCTACTGGTAGCTCCCCATGTGCATCAGCAGTAACTAGTACATTTTTCCCTTCTCTTATGATTGTCTGAGGTTCTATATCAAATTTGATATTAAATGGTTTGGTCCTTTGACATAAATCACAGCTTGAACATATTTTTCTCACTTTCTTTGCCAAATGTTTTATATAAAAATGGTCACTAATTACCATGATTAGCTTTTCACTACCTGTATGAGCTAGTGTTTTGTGATAAGCAAGTATAAGTTTCTCTTGTAAAGCTTTTGGTACCATTACTTTCCATTTAGGTTCAATTCTTCCATGAAATTTATAGATTTTTCCCTCATAAATACCTATATTATCTTTTAGATTTTCTGTGATTGGTTGTGCCTTTTCTCTCAATTTCCTAAGTTCATCGTCCTCTGTCTGTAATTGTTCCAAATTTCGAAATTCTTTAGCTAATTGAGTCCCTTCTAAGGTTTTCAAATATAGTATGGTTACATCATGTTTGTTGTCACTAATTGTATCTGGTATTGTGTAATTGGTTTTCATCCTTGATAACAAATCACTAAAAATATTTTGACTTCCTGCTATGTGTTTGATTTCTATGTTATGGGATGTGATCTCATGTATATATCTAGAAATACGTGTGCTTGTGAGTTTGCAAGAGTTCATAAATGCCAAACTAACATGATCTGTGTAAACTATTACTGGGTTGTTATATACATATTGCTTAAATTTTACAAGTGCAAAGTAAATAGCTGCTATCTCTTTTTCTGTAGTGCAAGCCTGTGATTCAGTCCTTGAAAGCCCCCTTGAAGCTACAGCAATGAGGTGATCTTTTCCTTCCTCATCTTTTTGTAATATGACACTACCATAACCAAGTCCTGAAGCATCCGTATAAATTATGTAGGGGAGATCTTCCCTAGGTTTTTCCAATAAAATTGACGCTGCAAACAATGTTTTTACCTTTTCGAAAGATTCTTGTTCTACTGATGACCATTGCCATTTTACATCTTTTCTCAAAAGTTGTCTTAATGGGGCTACTACGGTTGCATATTCCAGGATAAATCTTGACTGATAATTTAGAATACCAAGAAATCTTCTCAATTGTTTTATATTTTTAGGAGCTGGTATTTTATTTATGCTTTCAATTCTGTCGGGATTAGGCCTGATTCCCTCATTTGAAATAACATAACCTAAAAATTCTGTCTGTTTCACAAAGAATGCAGTTTTACTTGGCTTTATTGTCATGTTTGCTTTCTTTAACTGACTAAGCACATAATTGATATGATTTAAATGATCCTCTATATTTTCTGAAAAAATTACAAAATCATCCACATACTGAGCTACAAATTTCTTTATGGTTTCTCCAAAAATTTCATACAAAGCTCTTAATAGTGCACTACCACTGGTATTCATACCAAAGGCGCAAACTCGAAACTGATATAATATTCCTGAATGTAAAAACGCTGTATATTTTCTTAAATCTTCTCTAAGTGGGATCTGCCAAAAAGATGCTGTAAGATCTAGAGTAGAAAAAATTTTGCCCTTCTGCAATTTGTTCAATATTACCTCTACACTTTCTGGTCTAAATCTATCAGGTTTACAATGTTGATTTAGTTTTCTCGCGTCTAATGTCACCCTAATCTTTCCATTGGCCTTATTTACAATACATAGGGGATTCACAAATTCTGAATTCGAAATCTCAATAACCTCATCTTCTAACATTGACTTTATAACTGCATCTACCTCTTCTCTTATTGTACTAGGGATAGCTCTCGCTTTATGTGTAAAAGGTTTGATGGGTATCATCTCAAACGAATGAGTATAAATATTACATTTACCAGGTTTCTCAGAGAATACTTCTTTATTTCGGATTAATATTTCAAACAGTTTATCCCTCTGTTGTTCATTTAGTTGATCAGCCTGAGTTACTTTTTCCCTCAACAATTCTTCTAAGTCTTCACTACTCTCCCTATCATAGTACCTAGTTGTGTCAGAAAACCTCAAATTGTCTATGAAATCATTTTTATCCCATTCTACATTTTCTTTATTATCGACACTGTACTCTTTGACATTTACTTCAGTTAATTCCATAGCTCCTACTTTAACATATTCTACAAAGAATGTATCCCCTTGGATTTCTTCTTCCTCTTTTTCTCGTACAATAGTTTCTGAACTACTATCTTCCACAAAAGGCACTATAATGGTCTCATCTTCAACTTTCATTTTTAGAATCATGTTTTTAAAATTCACCACAGCTTCCCAGGCATAAAGACAATCACAACCTATTATAATATCTGTCACAAGTCTTCCTACAATCAGAAATAAAATTCCTAGTATTCTCCCATTTATTTCAATATTTATCATTGCTTGAAATTTTACTCTCTCTTTTCGTTTTCCCACAGCTAGCGAGCAATATATCCCATTAACTGGTAAAGACATTACTTTAAAACCACTACTTTGTAAATTATCATAAAAATTTTGTGAGCATACTGTGCTATTTGATCCTGTATCTATAATTGCATTGTATTGTTTTCCATTTACTCCAATTTTGATTTTAGGTGAATCTCCTACTTTTTCGTTTTCGTCGATTCTATTTTTACATTCTCTTTTCTTTTGTATCATCATTTGCCTTCCAGGACTATTTATTTCCGAGTACTTATCACAATCATTACTAGGATACCCAGTTCTCACTGAAGGCGCGTTTGACCGGGTCTGGCGTTTCCCTGATTTTTAGGTATGGCTCCTGTACTATTTCCCGAATTGTTACTTCTGTTTTCCTGCATTAAATCGGGGTTACTTCCTACCATGTTTTTGACCGTGTTAATGGCCTCAACCATTTCTGCATTTTCGGGGGAATTTCGTCCATTAGAATACCTTTCTCCCTGTCTTGGTGACCTCGGTCTAAACTCATTATCTCCGTTTGTCCAATACCCATCATTTGAATTTCTACTATGTCCAAAATAACGTCCCCGTCTACCTCGATCAAATCTATTTGTATTCATATAATTCACCCTTATATTTCTTCCCCTTTGATTACCATTTCTATTTTGGTGACGCCCTTCCTGGTTATATCTACCTTGATTTTCCCACCGGAATGATTCCATCCTTGGTACTGGTCCTTTATATCTTTCCCTAATCTCACTTCTATTCTGATAATACTGTGCCCCTTGCCCGAAAGAATTTACAGTTTCTTTTTCTTCATATTTATTTCCAAATGCGTGTTTTGGCTTATTGACTTCTAAGGCTGATAATAATTCTATCATAGCTGCAATGCTATCGGGTCGGGCTATGATTAGGTAGTGTTGAAGCGTTTCCGGAAAATGTGGAGTAACTATATTTATTAGATCTTTTTCATCTAAAGGAGGATCCAACATCTTCGATTTTCTCGCTATTCTCATAAAATAGTTTACCATCGATTCCTCCGATCTAGGATTAAACTTTCCATTGCTTAATTCGACTCTAATATTAGCCTGCCTACTAGCTCCCCAATATCTGGTTAAAAAGATGTTCCTAAAGGTCCTGTAATCATTATTGTTACCCATAGAAAGGCCTAGCCAATTAGCAGCATTACCCTTTAGGCATTTTCTTACTATCACCATCTTGTACTCCTCTGGTATACGTTTCACCGTGAAGTACTCTTGTAACCCTTCTAAAAAGGCTTTAGGATCATCTGAATCTTCATTTTCAAAAACTGGAGGTGTCATTTCATTTAAGACATGGTTAGGCCAATGTAAATTTGAATTGTCACCTATCCCTGAGCTATTTCCGAGATCAGAATGGGAATTACTGTTACCCCTATTTTGCATCGAAATGTCAGCTGATACACCTGGTATTGCCTCGTTTCTTGCAACTTCATTACTAAGATTGTTGTGATTACATGCATTTTCATTTAATTTCAAATTTTCTAAGGCCTCTTTTACCTGAGTAATTTCTGTTACTACCCCTTTTATTTGGTCTGTAACATCCTCCAAATTTCTAGCCTGCCTTGCACTTTCTACATCAGATCTTTCCATTCTAACTTTACACCCCTGTAACTCTTCTCTAATTTCTTCCCTTTGTTTGTCTAATCTATATGTTACTTTTTCCCTTTCTTTATCTAATTTTTCACTCACTTGTTGACCTAATTTCTTTTCAGAATTCTTTACTTCTTGCCTTATTGTCTCTAATTCTCCCTTAACCTGTTCTCTATTTTCTTTTACTTCACTACTGACTTTATTAATTTCCTCCCTAACTTCTTCCCTAAAGGTTTCTAAAGCTCTCTTCTGATTTTCCAATTGCATTCCCAATTCCTGTTGTCCCTTCTCTAATTTCTGTCCTAACTCTGTTCTTAATTCTTTACTAGTTTCATCTATCTTTTGACTTAACTCTGTACTCATCTTTTTCACTGTTCTTAATTCTTTACTAGTTTCATCTATTATCTTTTGACTTAACTCTGCACTCATCTTTTTCATTATCTTTTGAAACATATTCTCTATTTCTGACATAATCACTGGCCTTTCTGAATTAGTACTAAACATTTCTGAACTACCTCTAGGTGTTTCTCTAACGTTCTGATCTTCTACTTCTTGGCATATTCTGCTACCAATTACATTCTGATTAAATTCTTCCATCCTAACTACACTTTTCTCAATTTCCGGACTCTCAAAACCTAGAAAATCGCTATCACTGTCTTCCATTTCTAAACTATTTACACGTGTTTTTCTACTCACCAATATTTCACGCACTTAAACTTGTTCACTACACTTTTCACAGATGTTCACACGCTAGGCACCTTCTTGTCTGCTGGCTCGATGCTGGCCTGGTCGTCTTGGGGTTGGTCTCTTCTCTCGACGCTACACGTTGGGTCACCTTCTTGTTTGCTGGTTCTATGCTGGCTTGGTCGTCTTGGGGTTGGTCCATTCTTTCGACGCCCCACGTTGGGCGCCATTTGAAGCTAATTTTTAGGTCGTGGCTTGCTTCTCGTTGTCGTTGTGTCGCCCGTTGATTTGGTTCTATCCCTCTAGCTCTGCAAGAGATCTCTTTATCTCGGGTACGCGCAGATGTTTTCGAATAGACTACCCAAGGAAACCTTTTTATATATTGTTTATTGCATCTTAGATTTATTTTCAGGAGCTATGCCGATTGTATATGTAGAGGAATCGCACTTACGTCCACACAGCACAACCTGCAGTACTGGTCTGTGTAGTGACGCTTTCTCTCTTACCCACGCTAAGAAGACCGTTCTCTTCCAATTTGAATGTCATGACGTCATCCAAGAAAGCCTCGTATCCAAAATGCTATTTCCTTTTCCCGCAATTTAGAAATGTCCCTTTCTATTATAACATGTTCTTTTATGAATTTCGTATATATAATTACCTTTTTAGGATTAAACGATGTTTACTTTATATTTTATTAAATATATCGCGCGACTTTTAAGGTTGGTCGACCTGACTTTTTACTGATTTCGAACTATAGGGTATGACGTCATGACTCGTTAATTTCAAACCAATAATGTGTTTATCCTACAAATTTAACGACTATTATTTACTCATATCTTGCTCACCTTACAACACTTCCTGCTCTATTATCTATTTATGTTATTACTTAACACTTATCGCAAATCTCATATCCGGCAATTAAATTAAAATGTGTCTTTATCAAGCCCATCCGATTGGAAATCTAAATTTCGGTATCATTTGGCAGTACACATGTATCTGTAATGTCTATTTTTACTTTCTCTACTGGTAAATAGAAGGATGTATTGCATTCCACCCAAAACTTTGATGTCGAGATTTCATCGGAAATGCATGTTTTGAGGCCCCCTGAATCCAAAGAAAAAAAAAGCATTTTTAGAAAAAAGTCTGTGTGTCAGCCTGTGGACAGTATAACTCGAAAACAAAGTCGGTTAAAAATCAAAGTTGGTATTTAAGTTTGTCTTTCAAGGATGCAACACAAAGATTTTAAAGAAAATAGCCCTACCCTAAACTACCCTTTATATGGAAAATTTTTATTTTCTTGAAAATGGCTAACGATTTTTATTAAAATGTCATATGTTTAAGATATTTGTATGACAAATGAAATGTATATTTTGAATTTTCTGGCTATAGCCTATGTAGTCCTGTTTACTCTGAATGACTTTTGAATAACTCGTAAACCGTAAGAGATAGACAAAATCTTACTGTACAAAAAATGTAGATCTTGCTAAAACACACAATCTATGTCTGAATACATTTTTTTGTAGAGTGAAGCATTTCAGAGATATTACTTATTTGTGTCAGTTTCAGAAAACTAAACCTTTTGTGAAATGGAACATTGTTGTTCATTTTTATATATGTTAAGCATGCAAAGAGAACAGGATCTCAAAGCTTGAAAAGAGTTGACTATCGCTCAAAGCCTACTGTATTCTAATATTCCCCTTTCACCTACAAGGAAATAAGCAATAAGATAATTTGACCAACTGTTTATCTCAACTAACACGAAGAAGATATAGGAATAAGAGTTTGTAAGAATGGTTAGTACAAGAGCAGAGAAAGTCATGTGAGTGCAACACATCAGATTTTTTAAATTATATTTATGGTTACACCTTTGACTTTGATGTTTACAGTTCCAGGTTACTTGTGTCACCCCTTCCCTTCTCTGCACTGTCTATACATAGGTGCAGCACCCACACATTGCAACATGGGCATCGGCAGATTTTTTTCTGGGGGAGCGAGGGGTGCACATGTTGGAAGTTTGCAATCAAAAATATTAATTCATTATTTTGTTGCCAAAAGTTATAGTATTTGTTGCTCATAAGTGTATTAATCTGTGCTAAATAAACATTTTTCTTTACATTAAAATTTAATGTAATTATTTACATTAAAATAATAGTCTAATAGTAATTGACGTGACGCCGGCTTGCACAACATTTTTACTGGAGTCAAATGAAACACAAGGTGGAGCTCTTAACAATACTGAAAAAATGCTGAGTTTTTTAATGTATATAGAAGATCGAGCTGGTGTGGCAGAGGATCTTGGTGTTACACAGGCTACAACCTCAAATAGTTCTGGGAAGTCATTAATGCTGTCAACACTAGAGCAAGGAATTGGGTACAGTTTCCTACAACTGCTGCTGCTTTTCAGGTGGAGTGGTCAGAACGTTATAATTTGTGCAGTGGATTGTACTCATATTCTAATAAGCAAACCAAATGTACATGGCGACGAGTACTTCAACAGGAAAGGAGTCCCCTGCATCAATATGCAGGCTATGCAATGCAAATGAAAGATGTACGAGTGTTGTTGGAGGATGGTGGGATCTGTGGACGATTCTCGGATATGGAAAAAGTCAGATGCTTACACAGTAGTGGCCAGTAATTCTACCAATACACTACTATTAGGGGATTCAGGCTATGGTATTGCACCATGGTTGATGACTCATCAAAATCCCACTACTTCAGAACGCATAGCATACAATAGGTGCATTACAAAGGAAAGGGTAATAATTGAACAATGTTTTGGTCAAGTTAAATAGCAGGTCCCTATTTCACAAAACAAGATAAACCTAATATGAAATCCTTTCACAAAGTAAGTATAGCTTTAATTCATGATAACCGTTTTTAACATCTTGGAATTGCATATTTTGATGTTACATAAATTTTAATCGCCCAGCTGCAGAGATCAATATATGATCCCAAAACACAAGTAAAAGTAATTTACTTTCAGTATATCACTGTGATAGACTCAGCACCATCAAATTAAGGGAACCAGGGTTTAAATTTAGTTCTGACAAATCTCAAGTACTACTTTATTTACCCCTCCTCCACAACAAAAAGAAAAAAAAAATATGTAAACTCTGTCCTGTAATTAGATATGCATTTATTGTGTAGAAAATTTTGTTTATCTGTTTTAGTTCACCAGCTATACAAATGTCATTCAGAATGAAAAGGGACTTCACAGACTGTTCCCCAAAAAATTAAAGATATAACTACATTTTAATTGTCATGCAAATATCTTAAACATATGCCATTTTAATCAAAATATGAGCACAGTGGCCCTTTTTTCGAAAATAAAAGTGACGAATATTTATCCCCGTAAAAGGTAGTTTTGAATGGGGGCTTTTTTTCAAGTTGTGTCGCACTCTTGGAGGATACTAAATTTCAATACAACATCAATTCACTGTTTGCGTTTTGATGTACGCACACGCACGCACGCACGCACGCAGGCACGCAGGCAGGCAGGCAGGCGGGCAGGCGGGCAGGCGGGCAGATGGGTAGACGGGCAGACGGGCACCTTTTTTTTCATTCAAAGCCTTAGGAGGGGACTTTTTGGTTAAATCTCAATATCAAATTATTGGGCAGAATGCAGTAATTCCTCTACCATAAGTCATGTAGTTGAGAAACTAAAAAATTACACAATATGCAGGGACGAGCAGATATAAACAATTATAATCGCGTTAAAAGAGAAAACGTAGACTTGCTTCTGCAGCATTTTCTTCCAGAGGGAAATGAAACATGAAGGGGACCTTTTAACAATGCTGAAAACATCCTAAGGTGTTTTCATCTTGCCTCCGTACGATAATCGCTAAACAGAATGTGAATGAGGTCATAGTAATCCGCTCTCGTTACCAACTGATAATGTAATCAAAGTGTTACGTAGAGCAGAATATTTGCAAATCAAAACCAGGTTAGAACTGAAGATTTTCCTATAAAAGCGACCCTAAATTTAAAGTTCCATCAAATGAAACTGTCATCCGGTATAGCTTTAATTCATGGTAAAGCCTGATAGAATCTTGGAATTATGGTAGCTGCAAAATTAAAGGCAGCTGATGCTATTCTTTTTCCTGTTGTGCAAATAAGTTTTGTGGGTGCAAATGATATTTATATCATTGGATTTTTAGCATGTTCAACTATGCATCACAAGACATGGCAAGCCTATGATTGAATTTAATATCGAGCCATCCGCCATCAAATTTTGCAGCAGCTATAGTTATTGATATTTTATATAGATGTAAAGGTTATCAGTATAATGGTGCAAATACACAAGTACAAATTATCTACTTTGAATATACCAGTTGATAGCAAATTCTGAATACTATAAAATTAAGAAAATCACAGATTGAATTTAGAAAGCATATGAACATGATCGGTGCAATGTTAGGTGAATCTCAGTTTCTATTTCATTTGTCAAATGCTACTTACATTTAAAATCAGTATCTCTATTAGGTTTATTAAACAAGATACATTTAACATGAATAAGGATATGAATATATAAGGGCAGCAAATATTTAAAGCGCCTCCAGACAGAAAAATAGGCATGTTTGTTTATGTGGCATGGTGAAGGTCACTGAGCTAGAGCTTTGTATTGATAGCAAGAGCTGTGGGAAGCGGGGAAGTTTTTGTTTATACCAAATCATGACCTTTTGCTTAATTCTCAACTTGCTTACCAGTTTCAGCTCACAAGCACTAGCTAGCTTTTATTTATATCACCCAATATCACAAACAGAACAAGATCAAAGGTACCTAACGTTCAAAAGTCTATCTATACCAAAATGGTTAGAAGCATAGTCATTTTTGCATTACTTTTTTATGTTAACAGTACCTGTAAAATTTCTGCTTAGTTTATCAGATTGTATCTTCAAGGAATTTACCTATAGTCCTGAAACCATGGAATTATGTAAAATTGATCATTAATGCAAACTGGACAATTTCTGTAAACAAATAATGAAACAATTTCATTATTTGTTCATAGGCATACTGTTACAGTATTGGTGTGGGTAACACTGTGGGACTCCAGGAAGTATAAAGTTTAGGGTTTGAGGCTCTCCATATGACTGAGGAGGAGGAGGAGGAGTAGTAGTAATATTTTAGGGCGCACAACTGCTGGGGTTATTAGTGCCCAAACAATGCAACCACATGACTGATAAGATGTGAATCATCTATTAATTAAAAGTTGAAAGATGAATAAATTAATAAAGGTAAGGTTGCAGACTAATCAGATGATGAAGAATCACTAAGTGTGAGGTGTCAATAATTACAATAATACAAGGAACGAAAGAGATATCTGTCATGCTCCTGTTGGCAGAAATGTTCACATATCCAGAAATTTAAGAGAAGCCTGAATAATTAGCTGCCCAGAATATGAGGGTAGCATGACTGACATATAAGAGGGAGCCGTGCTAAGTATTGAGCATTGCAAATGCTGTAACAAGAGGATGTGTTAAGCAGATGTATTGGTCATTCTTAAAGTGTTCTGAAACTAAAAGAAAAGGACTCCACATGATACACTAGCAGTGGTAGGAGAAAGTTCATTTTTGGTACAAATAATCACTCCTTGACTTCTCTTTAAAAGGCCAGACAGGAAGTGAAATCCCGGGGAGGATGGGTAGGATTTCTCCCCTCCCCACCAATGATTTCATACCCAGAATTTCTCCTCCACTAAAATATCTCAGAGGGTGGTTTATATAACCAGACAAACAGCAAAACATATAGTACTAAAATGCACCTCCCCCCCACCAACTTCTAACAATTTCACAACCTGGGGCCAGACATGCAACGTGCATAATGTAATTGTGTTCCGTGCATTGGAATACGCTTGTAGAAGTATCTTCACCATGTGAAATTTGTGTAATGGAGCAAACAAATTAGCATCAGTGCATAAACAGCCAGAAATAATGGGATGGGTAAGTAAGTTGAGGTTTATTGCTTAGTGCATAGTCCTTGTAAGTGTAAACATAAGACAGGTTTAGCTATTTTGTATGTTGGTTAGTGGGGCAGCATTAAAAGGAAGATGATCATAAAAGGATATTTGAGGAGCATTTTTTCAATACTCGGTAGATGCAAAATTTTACAAAATTAAGTTATATATAGTATCGGCATAATTTTCACCTTCTGCATTGTTCTGTGAAATCAGATTTTGCAAAATTTGATTCATGTCCTTTGTAGAAGCTAGGGAATATCAGCAGTTTTTTCAAAACTCGATAGATGCACTTGTTCAGTTAAAGCAAAGGTCGATAGATGCAATTTTATGATTTTATAATCCATATTGTAGCAACTTCAATTCTATGAAACGAATGTTGGCATTGACTGCCATCTCACTATTGCGATTCTTGGAATTCTCAATCATTTCTGCAAGCTTTGTACACTGCTGCTTCGTTGGCAATAACTGCGAACTCAGGTTGTGTGCTTGGATTTCACATTCATTTCTGCAAGCTTTTGGTTCCATTTATATCCTGCCTTTAACTGCAGAGGTCATATCGGCAGCCTTGCCTATTGGCAATGTTGTTACTCGTTTAACAGTGGGTTTTTCGGTCTTTGGGGGGTTTTATACGTTGAATTCACACACACTTTCATTCATACTTCCAGACTCAGGGAAAGATGAAGAATAATCTTGGCTGGAGAAAAATTCCTACCCCCCTGCCAGGAATTGAACCCGGGACCCCTTGCAGAGCAGGCAGGTGCTTCTACAAGCTTTGTTATCTTACATGACATTTTTATTCTTAGTTGAGACACTGCACTGTACGATGCACAATGGACAGGAACTCAGATTGTGAAACTGTACCAGTCGTAGAATGCGCGGGAGGTAGGAATTGCAAAAACAAGGAAAGGAAATCAAAACGCAAGTCAAGGAAAGCTCATACTCCAGCAATTAAATGTTCACATGGTCTTGAGTACACTCCACAAAATCCTGAAACTAAAGCTTCCAAGGAATCACAGGGGTGTCAAAAGTTAGATTATCTCTCCTGGCTAGAAAATTTCACTTATATGGGAATGCGCCAAACGAAACCAGAGGAGATGAGAGAACAGGAATATTACAGAAGGGCATTACTGCTGCTATAAAGCAAGACATTAAGAAGTAATGATGTAGAGAAAGCCACTATGGAAGAGCAAAATCAATTAGAGGATACTCACCTCCAGAACTTAATATCAGAAAAATGTGGACCAATTTCTGCAACGAAAGAACATTAAGAAATCTACCAGTCTGCTCATTGTCAAAATATAAAAACATATTTTACAACTTCTTCAATCTTTCATTCCGTACACCACACACTGGCACATGCTCAACCTGCAAAATGGAACTGATGAAGATTAAGACAGAGGCAGATGTGGAAAAGAGAAACGAACTAAGAACCATATACAGTCTGCACAAGCACTAATAAAGGTGAAAGCTTACTTATTCATATTATTTGAAATTTCTTTGTGTATATTCAGTATGTTTGTTATATAAATAAAACAAAATATATTGTTATTGTAGCAGTACTTAGTTTCCAAGTTTAAACATTAATATGTTGGTTGTATAGTACATTATGTGTTATAAAGAGGTGAAGATAAATAAAAAAAAATAAATGCATAAATAAAAAGCAACAAAAACAATAAATGACAAAAATAACAAAATTTCATGTCTTAATTTCTCGCTCACGCAAAAAAGTTAATCAGCATCTATCGGCTTTTGAAAAAACTCTGCATTTTCAAACCCCAAATTTGCACTAGTTAAACTATGTTATTTGTTTCTTTTCACATTCAATGAGACAGTATCAGGAAGGAGAATTCAATGATAAATACAGTTGCTGTGCTAACCAATTAGTATTGCCAATAAATAGAAAAAACCGTTTTTCTCAGAAACGCATTTTGTGCATCTATCGAGTTTTGAAAAAACGCTCATTTATCCACAAACATTGTACCATTCATTTATGACAGCTAGTCCAAGTTTGGAAGAACCCATGTCCTGTAGAAATCAAATAGAATTTCCCAGATGTTCCAATGACAATGATGTTGAACAGCACAAGTAGATGGGAAATGCAGAGACAACAGCAAGGCACAATGACTGACAACCTCAGGTTGACCAGCGATTGCATTAAACATCCTACATATCCTTTCATCCCTACCACAGTATACCACTAATGCAATTTTGGCTTCTCCTGCTATTTGATTTAAGCTAGCACTATTGTTACTAAACATTCATCATCATCGTCGTCGTCACCACCGCCACCACCACCACCACCACTGCCACTGCCACCACCACCGCCACCACCACCATCATCTTTATAATTCACCACTATCACAAAGTATATAGAGACTAATAACTTCACTTCAATAAAATTGAGTTGTACTCAACACACACTGTGTTTTAGCACCTAGTCTGTGCAATTACAAGATGGCATACTTGGATAGAGGCCATCACACATTATGCGGTGCATTACAATGTAATTGTAAATGCTATTAGCACTCTGTGATGCAGATTCATCTGCTACTGTAACTGCAAAGTCTCTGATATTGAATGAAGTATCTGAAAACGTTCAGTTCATGTCCAACAATTTTGCAATTTTGCCCAAAGCAATTAAACAATTAGAAAAATAGGGTTTGGAAATGTCCAAGAGCATAAGCATAATAGAAGACTTAGCTAATTCAATTAATAGGATGCCTCTTGTGCCAGGTATCAAACAGGTGAAAGCTAAATTCCAGAAAGTTCTAAACAAAAATATTGGTTATCATGCTGTGTGTGAAATTTTAAAAATGAGTAAGAAGGAAAACACACCAGACGACAGAGTGGAATTCTTTACATTTGCACCTCTGATATCATGTGACATAGAAAGAAGTTTCTCACTGTTTAGTGCTTCAGTGATAGGCGTCAAAATTTCACATTTAGTAATTTACAAATGTACATTGTAACCCAGTGTAATGCACTCTGTGATATTATAGTTAATAAATAGCAGTATGTATAAGCATTTAAGTGCAATTCAGAATGCATAGCTTATGATGCTTGTAGGCTGTGCTGCAGTGAGGCAGTTTTCATGGTCAGGCTGTATCTACCTGCAGTTGTTTACACATGTGAGCAATAACAGTAAAGTCCATGTGCAGTATACCTATGGAAAAACGCACACGCCTCCGGCCTTTAGTAATGTGGAATTCAGAGGTATGAGATGTTCTTCACTTTGGCTTGCAGAATTTGGGGTCCTTTCTTTGCTAGTTGGTAAGCTGCCTCATTCTCTGTTATCCCATAATGTGATGGGATCCACTGTAGAGCTAATTTTTTGCCAGAGTTCATAACTGGGAGTTAAATCTGTGACATTCTTTTGTGTCCAGTGTGTTTGAATTGAGAATTGCTTGGTTAGATGCTTTGGAATCAGTGAGTATTACTGCTCTGTCAATGTTGCTAGTTCTGAACATTAGACTTTCAAGAGCACATCTTATTGCCTCTATTTCACCATCAAAATTTGTAATAAATGCTCCAGCATGGTTGTAGAATGAAAATAACGTGCATGTTCTGCCTGCTCCTGCACTACTTTCAAAAGTTGTCATAGATCCGTCAGTGTATATATGCAGCCGTGATTCTGGGGGTAACTATTTATGGTTTCTAGGCTCATTTGTTTAAGGTTGGCATTGCTGTTATCAGCTTTCTTGCCAACATCTTTATTTCGTATTACTTTGACATTAGGTAGCATGTATTGTTCTAGTGAGTTTTCTTTCAGGGGGAGAAGTGCTCTGTTTGTTGGGATGATGTAATTTTGTTGCAGTTCTTGGATTTTCTCTATGAATGTTGTCTCAGTGACTAGTTTTCTTCCTGGGGGATTCCTTTGTGTCCATTTGCTTTATGGGAGTAGGAGAAGTTTTTCATGTTGGAGCAGTGCTTGTTCTTGTATTTTCAAGGGCAGTGGGCAGTTGTTACTGATGATATGCGTTGCCTCTTTTGGTGTTAATTCTACACTTCCTGTGATGATTGTTATTGCTTGATTTTGGATCTTGTCCAACTTTTCCATGTTTTGAGGTGATGTGATCTGGACTTCATTGCAGTATTGTAAGACAGGCTTGATATACATGCAATATGTGATGTTGAGTGTGTTTAGGGAGCAACCCCATTTAGTGCAGCATGATCTTTTTAGTATATTGAGGCGGTTTGTAGATTTTTTGTAGACTTGATCTGTATGTTTCCATGATAATTTTTTGTTGAAAATAACACCTAGGTATTTTGTTTCATCTGATTTATTAATTTCTTGGTCATTGTAGGTTAGAGATAGTGATCTCTCTTTCTCACCCAGTGTGAAGAATTCGTAACTTGCTTTGCTTATGTTAACTGTCATTTGATTATTTTTGCACCAGCTTTGCAGGCTATTTAGTATATTTTCCAAGTTTTTGGTTGGTTCTAAGGACCACAGTATGAGGTCATGTGCAAAGAGGGCTGACTTTACTTGTGGGGAATTTGTTGCAGCAGTTAAATTATTTATATACAGTAGTGCTCAGGACTGATCCTTGAGGAAGGCTGACATTACTTTGTATTTTAATATTTCATTGTGGTACTTGGTGGCACAGAATCTTTGTATAATGAAGTCTGAAAACCACCGAAGCATGTTGTGTTGGATTCCACCTTCATGCAACTTCTGTATTAATTTATAGCACCAAACTGAATTGTAGGCTATTTGGAAGTCTACAAATACTGCTGCTGTATCTTCCTTCATATTCAAAGCCTCCTTGATGACTTGACTTACTTTGATTACTTGTTAATTTGTGCTATTATTTTCTCTGAAACTAGCTTGTTCCACAGTTATAATGCCATTAGTGTCCAGGTAAAATGTTAGTCTTCTGGCTATCATCCTTTCCATGACTTCAGTTACCACACTTGTGAGTAAGATGGGGCGAAAACTATTTATTTCTGTGACTGGTTTGTCTTTCTTCAATATCGGGATTATAATTGCTTTTTTCCAATCTAAGGGCACTACATGTTCCCAAGTCATTATTATACAAGTGTAGTAGGAGTATTTTGGCTTTTTGACAAAGCCTCATCAGAAATTCAGGGTGAATTTTATCAGATCCAGGTGATTTTTTGTGATGCAGATTGTTTAATGCTGTTTCAAGTTCTCCCATTGTGAATGTTCTAAAGAAGTTTTGAGTCTCCTGTTTCTGGAAAGTTTGTTTTTTTAATGTTAGAGTGAATTTTTTTTTGCTGTTTCTTAGCTTTTTTAGGTATTTTATGTCTGTTGGTGTAAAATTTATTGAATAATGTTGCAAAAGTTTTAGGAGATGTGTATGTTTTCCCATTTTGTGTTATAGGTTCAGATTTGCGGATTTCATTTGTTTTTATGTTACTTATGTATGTGTAGATTTTGCTTCCATTTCTTCTATAATCCATATTTTCAACAAAGTTATGGAAGGTGTTGCGTTTGGCTAAAAGTACATCTCTTTTGAACTTAGCTGCTAGTTTATGCCATTTTTGGGCATCTTCATATTCATTAGATTGCTCTGATTTTCTTCTAGCTTCATTTTGTTCTCATTTCATGCTTTCTAATTCTTTGTTCCAAAAACGTGTATATTTTCTAACTCTTCCTCTTGGTGCTGTTGACTTAGCTGATTTTAATGCTTTCACAAAAGATTCTGTTGAGTTTGTTGACAGATTTTATTTCGTTAACTTCTGATAGTATTTTATCTGCAGATTCTTCTAAATTTTGTGTTAATTGAGCCCAGGACACATTTCTTGTGATGTAATTGGAGGAGGTGATACCAAGCTCAAATGATCTATGACGGGTCTGTGTCCAGGTCCTGGATCGTTTATGACCTCTCTTGTGACTTCCTCTCTTATATCGGATGAAACCAGTAGTAGGTTGGGGTTTGTTGTTGATCCTGAATGGTGCAAAATTGTAGCGTACAAAATTGTTATACACCATTTTGATGGGGTCTGAATAGATAAAGCCTTCCATTACTTTCCCTGTGGCATTAGTGGTGTTGTAGTTCCAGTTTGGGAAATGAGCATTAAAGTCTCCCACCACAATGGTCTTTGGAGTTACAAGTATTTGGTGCAGATCAGGTACTTATTTGGCAGGTTATAGCATCTGTATACTTTAAAATGTTGTTCATTCTTCCATATATTAATTTTAATGAGTTGTAGCTATCATCCATTTCTTTCAGAACATAGAATTTTGATACAATTTTCTTCTGTGTGTTGGTGAGAATTCCACTGGCAATTTGTCATCCTTTCTCTAAAACTTCAAATAAGTAGCTAGAGATGTTAAAGAATACTAGTTGATCATGCTTTGGGTTAGCCTCTTGAATTATAAATATGTCTATATCATTATCATAAATGAGTTTAGTTAATTCACTTTTTTTTGCCTATGTGAGTCCTCCTGCATTCCATTAAAGTATTTTCAGCTTACTAGAAGGTTAAGAGATTTTTTCTTGTATTGGTCCCATCCTGGAGATCTGAATGTGGCACTATTACTCTGTTTCTTCTTAGCAAGAATCATCTCTGCTTAAATGTAGACTGTTTTGTCTGGTGCATCAGAGTTACACCAATCCAGGGGGCACCGTGGGGAAGTGGTCTACTTCAACCTCCTCCCCCTCCAGAATACCCAGATTAAGATTAGATACACAATATGTGTAAATAGTTTTCTAATAGGCACATGTGTGGCAGAACTACATTAGGAGCAATTGTAATTATATAGTCCGTAAAAGTCAATATGTTATTCTTTGATATACAAAACATGTTTCAAAAGTGTTTCTTTAGAGACAGTTGAGATTTTCACCAATTCATACATAGAGCCAAATGTGTCAGAAAAAAAAATATATACCTATATTATATTTCAAAGTCATTCACAGCAAAAAAAAAAAAAAAACTGAATCTATTGACAGTGAGGCAATGTTAATTAACAAATATGTGTATATAAAATGCATAATCCTAAAAGATATGTGAAGTTTAGTTTAGTCATCTATATTTATTAATATGTTATAAATCAGTCTTTAGGGTTTATTAAAGGCTTGTCCACATTTTCATGGTCACATATCCTTCCTTTGGTCATATTTACTATTTCTTGCATATTTACAAGCTTTATCTAGCACAGACTAACACCCCATTGAATATATTTTTATGTCCAAGAAGAGAAATCCTAAGAATGATTTTGAGTCTGGAAAAATATTCACAAAAGCTTACTCACTATGTTAATACAAAATGCACATAATCAGTGAAATAGATGCATAGGTTCTGTTTTATTGCTATGTCAGCGTGCATGTGTATTTTAATTTTATAAGTTTTCAGACATTTCAGTTTATTTCATTTGCTTTCTTTTTAGTAGACACATATGGATACACATGCATAAAGAAAGAAAAATATATCTTCCTTTTGCTATTCAAAGAGGTGCCTGGCTGTCACCCACTTTGCCTACCTCTTGCTTTGCCACTGAATTTAGATTTTGCACAGCAAAGCAATTCTGGTTCAGTATGCAAATTCTAATAGCTCCCTGAAAATAGTCAGGAGCACTTAAGAATAATTTTTGCAAGACAGATAAACTGTTACAATAAGCAATGCAATTCATTATATACCATTTTATCATTCATGCACTGAGACGCTTTCAACAAATGGATATTAAATTTTATTTTCACCACTCACTTATTTTATACTGTTGCAGTTGAAGGAGATGAAGAGAGAGAAGGGTAAAGATTAGAATCAACTAGAAAATAAACAAATAAGAGTGAATGAATTAGGGGAAAAGTGAATACAGGATGTAAACAAAAGTGATATAAGCAGGTAGATCTAAATTAAAGGGGGAAAGTTAGCAAGGGAGGAGAACAGATGGAAAAGGGAAAAATTAGAAAAATGACTATGGGAGCAAACATTGAATATGGCAGAGAAGTAATAAGAAAAGAGCAGCTAGTACTTGTCTATCAAATATCTAAATGTTAAGAATAGTAATTGGCTGCCCAAAGGTGATACAGACTGGGATCCTAGTTCATGGGCAGCCAAAAATTGTAATGTATACTTAGTACTCAATAAACCAATTCCCAAAAAGCAAACTTTTGCATATTCCATACATTTAGAGATATAAATTCTGTAAGTAAAGCAATATTTTCTATAGTTTCTTTTACAAATTATGAATATAATTCCTACTTTGAGTTTATTTATAATTTAAATATGGTATACTTGCATCCTTAGATATATTATATCATATTATATTATTAAACCCCTAGCACAACAGCCCATGAAGGGCCAAGGCTTGCCACCCAGCCGCTGTGTCCCCCACTTCTGCCCACTACAGGCGTCATTGGTGGGGTGCAGTACTGGAGAGTGGGACCTGGCCAGTGCCCCGAGCCCTACCGGCCAGTTATACGGCCTTCTCGACCTGGGGCTGCTACCTCTCCATCAAGTAGCTCCTCAATTGGTGCCCCCGGGACCTAACGAGGCTGAGTGCACCCTGTGTATATTATATATTATAGTATGGTACAGTACATTACGTTATGTTACATTACATCATATATATGTTGTTGTTAGCTAATGCTGGATTTCTTACAATGAAGTCATTAATCCTCTTGCTCTCCAATATTTTTCACTGATGGATGGGGCATTAGAAGTGGCCGGGCACATTTGAAGGTGGTCTCGATCCATTTCCTCTTGCAGATCACATAGAGGACAGAGTGGTGAAGAATATATCCCAATTCTGTTTAAATGTTTTGCCAGACAATCATGTCCTGTAATCAACCTGAAGGTTGCAACTGCTGTTTTTCGAGGATACTCAGGAATTACTGTTTGAATGTTTGGTAGTTCCCATCTTTTATTCTTTGATTTTTCATATTGATATTTTGCAATAATTTTTTTGAATTCAGAGTTGACTAATCTTTTAGCTGCATAAAACGGTAGAATAACTATAGATTTCTGCACATTGCCGGCACCCTTTTTTGCAAGAAAATCAGATTTCTCGTTACCACTCAGTCCACAGTGAGCTGGTATCCATTGGAAGACTAGGTGTTTTTGAAGTGCTGTTACATGGATAAGGATTTTCCAACATTCTATAATTGTTTGGTTTTTTGGTGACAACTTGGAAGTAATTGCTATAATTGCTGCCCTGGAATCTGAGAGAACAACTGCTTGCTGAAAATGTGAAATTCTGTACAAAAGATTTTGTAGGGCCATTCGAATTGCTTCAATTTCTCCATCAAAGTTAGCAGTTCCATAACTTAAAGATTTGTAATAGGAAAAGAGGTGACATGTGACTCCAGCACCTGCTCCATCTTGGTTTGATATTAATGATCCATCAGTATAAATATGGAGCCATTCGTGTTCTGGAAATCTAGTATGGATTGTCTCTAATGCCAATAATTTTAGAACACTAGTTGGAGTATCACTTTTCTTAACTTCTTCTGTCAGGTGTAAATAATATGTGATGTCTAATGTTTGTGTCGAATTGACTTTAGACATGAAGTTTTCCTTTGAATTAGGAAGGTATACATTCTTCTTGATGTCTTGAATTTTGGAAAGAAAGCCCTCCTGAGTCTTTAGTGTATGTGTAAAATTTCTCTTGTGCCATGTATTGAATGGGAGTCTGATCAACTTTTCGTGTTGAATAAGAGCCGCTTTTTCTATTTCATATTCAATTGGACATTGGTTGGTTAGTTTTTCCATAGCTGCTATTGGTGTGGTTTTGATAGCACCTGTAATTAATCTCAGACTTTGGTTTTGAAAGATTTGAATCCTTTTGTGTTTGCTGTTACAAGAACTTCGCTGCAGTAAGTAAATAATGGCTTTATATATATTGTATGTTGTGTTAAGAGTTGCCCTGGAACATCCCCACTTCATTCCTGTTAGACGTTTTAACAGTGAAAGGCGCCTCTCTGCTCTTTGTATTACGTTTTCTAGTGGCTTTTTTCTTAGTGAAAAGATTTCGTAGTTTGATTTTGTTGTATTAACAGTCATTAAATTTTCTTTGGTCCACCTTTGTAATTTGGTTAAGGATTGTTGCATGGTTTTTTCTAGTTCTGTACTTTTGCTTTTTGGTTTTGAAGTCCACATTACCAAACCAAACATTAAAAATTCCATCAATAGAGACAAAACTTGTGAAAATGTAAAGAGAGACAAAATTGTACAAAAGAGGAAAAACAATGACATGGTAATATTTCATCAAAATTGTCAGTATGTAAGTAACAAACGGATACTTACAGAGCTAAATATAATAGATCTGAAGCCTAGCATTACATTACAAACAGAACATGGCCTAAAATCGGAGGAAATTGTGGCAAATAATTACCATGGTTACACACTAGGATCACACTTTTGTAGGCAGCAACACAAAAGTGGAGGTGTAGCTATTTATGTGGAAAATAATATCAAGTTCAAAGAGGTAGATTGTAGTAATTCTAGTAAGGAAATGGTAAGTGAACTAGCAGCAATAGAGATATTCTTAAAAGAGGCCAGGATAGTACTAATCGAGGTATATAGATCTCCTGGGCCAAACAAAATTTATTTCTTAAAATCATAGAAAATGTACTAAACAAAATAAATGAAAAAGATATTAAAATACTAATGGGAGATTTTAACATTGACATGATAAAAGAAAGTGTATGTAAATCATCATTTACAGAAATCCTAGATAGGCATAATTTAAAAATTGGTATAAAAGAGCCAGCAAGGGTAACAAAATATTCAGAAGCCTGTATTGACAATGCTTTAATTAACTTGCCAAAAACAAAATGGAGTACAGTATGTCAATCATTTAGTCAGGAATGGTGATCATTCAAGACAACTTTTAAGAGTGAACTTTAAAAGAGATGTAACACAAGTTAATTCTAAGTATGGGCAACAAATAAACAAGGAAAGCTTAAATAACCTTAGAAACTATCTTAGATAAATAAGCTGGGAAAAGGTGTATAATACTGATGATGTAAATGAAGAATATGAAATTTTAAGTAAAATATTGCAAAATGGTCTAGAAATAATGATGCCTTTAAGCATGTTCAAAGTATTTAGGTGTTAAGATAAATCATTTTACAAAATGGATGACAAAAGGAATAAAACAATCATGCAAAAGGGTGAGGTTTTTAAATTCAATAAAACAGTCAAGTATGTGTAAGAAATGTCTAAATTTTATTGAAAATTATAACAAAATACTAAATACAATAATTACACAGGCTAAAATGAACTATAACAAGGAACTAATTGTAAGAGCAGTGTGGAAAATCATAAGTCAAATACATAAAAACAGTAAAACTAAACAAATAGAAAATATTGAAATAAACCATAAAAATAATAAGATAACAGATCCAGAACAAATCTGTAATATATTTAATAACTACTATATAAATATTGCAAAGCAGCTAAATTCAAAGCCAAAAACTAAACTCAAAAATAGAATCAAATTTTGCCCATGTTAATTCTGTGGTAATTTTTGAAGCAACAGAACAGGAAGTTTAAAGAGAAATAAATGAGCTAAAATTAAAAAAAAATTGTTGGCTTGGATGAAGTATCAAATGAAATGCTACAGAACATAAAATATGAAATTGTTGAGACTCTCACTCATATAATAGACACTTTGCTAATGCGTGGAGTATTTCCGGATACATTAAAAGGAGCAATCGTTAGACCAATATACAAACAAAATGAAAGAAAATGCAACTTAGAAAACTACAGACCAATCACATTATGTTCCGCAATATTAAAAGTGATGGAAGCTGTGTATTTGAAAAAACTAGAAGCATATTTTGAAAAACAGAAAATTTTATCAGACCACAATATGAGTTTCAAAAACATAAATCAACAGTAAATGCAATAGATAAAGTAAATGACAAAATTATTAATGCACTCCATAATCGTAAATTTGTAGTTGCCATATTTCTGGATCTGTCAAAAGCTTTTGACTGTGAAAATAAGTTAGAAAAATTTGGGATTTGAGGCATTGCAAATGAAAAGGGTGTGGTAAATAAAGTAAGATCACAATTTGAAACAATTAAACTAGGAGTTCCACAAGGCTCAAAATTGGATCCTTTTCTATTTTTAGTTCATATAAATGATCTTTTTAAATTAGTAGCAAACAATGGAGGTACAGCAATTGGTTATGCAGATGATACAACAATAGTTACACATCCCACTACTATAGGTGTAGAAAACTAGGCAAACAGTATCATAAAACTATTAAAAGAATATTTTTTAAATTTGGATCTGGTATTAAACATAAAAAAGACATGGATAAACTTCAGGCTAAAAAAAAAACATGCAGATTGCATTGATCTCAAGATAGATGAGGAAAGTATTCCTGAGGCACAATTCACAAATTTTCTGGAGGTGCTTATAGACAAAAATCTAAATTGGCAACCACATATAATGTACATAACAAAAAAGATAAGAGTTTATACATTATGAAACAGGTTAAGGATACCATGGATAATAAAATGCTGAAGCAGGTGTACTATGCATTCATTTATTCATATATAAAATGTGGAATAACACTATGGGGAAACACTACAGCTGGGGAAGTACTAAAAATATTCAAATTACAAAAAGGGGCAATTAGAATAATAGGGGAAATAGAAAAAAGACATATGTAGTTGTAGGAACTCATAAAAAAATACAAAATCCTAACAGTTCCCTCTATCTACATTTATGAAAGCATCGAGCAAGGGATTGTTGTTTCCTGGCTGTAGGAGGCCTTGGATTTAGGGTTAATTTGAACATTTCAGAGAGCATTCCTTTTATGTGACGAGGTTTAACTAATCAAGCAGTGCATAGTGGTGTTTTTTTTTTTCATACTTTGCCATCACGGATATCAGAAGATGGCTAATGATACTGACTCTTGTGTTGAAAGTTTGCTGGATAAGTTAATACAGGTTACAGAAACAAGCGCTAATTTAAGAAAGGACTTAAAGGCTGACACACATCAAGCAGTGAGTACCCTAAGGAATTCTTGTGTAGAACTTAAAAATGAAATAGCCAGTAAAGATAATAAGATTAAACATCTAGAACTTGGGACACCGTGGATTAATGAATTTTTAGAGCTACATATTCTCTCCGTTTACAAGAGTTTCTGATTATATTTAAACAACTTTCATGCTGTAACATATTCAGAAGATGACATTATTAGGGACAGATCCACTGCAATATTTTAGAAGATTTAAGTGAGTTTTTATATAGATTTTTCGCTGGCTTGATTTAGGGTATTTATGCTACATAGCAACCATCATCAGCATATTATTTCAGCAGAGAAATACAATTTTTTATAATGCTAGTAAATAATACAGCTCCATCTACTTCTTCATGTAAGCTAGTGGAATTAGTAACATGCAAATTATGCAATAAAGAATTTACAAAGCGTGGCATCAACATACACATAGCCAGAGCCCATCAGTGTCACCGCCTGCGGTGCCATAGTAGTAAAAGCGGGCGTTAAACACTACAACAACAACAACCAGAGCCCATCAGTCGTCACAAGAATCTAGTGCCAATATTCATTTGCTTGCCGATAGTACTGCATCACCAAATGCACTGAACTCCCAATTTGCACAAACAGATTGTTGCTCAGACTCTTGTAAGTGTCCTCACTGTGGCTGTTTCTTTTCTAATCTACACGGAGTAAAAATTCATATCTCAAAAGCTCACCCTGACAAACATCGTAAGATATTGATAGCTTGCCACGATAAATCAAACAGTGTTTATGACAAATCAAAAACAATTTCTGAGTATCAATCCTCCACTCATAATAGCTCAAAAACTGAACCTGTGCATCTTCCACCCGAATATAAACAGAAAATGGCCAAGTGGCACGATAATTTTTGGTATGGATTTAGAAGATGCTAAATTTGATAATAATGTTGGAAAGTGGATTGAATTTCTGACCACAGCTATCGATTTACTACTTGGACCAAAACATCCAGCTTGAAAGTACTATCAACACAGGAAATCCAATAATTTGGATAATCAAAGAAAGTACAAAATGTCTTCAAACCCAGAACGGGCTACAAAGCGGGATAGAAAGAAACGCAAAGAAAAATATAATTACCAGCTAATGCAATATAATTATTATAATCAAAGAAGAAAGGCCGTGCATTCCATTTTAAAATACAATGACGTAAGATGTTCAATTTCACCATCAGAAATATTTAATCACTTTTCGGAAAACCAAACCACATGATTCGCACAGAATATGGTTCCTTTCTTTCCGAAGTCGAAAGAGCAGAAATAGATGCTACGTCTACTAATACTATAAGCAGTAGTGAAATTCAATCAGCCCTTCATAACATTGCAATAGATACATCACCTGGTCCGGATCACGTGATTGTCAGAGCTGTTAACTATGTAATTGCAGTAGAAATAATTGCAGCTATTGCTACACGTATGCTAAAAACAGGATTTGTGCCCTCAAAGCATGATACACGCTAGGACCATTCTAATTCACAAAGGGGGAGACACTGAAGACATCACAAACTGGCGACCAGTGACGTTATGCTCTGTTATAAGGAGACTAATAGAGAGAGCACTGGACAAACGTATCCGTGAAATTGTAAGCTTCAATCCCAACCAAAGGAGCTTCACCAACATCCCAGGTACCCACATTAATACCGCCTTACTTGATTCCTTGTTTCTGGAAGCCAAAACGAAGAGATCAGATCTGGCTATAGTATTTTTGGATGTGAGAAAAGCGTTCAACAATGCGGGACATGAACATCTAAGAAACAATTTAAAAGCTTTACCTATTCCTTCAAACCTCACCAATCTTGTAATTAACCTGCAGATAGGAAATATTACAGAAGTGCAGTCAAACAGAGGTAAAACCAAACCCATTACGTTAACTAGAGGAGTATTACAAGGTTCTCCATTATCTCCAACACTGTTCAATCTTTCAATAGATCACATTTTAAATGAACTAAGTGAACCAAGTATGGCCTCAAAATACGGATTTCAGCTGAGTCCTAATCAAGATTATTTCACGGTAATGGGCTTCGCTGATGACATAGTTTTAATAGGTAAAGACAAGGCTTCTGCTTTAAGTCTTACATCTTACGCGATTCAGCAATTTAACCAAATTGGTCTTAACATCAATATAAATAAATGCAAGGGAATAAATATCACCAAAGGGAACCTCTCAGAAGAAAATGTTCACATTTCACCGGAAAATGAAGTTCCATATCTCCAGAAAGGTGATTTTATTCGATACCTGGGTGTCAGTTTCAGTGACAAGATTAATTTCGACTCTCTTTCCACTTTAAATAAACTGAAAACAAATCTGGAACTTCTTATCTCATCTCCACTCTTGCAGGCAGATCAAAAATTCACAATAATTAACACGTCAATATGTCCCAGTTTAATATATCCATTTCAGACTATACATCCAACCAAGATAACCCATAAATTTGTAAATGATGCAGACATAATGGTAAGAGGAGCACTTAAGGAAATTTTGCAAATGCCTAATGATCTTCCCAATGATATGATCTATTCAGACACGAAATTCAAGGGATTAGGCCTATTTTGTTCTCATGGGAAATCTATTTACAGCACATCAATACCTGCAAAATATTAATCAACACAAATATTCCCTTTCTTAATAAAACAAGGACTCTCCCTCAAGAAATTTTATCCAGTCTGGCTGCATTGAACATTCCAAACTCAAATAAAATTATCAATAAGTATGGAAATATAGACACACAAAAAGTACGCCAACAACTACAAGAAAGATCACATGAGAACTGGACAAAAAAAGAACACAAAGGAAAGGGCGTACTTTTATACAAACAATATACTCCAGCTAACAGATGGCTTCGGAATCATAAAGGCCTCACTTGCAGTGAATGGAGAGAAGCCATAAAGATGACAGCGAACATAACAGCAGTCTGTAGTGTACCTGGAAGATCCATAGACAATAACCTCTGTCGGTGCTGCCACAGAGAGATTAAAACGCTTGCGCATGTTCTTGGATCTTGCCCTCATGGTGAACTTCTACGCAACTTGCGTTATCACGCTGTGCGTTCTCTAATTGCAGACAACCTGAGAGGGAAAGGATACACTGTATTCGAAGAAGTACACGGTCTCTCTGACGAAGGCAGCAACAGAAGAATCGACATAATTGCCTTCAAACCAAGTTCTCCTGAAGGTCACATCATCGACCCAACCATCAGATTTGAATACGGCGAACATCAGCCAGACGAAGTGAATCAGGAGAAAAAACGTATCTACGAACCAACCATTGATTATTTCAAGAAGAAGTATCACCTAGAGTCCATCAGTGTAACAGGACTAATGGTTGGAGCAAGAGGGACAATTCCGAGGTTACTTGCAGAATTCCTGAAAAGCTTTGGCTTATCCAAAGATTTGGCATACCAATATTGCTATACTGTCGCTCAAAGGCTCTATAGCTATTGTTAGAAATCACCTGTATGGACCATGATTATTTTTCTGTTTTATTTATTTATATATAATTGTTATTGTTTTTAAGAGATAATACTTTCTGTCATTTACAAATTTTAGCTTTTGTACTTTATATTTGTTATGTTTTATTAACTATTTTATATAAGTATTCTTTTTCTTTTTGGCAGCCTGTAACTGTAACAGGAAGATATTAAAATAAAATAAAATACTAAATGAAAAAATTGCTAAAAGCAGTCACATGCATAGCTATAATGTTAGAAATAAACAGGATTATTACAGAACTGCACTCAGGGGAACATTAAATAATTATTCAATAAAAATTATAGGGAAAGAACATTATAATGCTTTACCCAAGGAAAAAGAAGACTTAAAACAAAGAGAGACATAAATAAAAACCATTAAGAAATATTTACTAGAAAATATTTTCTACAATATTGAAGAATTTAAGTACAACACTAAATATAATCAAAATGTGTAAATGAGCGTAGATGTATTTTATAGGTATGTGAAATAGAGAGAAACAGATTTATAATTAAACTTTGTATGCATGTAATAATTGTGATGTATCCTATGTACTTTGAACATAAGGATGAAATAAAATGAAAATATTGTAACTCAAGCACTGAAATTTAACTACTGAAATGTGCATTTTCAAATTATTTAAACGCTTTCATAATAAAGCTAGCAATAATAGTACAAAATATTTGCAACAAATTTGTAACTGGACATTTTTTCAAAAGTCAATAGATGCAAAATTTTACGAAGTTAAGTTATATATGATATCAAAATAATTTGAACCTCCTACATTGTTATGTACAATCACACTTTGCATATCTCGTTACATACCCTGTATAGAAGTTAGGATAAGATAGGATAGAACAGGACATTGCAGAGAGGATTCGACACATCAACCTTGAAGATATTTTGTACCTATGCCCTGTGCACGACACCCCTGGGATTAAGGATGAGGCGAGAGGAGACAGAGGGCAGCTGAACCAAGGAGGGATGGCAGTCATAGGGCAGGGTTCCTACCATTTACAGATTGAAACACCCTGGCAGCATTTAGCACAACCAGTGTCCTGTCCACCTGCAGCCTTAGTCATTCCACAGAGAGGTTCAGAGACAGCCTTACCAAAGAACAAAGGTTTACCAAGAGTATATTCCATGCCATGCAATGCCAAGATCCCTGTTAACACTTACTACCCTGAAAAAGACCAGCCAGATGAAGGGTGAAAGGAAATGACAAGTGAGGTGAAATGGAGGGATAGGAAATTCGGAGGATGTAATGAACCTACCCTGCATTTGCCTGGCGACCTGGGGAAACCCATGGGTCAGGTAGGCTGACTGCTGGGATTGTAACCGCAACCTCCCAAATGGGGACCACAGATGAAACCGCCTGAGCCATCCTGCTAGTTGTGTAGAAGGTAAGAATATTAGCACTTTTTTCAAATTTCAATAGATGCATTAGCTCAGTTAAAGAAAAGCCAATAGATGCAATTTTATTATATTCTGACTCTGTACATAGCAACCTGTTATTGTTTGCTAATGCTCTGGGTCTTCGACTTTATCCATTCTCCATCTGGCATTCCATTAATATCATGTTAGCTGAATTTGAATATCCGCTTCTATTTTCAAAGTTGCTTGGCACAGTAGTAAATGCTCTTTATCCATAACAGTAACCTTAATTCTATGAAATATAAAGGTGGAATTGTTTACTATCTCACTGTTTTGGTTCATTGAATTCCTGCTCATTTCTGCAAGCTTTGTTACACTGCTGCATCATTGGCATTCACTACTAACCCACTGTTGTAGTTCTTGGATTTCACATTTATTCGTGCAAGCTTTGTTATATGCAGCATATTCTTAGTTCAGAAATTACACTGTACGTGTGTTATGGATAATGGATAGTAGCACAGATTTGTGAGCTGTACCAGTTATAGAATGTGCAGGAAGCAGGAACAGCAGAAACAAAGAAAAGAAATTGCTTTAGTCACAACAAGAATAGTATGATGCTGTTAATGCTTGTTACTTTTTTGGATAACAGTAGAAAATTTTGCCACAATTCATATATCTACACAATGCATGGATAGCTGTATGTATGCCTCCAGATATAGTTTTTGGAAGAATTGATAATGGGTTAAGAAAAAAAAATAACATCTTGAGCCCTGATGAGTGCCATCAGATATTACAAAATCACAGCTCTGTGAAAGTGTTATTTAAAAACTGGGAAATTAAGGATTTCAAAGACACTGCAAAGCACACACTGAAGTTAAAGCTTCCTTTCAAGTTGAATACACAGTGAATTACAACATATTCCAAGCAATCAAAGGAAAATCAAAAGCTATCTGCAGAAGTTTAAAGTGCCTATTCTGCTTAGCCTGTGGAGGTGGATGTGATGAAACCTTGCAGCAAGTCCTGTAGCAAGGTTCTGCTTCAATCTCAAACTTTTACCAAAATCAATAGAGTGAGCAAAGAAAAGAAAAAGGGTGTTCAAAATCTAGCTAGGTATTCTGAAATTGTAGGAAATGCAAAGAACTTTATATGGATGTACTAGGAGAGAGGAGAGGCAGTTAAAGGTTAAAGCTTACTTATTCATAATCAGAGCGAGGACAAATATCCACTGAGCGGGAAATCAACGTAACTGCCACTCTACCTAGTACATGTGACGTCATACTGAACACGCGGATCCAGGGGTATACAGTCAATAGTTCGGTACTGACAGTGTAGAGCTGGTGTTTACGTTCTGTTCTACGCTATACAAAGTTCAGTATGTTGAATCATCACGTGCTGCCTGACACATTGAAAACGTTCCTGGAAGAATTTGGCACAAATAATTTCACCGTGAATGGAGAAAACATACAATGTTGATACAATTTTTGGCAATACATGTATACGTATACTACATATAGTAAGTAGAAGTATTGCATTCCCCAAAAAATTTGATATCGAGGTTTCACCCGAAATATATGTTTTGAGGCTCCCTGAATAAAAAAAAAGCTTTTTTAGAAAAAGGTTCATCTGTATGTGTCGGTAGACAGCATAACTCAAATATGAAAAGTCGGTTAAAAACCAAATTTGGTATTTAAGTGTCTTTCAAGGATGTGACACGAAGATTTTGAAGTAAATTTTTCCACCCTAAACTACCCTTTACATGGAACATTTTTCAAAAATTTTTATTTTCTCGAAAATGGTTGTAAAAGTTTTGATTATAATGCCATATGTTTAAGACATCTGTATGACAAAAGAAATGTACATTTTTAATTTTCTAGTTATAGCCTATGTAGTCCTGTTTACTCTGGATGACATTTGAATAACCTGTAAACCGGAAGAGATAGACAAAATCTTACTATTTATTTGTGTGAGTTTAGTAAAACAAACTTTCGTCAAATGGAACATTGGTATTCTTTTTTATATGTTAGTCGTGCAAAGAGAACGGAATTTGAATGCTTTAAAAGATTTGACTATCGCTCGAAACCTACTGTATTCCTATATTTCCCTTGCACTTACAACGAAATACGCATTAAGATAATTTCTGCAAATGTTTATTTGAAGTAACATGAAGAAGGTACAGAATAAGAGTCTGTAAGAATGGTTAGTACAAGAGTAGAGAAACTCATGTGAGTACAATACATAAGATTTTTTTTAAAATTAGATTTTTTGTTACACCCCTGACTGTGATGTTTACAGTTCCTTGTTACTCATGTCACCCCCTTCTCACACTATCCATATATACTCGCAGCGCGCACAAATTGCAAGCAAAAGGTTATTTGTTCTAGCTCTATTCATAATGTTATAGTGTAAAATTGTGATTTCTTTGTATTGTATTCAATATGTTTAGTATATAAACAAAATAAATATTCTTTTGTGAATAAAATGGTACTTTCTAAGTTTATAAGTTTGTATACATATTAACATGGAGGAAGTGTAGTCCATTATGTATTATGAGTAAGTGAAAAGCTAACAATTAACAATAGTTTATCCTTGACAATAAATAAGAAAATCAGCATGCTAATTTCACTTTCATGCAAAAAAGTTAATCAGCATCTAGCAGTTTTCTTAAAAAAAAAAAAAAAAAAAAAAAACAAGAAAAAACAAGAAAAAAGAAAAAACTGGGGTTTCAAATCTCAAAATGTCATTGGTTAAACTATGCCAAATTTTTTTTTTCTATGTGTTGAGACAAATTTAGGAAGGAGAATGAATCATTAAAGAATAATTTGCAGTGCTAACCGATATGTATTGCTAATAAGTAGAAAAACTCATTTTTCTCATTTTTATTTAATTAACATCCTCCACGTAATGTCATATCGGACAGTGAATGAATGAAATGGGTGAAATTATGCTCAAATGAGCCCGAGTTCCATGGAGCTATAAGTTACCCGACATTCGTCTTCTCAGGATAAGGGAAAACCTTGGAAAAAAACCTTACCCGGATAACTTACCGTAAGCGAGATTCGAACTCGCAACCTCTTGAATGTGAGGTAGACACGCTAACCATCAGGCTACGGAGGCGGGCCTCATTTTTCTCAGAAATGCATTTTTGTGCATCTGTTGAGTTTTGAAAAAATGCTCCCCAATTACACAGTGCTTCACATGCACAGGCAGATTAGTCTATTAGTATACCTGCCAATAGTATCATTCTATAGCAGCTGTTTATTTTTAATATTAGCTTTGAGCATTTCTTATTGGAATATTTCCTCTTCATTGTGATATGGTTGCAGCATTAGCATTACAATGAACTACAATACAATTAGTAAAGCCGTTAAAAACAAATATCTTATGACTAGGCTTTGGTCCCAGTTGCACACAGTCAGCATTTCAGCTATGTTTGCAGGGAAGTTTTGTGACACAGTTACAACTATAGCAGTGGGTCACTCTCCCCTTTCCTACCTCCTCTATTGTAAACAAACATGAAGTACCAAGCGACTCAGCAAAGTAGCTCTCAGTGTAATGTCGTTTGCAACCCATACTGGAGTCTACTTATGATATTTACAAACATGTCATTATCAAGATTAAGTATGGTCAGTGTTACATGATATGACAGGGATAAAATAGAAACACTTGATGTGCAGTAATTAGCTATTACGCTTTTCAAATGGGAAGAGTTCTGATCTGTAGCCAATGAGATACGTTCACGTGCACAGCATTGCAAGCTCATTACCCCCACTCTTCTCATATTTCTTGGCGAGCGTCAAGCCCCACTTAAGGGGAAAGCAATATGACAGCACAGCAGGACTCTGATTGGTTACCAGCCTGGAGGCGCTCAAGGACAAACCCCTTCCCATTTGAAAAGCACAGTAGTATTCCTTTATTCTCAGATGGATTGTTCCACATATATACAACATTTATAAAACTTTAGCATATCCATGTAATTTCTGTTGTATATGCATAGTTACCTCACTAAATAAATTTAAACATAATTTGGATGAGTTCCAGATTATTCCCCAGTTCATTAAAGTTCAGTAATTTTATATTTCCAACTAATGACCAATTGCTTTCTTCAAAGCTCCTCATTGCACATATACTTTTGTTCTAATTGACAATGTGCTATGATTGTGACTCGGGCTATCACTAAGGGGTTGTTGATTAAATGTTAACTTTTGAGCTGTAAGACAATATAAGTTAAATAACAAATAATATAAACAGTTTTACCATACCTGTTTATATATACATGAATTCTGGCTATCTTTATGGGTAAACTCTGTTGTCACAGTATCAAAGAACAAATTATTCCTTGTGTCTTTTCAATAAAACAGGTATGTCTTTTTCCACTGATAGAAGGGCAAAATTGCTCAGACGACTTTATCCTTCTGTTGCCCTTAAATAAGATTCTATTTGTTTCAAGGCTGAAAAACTCCTTTCTGCACTTGCAGTAGTAGAAGGAAATGTTAAAACGGGTTCATATAGTTCATAATCTTCACTGTACATGACATCAAGTCCATTTGATTTTATATAATTTGCAATGGTTTGAACAGATTTGTTAGAAAATTCTTGAAGTGAATATGACATTTTCAGCTCATTTTTCAAAAGATAGTATTTTGAAATAGGAAACATGGTTCTCTCAGTTCAATAATACATTTGTTGGAAAATTTTTATCACAACTCACAAAATATTAGAATGCTGTAATGCCAGAACTGTAAACTATTTCTGTTATTCAAATCTTAATTTAGTTTGAATTATTAATGTGTTCAGGATTTCATAGAAACTCCTTGAGCGTGGAGAATGGGTTTCTTGTTTTGCAAGAAGTACCACAGCATCAATCAATCTGTTCAGTACATTTCTATTTTCTTTAAGCTTTTCATTATGCAAATGGCCAGCAATTCTTTTCCGATAATTCAATGAATGGTCTACCCATTGAGTGCCGAAAGTATTTAATACTGTAAAAGATTTATATGCATTATTGAACCATTCACCCAGGGAGAGGATGACAAGGCGACCCTAGCGGTCTGGGCAGTGACTCCCAAGGAGGACCAGGGAGAGTTTCCAACAAGCAACTATGCCATCTGCCTGCTAACACCAGAACCAAACTGGTTGGTATTGCAATTATTATTAATATTATTAATTTCTAGTTTACTTAACATAGGGCTTTGGTGATAGCTTTGATAACCCACAATATATGCCACTGATCCACATTCTTGCAAATGCTGATCTATAGACTTGAAAGGTATCCAGCGCAGATGCAGTTTCTTAGATACTTTCCTTGTAAACCTGTGAGGCTATTGAAACACAATATTATTTGTAGCAGCAATGGTGTTGCAAAGGGGATGTCAAAGATGAGTTTTGCCTAAGACCTCAATGCACTTCTTCTTGTACTTATTAACAAAATATATACTTCCATTCTTTCTTAAAACTATCTCATACTAATTAATCACTATTATCCCTCTAGAAAAGGTGAGACCTTTCATGGGTAGAATGTTTGTTAATTGCTGAACCAACATTAGTTTTGCTTGACTGCATCACAGTTTTTGGAATTGTTTGTATACAATACCATGGATGTTCTCTTTGTAGTCTTCTTAATGTAATATATGGTAGTGTGTGATTTATGCTTTTACCACTGGGCGGGGAAGGGGATGGTCTTTGTGGGCTAGCTTAGGAATGTGTATATTATAAAACAACCATATATGCACTATTTTATAGTGTACTCAATGTCCATTAATTACTTACATATACAGAATGTTCAGGCATGAGTGTGCAGATTTTGTGTGCTGGTAGATTCCAATATGACAAATAAAAAAGTCCAATAACAAATTCATGTATTGTGAAAATAAAGGAGATAGATGAACATTGCTGAATACCTAGTCTGGCAACAGAGTAGGACTAAAGAGGCAAATGTTTTGTGTGCTAATGTGGCTACTGTTGCCATGCATGTGCTTACACTTATGAGTGAAAGTTCAAACCAGGCCAGCCCTAGAAAACTGGTTTTGCCATGTGCCTGTATTTATCAGCTACTGCAAGTAATGAGGGGAGGCGTGGTGTTCTTTCCAGCTTTCCAAGCAATATTCACTAGACGTGAACAGTGTCAACATTTGTGGGCGTCGCGAAGGGGGCGGGGGGGGGGGGGGGGCGGCAAGGGGAGGCCGTGGCCTCCCCCTGGAAGTTGGTCAACTAATGTGCAATCAATTACTGACTATTAAACTACTATTTTAATTTTAATGTAAAGATCAATTTTTATTTAGCACAAATTAATATGGTTATATGCAACAAATATTATAAATTTTGACAGTAAAATAATTAATATTATCTGATTGCAAAGTTCAAACATGTGGCCCCCCCCCCCCCCTGGAAAAATGTCTGCCGACGCTCATGTCAACATTCCTGACTTTCCACTTTGCACACTTACCACTAGTCCACAAATTTATTCCAACAGAGACGCTAGGAATCCAATGATTTAATATTTTGTGGCTAAATATTCATTTTAGTAACAAATGGAAAAGACACAGATAGCTTGTCTTTTAAAGCTCTACCTCTCAATGGTAATTGCAGAAGTAAATAATAAGAGCTGTGTCATATTGGCAATGAAACATTTGACCAATTTTATTTTTTGTTAATGCAACCATGCATTATAGAAGAAAATGTTAGAGGAAGTTATATTTCAGCTTAACATCAAGAAGTGGCCATTAAAATCTGCATACTCATACTCCTAATACCTTGTAAGTTGTGATTACTTTCTTGATGTATCTTAAAAGGACATTATAGATACGCTTATTTACAAAACCAGACTGTGGTTTAAACTTGTCATATTGGAAATAATAACAAATGTCAGTTTGTAGCAGATTAAAGCAACAATGACAGAAAGAAAATGCCAATTCAGTTTGAAATGTTTTAAATGCTTAAATACACAACACTTTTTCCAAAATTAATGAGCAAACATTTTAATATTAAAATAGTTATCAGGCGTTAATACTTCCTGTGTACAGCTTCACAAATGCAAATTAAAATTTAAGGTAGTTTACATCCACTATGCAGGAAATAAGCATTCCTGGTTGGAATAGGCCATTTAAAATCAGAGGATGGAACAGTTCAATACAGAGGGGGGATCATTGTCATCCTCCTCTGCAAATCGCACACTGATGTATCAACTTGAACAGTGTAGCTGATTGCACTTACTGAGATTGCATTGCTTATTTGTGTTTTATATCCTTGCCATAGTGGGATGGTTCAGGCAGTGGTATGTGAGGCTCGCTTTTGGTAGGTCTGCTTTCGATTCTTGTTGGACTGGCCACCTTGACCAGTTTTCTTTTAGAGGTTTTCTGCAGCATACAAATATGCTACCATGAATATCTCTGTCCCTCATTTCTTCTAATTTCATTCCTCTATTGGAATTCAGAGCCAGGAGTGGTGGACAGGTTGTACAGTGTAGTGAGTGAGTGAGTGGGTTGGGTTTAAGGGCCCATCGACAACTAGGTCATTAGGGCCCGGTTGTACAGTGTATTCAGTAAATGTGCCTTAAGGAGCGAACTGTTTCTTCCCTGGTATGAAACCCTCTGTCCGAACTTGTGAGAACAATAGAAATTGAAAGGCACGGCACCATTACGCTACGCCTGACCCCCTGGGATCTGACTGTCCTCTAGTCCCACCCCTTTCTACAGGAGGTTTAACGGGCACAATTGTGTTGAGTGTTTATGTGCATCCTCTCATTTTATTCTGATATTTGAAAACATTGATATTAGAAAATGCATTTGAAAAATCTTCAAGAAATACACATTCTCTAATCTGTCAAGAGGAGGGTTGAGGGGCCACGATCACGAGCTACTGGCAGGCTGAGGTTCAGCCCGATGTATTTTGCTGCGTACATACTAGAGTGTTCTGCGGTACATAGCCCCAATAGGGTTTAGCTGCAGATAGGAAATATTTAATGTAGGAAATTTAAGGGTGTCGTGTTTATAAATTTAGGATGCTTGGGTTTTTAAAAGAAGCTTGTTGCCCCTTTGGGTTGAGGGGTTGGGGCTACTTTTGCTTTTATAGCCAAGGAATCAGAGCAATAATGAAACCTAAATTTCCCGCCTTTGTATGTTGATTTGAGTATGTTTATGTTGGCTAAGCTGAGTATTTATCGTCTGCTGTTCAATATGGCTGAGGGCGCATAAAAAACAATTCGTGTGAGAATGTAATTGGATTCACTGTGAAAGAGGTTAAATTTGGGATTTGTTTTAGGCCGATACATTGAGAGGTTGAAACTTCAGGTAAGTTTCCTTTGTGTTAACTTGAGCTACATTTAGAGTATGTGCATTTGTAGAGGATATATGTGCTGTAACATAATATTATGATGTAATGTATGTTTTATGGCTTATATTTTCTGTTCAAAAATTAAGCAGAATTGAAGTCTACTGTAGATACGAGTAGGTAGTGACAAAAACCAGTTTTCTTTGATAAAAAACCAATAATGCATGCAGGTTGTGTTCCTTGGTCTGAATTTCTCTTATCTTTTTAGCAGGAACATTTTACGTTACGGTTCATGGTAAGCGCATAGTTTTCATGATACCTCTATCGTTTTCATGGTGTGGGTGCTAGCACTTATGTGTCATATTTTGAAATGTCCGAATTTGAATCTTGGTTGCTTTGAGTTGACTGGTTTTTAAGAAGGCGAATTAAATGTTTTGTAACAATAAGCTCTATGGACTTAAGCTCCATCCCACCCATTTCGTTCAGCGTCTGAAATGACTTGCTGGTTAAAGGCGTATAAAACTCGCAATATGTATTCATTTATTTGCCTAGGTGTAAGTGTTTGCCCCTGAGTTTATTCTCTGCCCTAAAAAGACAAATGTGCGTTAACTCACAGCTCTTTAGACGCAAGGATGGTATGAGCACTTATCATCATTACTTCATTTAACATCCCTGTAGATCTGAATGCTAAAAGCAGGGCTGTCCATAGGGCCGAAACGTTGGGCACACGTCGCAGGGTCTATGCAGTAGTAATCTGAACAATGAAAAGAATTCAGAAAGTTCTTGCTCATACATTCTATTTACAACTTTAAGAAATACTATAATAAAGCTTATTTATACCCTAGTATTAACTTTCCTCAAATATATTCTATTATGTATGTGACTCTGCTTAGGTGTTGGAAAAAAAGTTAAAAAATGAAAAAGAATTACTGCATAACTGTATGGCATATTCTATATCGTTGAGCCTGGCTTGCTGTAGGATCTAAAGAACAATACACAATACAATGCAATGGGTATACCTATTTATCATAGTAGATACATAATTTTGTGCCATTTCCCCCTAATCACGTGTAATTACTTTCCCTTAGTAAACAAATTATATTGGTGTCTGTTATTAGTTAGGGACCCCAACTCAGACTTCCCGCAAATAGGAGGGTCCTTCATTTGTCCGGGGGGGGGGGCGGCAATAGTTACTCAACTGGCACTTCTACTTTTCCAATCATTCCATTCCCTATTTTGGTTCCTATCTTGGAGCATAATACTGTTGTTGAGGAAACAATACTATGCAGCTGGCAATTTAATGCGTTTTACATTTTTGTGGTATGGTAACCTTCAGCTTATAAATGTAATTTGCAATAGTAAACTTACAAAATGTTCTCATTTAAACCAATGAGATAATTTAAAACAGTGTTGTGGAACTCAGTTTCTTTCATACTTTTGTTAATAACAGGACTAATGTAGCATAATTTACAGCTTCTCCCCATAAATAGCCGTAAAATAGCATGCAAGTGTGAAATAACTGATTGACATACATATATACTCACCCACCCACTCACTCACCCTCACCCTCACTCTTGCTCACCGGGCCCTAATGACCTAGTTGTCGACGAGCTCTTAAACAACACTCACTCACCCATCCACCCACTCACTTCCTCACTCACTCACTCAACCATCCACCCACTCCCTGACCACCCATTTACCTCAATCACCGGGCCCTAATGACCTAGTTGTCAACGAGCCCTTAAACAACACTCACTCACCCATCCACTCACCCACCCACCCACTCACTCACACACTCAACCATTCACCCACTGACCCACCCATTCACCCGCCCACTCACCCACACACTCAACCACTCACCCACACTCACCCACCCACTCACCCACCCACACACTCATCCACACACTCACCCACACACTCACCCACACACTTACCCACACACTTAACCACGCACTCAACCATCCACCCACTCAACCACACACTCACCCACACACTCACCCACACACTCACCCACCCACTCAACCATCCACCCACTCAACCATCCACCCACTCAACCATCCACCCACTCAACCATCCACCCACTCAACCATCCACCCACTCAACCATCCACCCACTCAACCATCCACCCACTCAACCACCCACTCCCCCACCTACTCACCCACGCACTCACCCACCTACTCACCCACACACTCAACCATCCACTCACCCATCCACCCACTCAGCCGCCCATTCACCCACACACATCCACACACTCAACCATCCACCCAACCAACCATCCACCCACTCACCCACACACTCAACTATCCACTCACTCACCCACACACTCAACCACCCACCCACTCATCCACCCACCCACTCATCCACCCACACACTCACCCACTCACCCACCTACTCACCAACAGACCCATTCACTCAACCATCCACCTACTCAACCATCCAGCCACTCACCCACCCACTCACCCACATACTCACCCACACACTCACTCACACTCACTCACACTCAACCATCCACCCACTCACCCACACACTCACCCACCCACTCAACCATCCACCCACTCAACCATCCACCCACTCAACCATCCACCCACTCAACCATCCACCCACTCAACCATCCACCCACTCAACCATCCACCCACTCAACCATCCACCCACTCAACCATCCACCCACTCACCCACCCACTCCCCCACCTACTCACCCACGCACTCACCCACCTACTCACCCACACACTCAACCATCCACTCACCCATCCACCCACTCAGCCGCCCATTCACCCACACACATCCACACACTCAACCATCCACCCAACCAACCATCCACCCACTCACCCACACACTCAACTATCCACTCACTCACCCACACACTCAACCACCCACCCACTCATCCACCCACACACTCACCCACTCACCCACCTACTCACCAACACACCCATTCACTCAACCATCCACCTACTCAACCATCCAGCCACTCACCCACCCACTCACCCACATACTCACCCACACACTCACTCACACACTCAACCATCCACCCACTCACCCACACACTCACTCACCCACACACTCACCCACCCACTCACCCACCCACTCAACCATCCACGCACTCACCCACCCACTCACCCACCTACTCACCCACACACTCACCCATCCACCCACTCACCCACACACTCAACCATCCACCCACTCAACCACACACCCACTCAACCACTCACTCAACCATCCACCCACTCACCCACACACTCACCCAGCCACTCACCCACACACTCAACCATCCACCCTGTTACCCACCCACTCAACCATCCACCCACCCACTCACCCACTCAACCGTCCACCCACCCACCCACTCAACCATCCACCCACCCACTCACTCAACCATCCACCCACCCACTCACCCACACACTCACCCACCCACTCAACCATCCACCCACTCACGCACTCACTCAACCATCCACACACTCACCCATCCACTCAACCATCCACCCACTCACCCACACTCAACCATCCACCCACTCACCCACCCACTCAACCATCCACCCACTCACCCACACACTCAACCATTCACACATTCAACCATCCACCCACTCACCCACACACTCAACCATCCACCCACTTACCCACACACTCAACCATCCACCCACCCACTCACTCACCCACCCACCCACCCACCCACCCACTCACTCACCCACTCACTCACTGACGCACCGGCTCTACAAGTCGGGGTGACCTTCGGCCTCTAGTAATGGCATTCCACCTTCAATAATACAATGCTTCCAATCTCCAATTTCTTATCGCCATCAATCTAACATCTTTCTCTACTTCATCTGTTCATCAACTGCTTGACCATCCTCTTTTCCTCAATCCGTATATCTGTGCTGTTAAGTATTATCTTTGGTGTTCGTTCATCCAACATTCGTTCATCATGTCCAAACCATTTTATTGTTCTTGCCTTTATAAATATATTTTCTTTTTCTGACATAATACTTTACACATACTATCTTCAGCCCTGGAATCTGGTGCTATGGACGATTCAAGTCAAGGAGGCCTCAGCTTTGCCCAAGTAACACCTCAGCGTTGTTGTCTGTACTCCAGCGTTACCAATTGTGCATTTTACTGCATCGCATTACTTTTGTTGCTGTTCTCTTGAATTATTGTAGTGGTTTACCTTTATGTTTTATTTTTTGTTTAACCAGCTCAAGCAGTAATTGTAAGTACTAAATGCCGGTAGCACATCCAGCATCAACACCTCAAAGTGCTGTAAATAGTAAAAAAATGAGCTATAAGTTTAGCATTTTACTTTAGCTGGGGGCCAACTTGAAAAAAGAAAAAAACAATTACAGAAACTACAGCTCAGGCTTTCTATGATATAATGTAAAGTACAACTGCGTAAAAGACATGAAAAGTCCTGATGTTGTATTCAACAACAATGCCATCCTGGAGCTCAAGATAAAGTGTGCGAATAGTATGTGTTTCTGATGTATTTCATTTCAAAAGTGGAAAAACATTGCCCTGCTTGGAATTTAAATACTTTTTTAGGTTGTGAGAATCAGAATGCGACTTCTGCATAGTTTTGATATTTCACTCTCCTGTATGATTCACAGTTCGTCAGTAACAGGCTAGCACATATTCAGAAATCCATGTCCAACTCATTAGATGGATCGGTGAAAACAGTTGAAAAATGGCACACATGAGGCACGTGTGCCATGCACAACTGTTGCCAACTAAAACGTTAATCCACTGGGGTGCGCAGTACCTCTTTAAGCAATCCAGGGTTAAATTACAGCAACTAATTGAGAATAATCTTAAATCTATTTTTAAACTGCACCAAAAAATTGGCCACCCTAAAATCTCTTGGCCTTAAAACAGTTTTATAATAACACTATATACACATGGTAACACTTGTAGTAGTATGAGTGTTCATTGGTAATGACAGATAATGTCGTCACAGCCACCATTTCTAAACCTTTTTAAAACATATAATTTTAAGAATTAGAGTAAATATCAACCTTATTCACTGTCTTACATGGCTCTAATTCATCATCAATGCATTATATAGCAACCATTAGGAAAGAAAATATGGCAGCTTAGTATTACTTTATGTATCTATAACTTGTTACAACAGAGTACTATGACTGACTTTCTTATAGAAGGTGAAAGGTTATTTGGGGCAGTCCAGGCCCTGAGGATCACCTCTCCGTAAATACATCCTTGGTTAAGAGTACTATTTCTTCAACAACAGTATGAAATGAATGAGGTTATGGTTGGAATTTTGCTATTGAATCCTTAGGTTAAAGCAGTTCAGCAGAGTATAATGATGGTTGCTGTGAAATGTTGACACAGCTCTGTACCTGTAGTCACATAATATGATTTTTTTTTCTGCCTATGAATGTACCATGGGTGCATTCAATCAACTAATGTGTGCAGCATTACAAATAGAATTCATCAAAATGGGGTCTATGAAGTAGTAGTTTGTTCCTCTGTCACCATCTCCATCAAAACAATAGGCGTAATTGTCATTGACAGGTAACAAGATAGGGGACTAATTCTTGGGCCTACAATCCGCTTCGGAAGAAATGTAGATCAAATTAAGGAGGCTGATAAAATTTCATTATGGGCCTTGCATTCCTGATTTAAGAGACAAATACAAAATGTCAAATTGGCAAGTGATTGGTCTACTTTTTGGTGCTCTTAGACTAATTACTAAATTTACTGTTGATTTGTCCCATTTTGAATTGCAATTAAGTCTTTCAGAAGATATTGGTGTACAAATTGTGTGTACATTTTACACAATCGCCTTTACACTACTCTAAATTAAATAAATAAATCTAAAAGCGTTAACTGTCCTATTTCAAAATTTTATAACACTTCTGTACATTATTACACTTTATTAAATATATTTACATTATGCGTTTTTTATCTTTTATCATTCGTATTTAAAATTATCTTTTTGTACAGATTTATTAGCAGGCTGTGTCTTTATGACAACCCTAAAATAGAACAGCTATCTAACTTGGATTTTCTCTCTGTTGTCATTAAAACCAAAAACTCACCTGCTTTGTTTAAAGAATGGCAGAAGTTGAGCTGTAACATCCTTAAGTAGAAAAATTATAACTATAATTTTATTATAAGGATCTTGCATAAGTTGAAGTTTACGTTTTAATTACATTTATTACCAGGTATTACAGTAGAATTAAAACATATTTAGGGTTATGATAACAGCTTCCATGTACTCTACAACCGTGCTCGCCTCGATAGCGTGATGGTTAGCGTGTCTGCCTCACGTTCAAGAGGTCGCGAGTTCGAATCTCGCTTAGGGTAAGTTATCCGGGCAAGGTTTTTTTTCCGAGGTTTTCCCTACCCTGAGAATACGAATGTCGGGTAACTTAAAGCTCCATGGACCTCGGGCTCATTTGAGCATCATTTCACCCATTTCATTTCATTCATTCGTCCGATATGACAGAATGTTGGAGGACGTTAATTAAAAAAAAAAAAAAAATACTCTAGAACCGTAGTACTGAAACTTCTTTCTCTGCGTACCCCCAAAGACAATATTCCATTTCAGCCTCTACCCCTAGGCCTAGCCCTAGAGCAGGCATGGGGATGAGGGGTGACCGCAGTGCAATCGAGTATTTACCCTCGCCACTTACTGACACAATTTGAAGAACTGGTCGGTTCTCTGAGGTAGACATACAATTTAGCGGTAGGCGTGGCCTGGTAGCTAACCGCTGTCAGAGAGCGGAAGGGGTTAAAACTTCGATGTAGGGGAAGTGGCACAATATACCGGTTCTCCCCATCTATACCCTAGATTTAGCCTTGATTCAAATTATACATAACCGTATCTAACATAAAGTATAATACTACACAAAGGGTTAAATTAAATTTCATGAACCCCGTAAGAAGTGTTCGCGTACCCCAGGTTGAGTATCGCTGCTCTAGAAGGTGAAGAGAAAGGGGACTTCTATGGCAATAGTTCAATCAGCAAAATCCAACAATGATCAGTCCATCATCTCCTTGTCCTAGCCATGACACCCAGCTATCCAGCAGCTGTCAATATCAAGAAGGTTTTTTTTTTTTTTTAATGCCTACCGTTTTTACTTTTAGTGAAACTAGGTTCGAGCATGACCTTTTAACTCCTTGGATAGTCGCCATTCTTATTTGATCCTCTTATTAAGGATATTGTATCATTTGCATAATATTTGATACAGTGGGAAATCTTTATAAAAGTGGAGAAATATCAGCTGATATCAAGGCAACTTGTAGGGATTGTTTAGAATATATCAGCAACCTTCACTTTGTCTACAACTTACCTTTAGTAGGTAGAGGAAGAATTGTATTCTCTTAAACAATTCTGTATCAACATTTCTGTGAAAATAAAAATGTATGTTTCTGAAATCCAGTATGCCCCCCCCCCCCCAAAAAAAAAAACGCATTTTTGGAAAAACATCATGTGCGCGTGTGTGTGAGTGATTGAAAAATTGTCGTTAATTTTTATTATCTCCAAAAAGGCTGTAATCATTTTTATTAAAATATTATATATTTTGCATATTGGCATAGGAAATAAGATCTATATATTGCATTTTTTTTTTTAATAGCATGTGAAGTTCTCTTCATTCTTGTTGAATCTTATAACGTGGACACCATAACGGATGGACATAACTGTACTATAAACGAATTCAGAACTGATTAAAATTTGTAGTTTTGTGCCAAAATATTTTTCAAAGTACTGGCCATTTCCGAAATATTCAATGTTGCATGTTACGACTTATGTCCTCTTATGGAACATGTTTGAAAATATGCAATGCTTGTCCTCCGTCCCTTGACTAAGCTTATTGGTACACTCGCGTCCGTTAATGCCGCAGGCATTCTACTGACCTTCACAGGTGTAGTATGTATAGCAAGGAGGAAGTGTATCTGTTTACCTTTTCGCACATTCAGTAGCGTCGTGATTTATGTGCAGTTCTACATTACTCACATGTGAATGTATACCTACCTTTGAGCAATGTCTTCAAATGTCAAATTGGCTTCCCACATATCCACAATGTTTCCCCGATGCACCTCAGCAATAGTTGCTTACATCGCCCTAGACACTGCGACTGAGTTTTCTCATTTTTAAAATTTTAAAGTCGTTCACTTAAAATGTGGCACACTGTACATATATCAGCGGTCGGCAAACCTGCGCCGGCAGATGACATGACGTAATACCATAGTAAGGGGCAAAGCAATACTTCGCTCTCCTTCAAACAACTCTTTTGAAACCACGAACACGCAAAGGAACCTTCTTACACATTTGTGTAACGTTATCACATAGAAGTGTGCAGTAAAAGAGTGAAATCTAGAAATATGCAAAAATGTTAAAATGTTACGTAAAGTAACTGTATGTGGCTATTTGGCTGCAATTTTATTAAATACAAAGATTTATGTAGGGATGTGAGCAAAGTTAAAAAATAGTTCTACACAAAAGGTTTTATGATCTCTAAGCATTGAACTATGATTTTCAACTTTTCGCAAATCCTTTTACGTGGACATCCATACAGTAAAACTACAATTACGAAATGAGGTGGTGAATTTACAAACAAATTTTGAAATCATAATTACAAAATAAAGCTGGTTTGTTTAGATTTATTTAGACAAGTAGATATGGTAACATTTCTGTCTGCGCATATTAGTGCTATGCGTACCCCAACATATGTGTGTGAGCAATATTTTGTCTAAAGTAAAGTTTATAAATTGTAAAAGCAGATCGCAATTGACAGATAAAATCCTACATCCCCTGTTGACGTCAGGAGTACTTGTGAATTAACATTTAATATATGTGAAACTGGAAAGCTCTAGATAAAGTAAAGAATAAGATGAAAAACTAATGTTAAAGCTTTCTCAGTCAGTATAAATGTATTAAACATATGTACCTATATGACATAAAATCTGCGCTAGAGAAGTTCTTACTCCGCCACTGCGGCTTGTTCGAACCGCGCATTATATATGGGTAGGTATGTCGGGTTGCGTTCCGTGACGTCATCATTCCTGCAATCGCGATGACCAGTTTGTTGACTCCTGCTTTATATGATCAAATAAACGGATGATTGTTCAAAAGCTTAAAGCTTTTGCTCAGATAATGCAATTACACATTTTAATTAGCGAAACAATGCTCTGTGTATTCGCAATTTTCGGAAAAAAGTATGGCAGTGACATTTTCTTATACTTTAGTGAAGTGAAATTAAATGTATTTGATTGAAGTTGATGTTATTAGTTGCAGAGGAATGCATTTTTTTTTGTTTTTTTGTTTTTATGAAGTAGTTGGTGTTAAAGTTCCATTTTTCGGTAAAATTAATTTTTTGTGAGCCAATGAACAAAGGAGTCATAACATACATATCTGAATCTTTAGATAGCACATTTCAGATTGTGTATACAAGTTTACGTTTAAATCATAGCAAAACTGAAATTCAGCATATAAATGTTATACTCAAACTTGAAAACTGAGAAAAGAAAGAGAGAGAGAGAGAGAGAGAGAGAGAGAGAGAGAGAGAGAGAGAGAGAGAGAGAGAGAGAGAGAGATACAGATACAGAAAGGGGAAGCGGGCGGGTCTAGTGGATTTAACAGGGAGCGCAGGTGTGACTTAAACATGTCGCTGAACTTTCAAAAATGGAAAGTTGAGAAAAGTATGTGTCCAAATTAACAGGTGTGCATAGAATATATTTGGGATATAGTACGATTTCATGGCCCTTCCGGTTATGTTGACATTGCAGGTAAATCAATTATCCCGTATCCACCTCTACCAACTTAACCCACCCTCCTATATTACGTACTTTTAAGGCCTAGACCTCTAGCATTTTCACACCCTTAAACTTAACATTTGGATTAACACAGATATAAAATACAATCAAACCTACTTATTGATTTTTACCACCTCAATAATTGTCCTGTTACTTATTTAGATTGCTACGTTATAATTTAAAAGAAGAAAGCAGTGGAATCAGTCCAACTTTCGTTGTGGGTGACGATCGAACATATTATGCCGTCATTGAATCTTAATAAACGTTCCACGAGATAAACAGAGTAGGCCGTGTTGAAATCGATAATTACCCATAGCAGTCATGGCGGCTAACTTGAACGAGTGCGTTAGTTCTGAAAAGGAAGAAAATTGGAAAATAGGCTGTACTTCTCTCATACCTGACAAATCTAAAGAGACACGAGAGATGCTATAGCATTTTTAAAAATTGGCTGAATGAGAATAAAGTGGGAATAAAAAAAAAAAAAAAAAAAAAAAAAAAAAAAAAAAAAAGAAAGAAAAAAGGAAAGAAAAGAAAAGAAAAGCTTGCCTATTTTGTAAGTAGGAGTGAAATATTGAAATCTCTGGGTAACTTATGGTCTGAATGTTCCATGTTAAGGAATATGATAAACTTTAAATCATGATATTAACATTACAAAGTTCTATCGTTTGATTGTTTTCTTAAAGAAAAAAATGCAGCAAACGTACCAAAGAAGTTAAATTCAACCATCAAGGCACCATGGAAAGATGAATGTTATATCTCAAGGCTGGTATTTTACATTTAATTCATACGCCATATTAATTTACTATTTATCTCCCCAAAAAATTATGTGTACTATACTGCTCGCAAAAGTTAAAGGCATGTGAACGCTGGCCAATGCTCAAGCGGAGCGCTGTTGCCAAGCGTAGTGCGTGTACCGGCAGAGGTTCTGTACATAAGGTTGTGTGAGATGCATGCACCACATTCGGCAGCGCTGGTAGGAGGGGCAAGCGTAGGATTCGCTGGAGTCCGCAGTACGCCCCGCCTCCATATGCCTTTAAGTTTTGCGAAGATTATAATACACCCCACTGCTTGGTCGAACAACACAAGTAAGCGGCCGTTAGGAAGATTGGTGACGTGCCACCTGAAGCAGTAGGGACGGCATATATGGAACCAAATGTACCAAACATTGACATATGTATGATATAAAGATTAGTTAAGTACAATTAGACTTGAACAATTCAATGCCACGGCTGGGACTTGACTTGCACGAGAGCTTGTCTCTTTGCCGATGCTCTTACCGCTAGAGTTACCGTGGGAGAATCCACCTCATCTGATTCAAGTACCCTGGTAAACCTTGGAGGGAGTCTCAAATACAAATGCACACACCCTGGAAGAATAAAACAAAACATCCGCCAGCATTTCTTAACGTGAATTACGGCAAGTGATGGATAGTTTCCTAAACAGGTGCCAAAATGCATGTATGGACGACGGTGACAATTTCAGCATCTCCTTTCATAAAGTTGGTCAGTAAAAATGTAAGATTTTTCAACCGCGCCTTTCCATGATAGCGGCAGACGGCAACGAGCGCCGAGGATGCCGACAGGCGAAACACCGTGCAGCCCGCTCGGAGGTTTTTTGCTCTCTCGGTATTAGGAATATACCTTAAAGGTGACTTAGAGTTTCCGGATTTTGCCCAGACTTCTGTTAGGGTTCATTTGTTGTGTGGTGAATGTTGTTGCACACTATACCGCTCGCAAAAGTTAAAGGCATGTGGACGCTGGCCAATGCTCAAGCGGAGCGCTGTTGCCAAGCTTAGTGCGTGTACCGGCAGAGTTTCTGTACATAAGAGCGTGTGAGATGCGTGCACCACATTCGGCAGCGCTGGTAGGAGGGGCAAGCTTAGGATTCGCTGGAGTCTGCAGTACGGCCCGCCTCCCTCCATATGCCTTTAACTTTTGCGAAGATTATAGCAACTCAAGTAGGCAGGCAAGCTGGGAAGTGGAAGTAGGTTTGGAAAATTCAGTGTGGCGGCCTGGACTCGAATCACAAGATATTCTGTTCTCGGCGTAAACGCTCTTACGTTTGGGCTACCATGGCGCTTTACATCTCATCTATTCAAATATCCCGGGAAACGTTCAAAGCAATCTCATCTTGGCGTATTCATGTCTAATATTGTAAAATCTTATAATTTGCTACTCATTTAAGAATTGAAATAAAAAGCTGCTAAATTGCCATCAGATTTCCCATGAAATGTTGTTTTTGTGAACAACTACAAATATAGCAGGTTCCATCGTGCAGACTTGCATAAGCATTGACAAATAAGCTAAGTTACTTATTTATACCTACCAATGGTTTCACTGTCCCGTGTAACTTTTGAGATAGTCAACACTTCAGTGCCTTTAAGTCGATTCGCTGGATATTGCTTGCTATATTTGCCTGCGAAACTGATTTATAGATGATGTCTAAGATAACAGATTGTGCAACGTTATCTACTCGTATAGTACGAAAATGTTAACTATGCACTTTAAACCAAGAAAATAAATTATAACGTACCAAAATAAAGATAATGTATACTGACATGCAAAAACTGTGGCCCATTCTCCTGTATCCCATACGTACATTTGAGGAAAACATCTGATGTTTTGCATTAACATGCCTTTCTCTACTCACTCTTCTACAAACTTCTTACAAAAGCCTTTTATGCACTTCTTGTGAATACTTGCATAGATATCTTCATTATTCATTTATACATTTCATTGGAAGAATAGCTCAAGCGAAAAGTGGTAGTCAGATCTTTTCAAAGCCGTTCAGTATGTCACGACTGATATTCTGTTCTCTTTGGCTGAATATAAAAAGAAAGGAAAAAATCGGACGCTTTACATACACGTGACTTTTTCTACCGTTCTTCAACAAACTGTTCTTACAAGAAAACAATCGGATGCTTTACATTTATATGTCTTTTTCTACCCATTCTTCAATAAACTATTTTTACAAAAGTTAAAAGTATTTTATGTTAATCGAGATAAACATTTGTGGAAATGGTTTTATTACATTATCTCCCTGTAGGTACAACGAGGATAGGGCTTAGGCGAAGTCGAGCCTTAAAGAGCTGGTCACTCTGTGATAGCTCTAAAATTCCGTTCTCTTTGTATGACCAGCAGAAAGAAAAGATATCGATTTCCCAAAGGAGAAAGTATAAGTATTTGGAAATTCAAACCAATAGGTAAGAATGTCTCGGAAATGTTAAAGCCACAAAATATTTTATTTGAAATGAACTGTGTGATTTGACGAGATCTACATATTCTTCCTCTTGCGATTTACCAAGTACGTATACAAATGTCGCTCAGAATGAAGAGGACTTACGAGGCCATTCCCAGAAAATTCAAGATATTTGATAATTCAAGAATTCAAGAATTGATATTTGTATAACAAAACATATATATGTTTTGTTATACAAATATCTTTAATATACCTAAGGTATTTTAATCCAAGAAGTTGAGCAATTTTTGAGAAATTTAAAAGTAACGCAAGAATTTCCACGTGAAATGTAGTTTGAGTAAGGGGGGTTTTCTTGAAAATCCTTTAGCTTTGTATTTAACGGACTTTTCGTTCTTGAGTTATGCTGTTAATACGCATATGCACGCACACGCACCTCTTTCTAAAAAATGCTTTTGGGGGTTTAATGGAAGCCCCAAAATATATATTTCCGGTGAAATCTCGACAATAAATGTTTGGGTGGAGTGCAATATTTTCCTACTTACTAAGTTGAGAAAGTAAATATTTGATGTACAATCACACACATTTTATAGCATTCATTAGAAGGGATTCTTGCATTCAATTTAGATTATTTACGATGCAGTGGTATGTATACTTTGTTCAGTCTTTTGAGGTAGTGTTTCAAGGGGAGATAAGGGCATCGCGTGGCTAGCGCGTTTATACGAACCAAAGCAATCCAAGGCAGAGTTGCAAGGTTTGTGCAGCCATTCTGACACACTCTTACATAGACCTGTATAAATATGTGGCGGCCGTGGGAAACAGGTAATGCACCTGCTACTTATAAAGCAAATTCCGCCAGTACATAAGCAGACGGCACGCATCACTCAACATGTGTACAATTACTTTAGGAAAGAACGGTGTGACTCGCCGATTGCCATACTGTGGCTGCAACTGCCGTTCCCAGATGTACAGTAGTAACAACCATTAAATTAGATATTTAGAAACAAAGACGAAATGCGATGAAAACAAAACCGTTCTTGAATTGTATAAGATTTGTGGCTTATTCGTGGTCTTCGGAGGATGAGGAAGAAGAAGAAACGGAAACTATAAGATACTAAGATTGAGTAAATGGCAATGTACATATTACTGTCTATGTAAATAATGTTTCATTTTTACTTCCCCTACTGGTAAGTAGGGGAAGTATAGTATTCCACCCAAAAATTCGATGTTGAGATTTCACCGAAAATATATGTTTTGAGACCACCTGAATCCAAAAAAAGCATTTTTAGAAAAAGGTCCGTGTGTGTGTCTGTGTGTCAGTCTGTCAGTCTGTGGACAGCATAACTCAAAAGCGAAAAGTCGGTTAAAAACCAAAGTTGGTATTTAAGTTTAATGTCTTTCAAGGATGCGACACGAAGATTTTGAAGAAAATAGCCCCACCCTAAACTACCCTTTACATGGAAAATTTTTCGAAAATTTTGATTTTCTTGAAAATGGCTCTAACGATTTTGATTAAAATGTCATATGTTTGAGATATTTTTATGACAAATGAAATGTATATCTTGAATTTTCTGGCTATAGCCCCTGTAGTCATATTTACTCTGGACGACTTTTGCATAACTGGTAAACCGTTAGAGATAGACCAAATTATACTGTACAGAAAATGTAGATCTTGCTAAAATACACAATTTATGTCTCAATAAATTTTCTTGTAAGGTGAACCATTTCGGAGATATTCCTTGTTATGTGTGTGAGTTTCGGAAAACTTAGAACTTTCGTGAAATGGGTCATCGTTGTTCATTTTTTTATATGTTAAGTGTGCAAAGACAACAGAATCTCAGACATTTGACTATCGCACAAAGCCTACTGTATTCTAACTTCCCCTTGCACCTACAAGGAAATAAGCAATAAGATAATTTGTACAAATGTTTATCTTAACTAACATGAAGAAGATACAGGAATAAGAGTTTGTAAGAATGGTTAGTACAAGAGTAGAGAAAGTCATGTGAGTGCAACACATCAGATTTTTCTGCTTGTACTTCCTTCTTTCGTTCTTTTTGTGGGAGTCGTATGTAGTACCAACTGTGTTGGTATATATTTATATACTTACGAGAAAGGAATAAAAGTGATGTAGTCCAAGTAAATATGGTCATGTATTCTAGCTTTTTTATATTAATATAATAACTATATATTTATCATCCCAGCGTGAGGAAAAGCTGTTAAAGCAACCACAATTAAGTGCATAAATAAATGATGAACATGTAAACAGTGTAACAGAAGTCTGAAAGGGACGCATGTGTTACAAGAGTGCATTTTGCTATCGCAATATGCTAGTACGAGCAACCTGCTGCCTACCTGCCCCTCCCACTATCTCAAGAGACTTTAAACAAAGTAGGTACGATTATATGTAGGTACATATATGTATACCGGGAGAGCAAAAAACTTCCGAACGGGCTGCGCGGTGTTTTGCCTGTCGGTACCCTCGGCGTTTGTTGCCGTCTGCCGTTATTATAGAAAGGTGCGGATGGAACCATACAATCTTTTTAAAACTACTTTTAAAGACTTTACTTACCAACTGTATGAAAGGAGATGCTCACCACCGTTGTCCATGCATACATTTTGGCATCTCTTCAGGAAACTATCCATCACTCGCCGTAGTTCACGTTGGCAATTTCATGGCGGATATTTTGTTTCAATTCTTCCAGTATGGGGGTATGTCGTGTACACTTTGTGTGTTAAGTTATCCTAGAGATAGAAATAGCGGGGGCCACAAATCTCTACTAATAATTCTGTCCTGAAACACACATTCAATAATTGTTCTCGTCGAAAGATTGGTCATATGAGCTGTTGCAAAGTCTTGTTGAAAAAAGGCAAAATCACGCTCCCTGTCTGTTCATTCTCCAAAAGGGGGGGGGGGGGGCAAATTGCATTAGGTATGCACGGGCGTCAACTGTTGGCTCGAAAAAAAATTGGCTCTATAACTCATAACCTAATATTGTTCTTGAAATAAGCTTTCCTGGCGAAAAAAATTGGTGCACGGTGTGTCATTAGCGGAGAAAGGTTTCTCAGAGTTCCAGTAAGCAATTTCTATATCTGGGGCAACTTAAAACATAAAGTGTACAAGACAAACCCACACGCCCTGGAGCAATTCAAACAGAACATCCGCCAGGAAATTAGCAGTGTTTCTCAACGTGAACTACGGCAAGTGATGGTTAGTTACATTCAGTTGTTATCTTAATTAGGTACGGAGGTAGAAATTATTCCTCCGTGGTCTTAGTTAGGTCTCTTGAAAAGAATTAAAAAAAAAGATGAGAACATTCAAGTATGCAAATCCTGCAATTATATTTTGAAAAATGTAATCAACAAGAAGAAATATTTCGAAAATACCTGAAGATACGAACAAAATTGATACAGGTTGTGTATTTAAATGATCTGTGCATTTTTTTCCGAAGTCTGTGATTTTCTATTTCTACATAGTTTATTCAGAGTGAAGGAATATTCACAGGCTATTGTCAGAAAACTCAAGATATGTAGGTATGTGTTTTACTTGTCATGTCTATGTCTTAAACACGAAACGTTGTTGATGTAAAGGTACTTTTAATAGAAAGTGCGAAAATGCTCTTGTTGTATCATTAAATGTAGCTATTGTAAGTTTGTGAGTGCTGCTGTTCTCTCTTCCTGTGTCTAATGCACGCACACCTATTGTGCGCGTTTTCCAGTGGACGTTGCCTATATTATTGCCCAGTGGTTTGCGTGAGAGCACACGCTTTAGCATTTTGTTTGACGTCACTCATTCTACCCATCGACGTCGGTTCCCTCGGTTCCGTGTCTCTAGCTTAGGTAGTACAACTGTCAGTCTTCACACCAGGTGGCTAGCAAATAAGTTCAAAGTTTACTACTTTTATTCATGATTTTCATTTTTTGAATACGCCAGCATGGGTATCACGTAGGTGCACTTTTATTTTCGTAAAATAAATTTTTTTCGAAACGATTTAAAATCAAAATGTACGCGGCATTGCGCGTGTTATGTAAGCGGCGATACCCCTGTTTCGTGCAAACGAAATGAATCCAATCAAGTCTGCTTAGTTGGTATTTCATATATTCTATGTTTTTCTCAAAACATATTTTAAGATGCCATTTTTATGAATTTCAAACTAATTTTTGAAATTCTAGGAACTATTACAGCATTTCTTGTTATCTGTCATGAGTGTCAGAAGCCTTTTTCAGGGGAGGGGGGGGCATGTTGGAAGTTTGCAATCAAATAATATTAATTCATTATTCTGTTGTCAAAATGTACTTGTTGCGAATGACCGTATTAATTTGTGCATTAATATGGGCCATTTGAACAATACTCGTGGAGTAACTGTAACGTGGTTTGGTATAGGAAAGTCATGTTTTTATCCCACATTTCAAAAACAAGTTCATCGAACCAGTGAATGAAAGTGTGTTCCAAACACAACTACATTTGGGTAGGGGGCGTTTCACAATATATTTTGCATAATTTTTAACTACGAATATCATTTATGACGTAGTTGGCATTAAGATGAGTGACAAAAATTGTCCCTAGAGCTAATCGCAGTCACAAATAAAAAGGATGTACTGAAGTACGGGTTCTAAATATAAATAGCATGAAATTATTATCCAAGTAATATTGTGGGTATTTTCAATCTTTTTGAGAAGTTCCAAACTACGATTATGAGTATTTTAGTAACCCAAAATCTTTTAGTATTTTCAGTAACATGTACCCCAAATTAATGGTGTCATTAACATTTTTATCCGTGCGCACCCATGAAAGACACAAGTGTAACATAATTTTAGCACGATAGCATTCTAACCGCACTTATTACACATAGTACAACATCGGTAACAGTTATGCTATGAGTAACAGCATTTTTAACCATACCTGCTAAGCAGAGAGTCCTAAGTCTCTATAAAATGGGAAGGGAAATGCTGCACCTACATTTTAGGCGTCCTGTTATAATAGTATATTATGCAACGAGACTATAATGTTAGTAATTAAGACGCGAGTATATATTAGGAAACGAGCGAAATGAGTCCTAATTTTCATACGAGCGTATTTATTACCATTATAGTTAAGTTTTACACGACAATGTATGCTCGACCATATACCTAATTTTATAGCTGAAATATTGTAAAATGTTGTACACTCACCAGGGACAATGACCTACATATTGCATCAGCTGATATTTGGAGTTTTGCGCAGGTGCTTAACGATCGATTCGTTTCCAGCAGGTCACTGCATCGTGATGAAAATAACCTTGGAATGCTAGATTAACATTGAAAAATAGAAGGCAAATTGAATATTTCGGTTTTCAGACGAAACTTTATTTCATGTATAAGTTATTTATTGTACAATTCATTTGCGGGACTGTGTTTAGTGCAATATTCTTGGAAGTTGATGCTGTATTGAAGTTAATTTGTGTGTTTTGTGTAAGTTGTATGCTTGCCACTGGCAGTAGTGTCCGACATTTTAGCGTTTTCTAAACTCGCGCCAGTTGCGTTTCGAGAATTACTCGACATTACACTTTGCCATTGCTACATGGGAATTCTCTGATTGGTAGAACACCTGTCCTTTAATGAAAATTGTATTGTCCAATTGGATGAAGACCAGTCCTTTAATGGAAGTTTGAACTTACGGAGGTTCATTAAAGGATCGCTATCAGAATAATAATTAATAAACTTGGGTATGGTCGAACGTAAAATATTTTAGAGCTTTGGAGAAAATTATTAGAAAGGTACCAAGTTTTATGTAGTTAACTACAACAACTGTATAGTTCCACCACCTGCTGGGATATCAAAAGCTAGAAATTACATGAACTAATTTGGAACACAATATATCAGTAGGGCTCGGATTTTTAGATAAATATACAGGGTGCTTCAAAAGGTTACTGAAAAACTTAAGGAACAGAAAGAGTAGACAGAATAGAGTAACTTTCGTCTGGGAACCCATACTCCCAAACACGATCCTGAGTCAGTGCCGATGTTATTTTGTTAAGCCGTAATACACTATTATACACAGGTTCAGTGTAATAGTTTACCAAATATGTTCAAACGCACCACCACCACATTCAATCAGGCAGTGCACCGTCCAGAACCGTAATCAGGTCGTACAGGTTCTCCTGTACGGTGTGTCTTTTCGCACAGCACCTAGCCGCTAATGCGACTTTATCTGTGCGATATGGGAGGTTGTCCGTGTATTGTCGTGCGTTTTTGTTCTGGGCAAAGGTTTCTTTCTGTATACCTAATTCAGGATACAGAAAGGGGGCAGGAATAGGTGATGGGTAATGATGTGTTGGAGGATGGGAGTGGCATTGCCCTTATCCAAGGACGTCCTTGGGTAAGCGGTAACTTTTCTTCCTTCTAGGTGCTCTGTGGTCACATTGACCTAATACCCGTACCAGCTGATTGGTGTGGGAGTTAATTTTCGAGTACATGGTTCGGGATCGCTCCTTTACCAAGTCCTCGATGTAGGGAAGTCCTGATTGGGTATGTAGGATATGAGACGGGAATCTACGTCCGGTATTGAAGATCATTCTTAGTGCCCTGTTCTGCACCGACTGTAGTTTGATGATGTGAGAAGGTGCAGTTGATCCCCAGGCTTCGCAGCCATAAATGATCATGGGAGTGCACCGTCGAGTAAAGCCTTGGTGCACTCGCTCGAATGCCACAGGCATGTGCAAAGTTCGCTAGATGCCACTACTACTCTGTTTTGATTTCAACGTGTGGTGCTTCCTAGATAGCAAATATCCTGAACGTTGGATCGGAAGAGGAGGACTACTTGCATAGCCACCCCGTTGCCCGGACTTAACGCCACTTGATTATTTCTTTTGGGGGCATATCAAAGATGTGGTGTATCAGATACCAGTGGTCGATCCAGAAACACTAGTAGCAAGAGTAGTTGTGGCATATAGCGAACTTTGCACATGCCTGTGGCATTCGAGCGAGTGCACCAAGGCTTTACTCGACGGTGCACTGCCTGATTCAATGTGGTGGTGGTGTGTTTGAACACCTTTTGTAACCTATTACACTGAACCCTGTGTATAATAATGTGTATTACGGCTTAACAGAATATCATTGGTACTGACTCAGGATCGTGTTTGGGAACATGGGTTCCTAGACGAAAGTTACTCTATTCTGTCTACTCTTTCTGTTCCTTAAGTTTTTCAGTAACCTTTTGAAGCACCTGTATATTTTATTTGTGTGCTAACACGAACTTGAAGCTGTTATGGGTATTCACTCCGGAGAAAATATTTTAAATTGAATTTTACTCAAAAACGCATATTTTCAGATTTTAAATGTAAATAAATCTTTTTGGATATCACAAATTACACAAAAGTTGCATAAAGCAAAATTTTTTAAAAATAATTTTCACATATTTGCACAGTCACATAAAAGCAGCAGCAGAATTATCAACAGGTCACCATCCATCTTGTTCAATTCTCAATTACACAGGCCAGATGTCGCAATTTGTTATTCATTATTGGAAGAATTGATATTTGAGCTATAGTATACCTTCAGTTGGAAGAAAATATATACATCCTGCTTTCTCAAGCCACATGAGCCCATAAGATAATGCGGGATTCGTCCACTGTCACGTGCCTGATAAATCATGTTTTCGCTTTACAGCCCGCACTGATACTTACAGGTGGTCATTAAACTGTACAGTAGTCAGTCATTTGTAAATCAGCAAAGTTTATACAAGCTCGTAGTTGTGCTCTGGTGTTGGTAAGTAATATATATCGACAGTTTGGGGTTCTCAGTTCTCAGTGCCTTTCAGAGCAGCAGTTAAAGTAGTTGATGTGGAAAAAAGCTGAATGTTCTGATCGTGCAGCACAAAACGTAAAAAGAATGAAAAGAAGTGTTCGAAAATAATTGTGGATTTAACATAATGTTTAAAATTTCAAATGTGTTGGATTGGTAACATTAATAAGTTATTGTTGTGAGACTAGACTTCTTGTGAAGTGCATCGACTGTTTACGACATTTAAGACGATCAATTGTCAATCGTCAAGCTTTCGGAACTGAAAATTTGAGGAAGCATATGGTCATGTACTGTAACTCTACAGTACTTGGTCATTCCTTCCAGGAATAAATTCTGGTGAGTTCTACGTAGCTATTATTAGCTCAACCATTCAGATCTTAAAAAACATTTTCTTTCTTTTGGCACATATTTTTTACTTTTTCAGCACATAAAACTAAATATTTCCCAAGTTTTTTGCACCTGAAAATCCGAGCCCTTTGCTCAAATGTTGTAGTTGCCATAGAAAGCTGAATTGGTTTTGTTAACCGCTGTTAGGGAGTCATTATGATGGGTACTTGACTTTCTTTGCCGAGGGCTAATATTGTGGTTAAACGGAACAAAAATTATTCAGGTCGCTTTTGGGATATGACATCTCAGATCGTCTTTAAGGAATCAGGGATATATAGAGGAAAGCTGGGTGTGGATTCAGGTTTCTCGTTACGGTTGTACAGTGGTAGAACGTCGGCATGGTAATCGGAAGACGTTCCAGCACCTCCACTAAATCCCTGCATAAAGTTCTTGGTGCACATCTCACTTTTACTTGCGTAGTTTCCAGTACAGTAACATTTTTAACAGCAGTGCGATACGTACCAGTAAACTGCTGCTGAAATGGCCGACATGAGCTCCAGCACACTTCGATGTAAATGTGCGGAATCATCTCAACGTCGCATATTCAAATCGATCGATTGGTAAAGGTGGAGCAGTTCCATGGGCAGCACGGTTGCCGGTTATGACACCTCGACTATTTTCTGTGGAGTTGTGTGGAGAGTATGGTTGATGGTATTGGGTCATTTGTAGATATAGGCTCTGTAATTACGTATGAGGAATACGGTTCGAAGCCCCTTTGTAATGTGCACAGCTCGATGTTGGGTTAATTGGCGAAATGTGAAAGTACACCCCTCTCACACTTCGATGCGCTTCAGCGTCCAAACCGTGCATTTCCGGACAGGGATTCCTATTTGAAAACGAGTTTGCCATCCCATACAACATACTAAGCGTTATCGGTGTTTTTTTTTTTTTTTTTTTTTTTGGGACACCTGTAGGGTAAAGGCGGGGCAAATGGACAGAGGGGCAAACGGACAGCTTCTAAGTAATTTTAGCGCATTTTGACTTCCGAGGTTGGTAACAGTATATGGTGTGATGCAGTGTTCATCTGGCTTCTGTTGATCAGCTGTATAAATATTTCCTGTGTAGACCTTCCAGAATTGTTGGAATCCAGCTTCAAAGCTCTGCAGGTAAAAATATACGTCTATAAATTTCTGAAACTGTAAGAAAATGCACTGAGTTTGCAAGGATTATGCGGATTATGAGGGCTTCTAGAAACTTCTGCTACGTGTTACAGTCATCATAGGGAGTACCTTGGTATGTTGTTATGCTTACTGGAACCAAGGAGCTGCTGCTCTCTCTCAGGGAAGCTGTATATTAAGGGCGTGTAGAAGGGGGCAAACGGACACGCTCTTATCGAAGCTTTCTGAGAGACAGATATAATTGTGATCCACATAAAAATGTTTTCCAAAGTATTCGCTAACTAAAATAGGTTGTTTATGATTTGTAGTTATTGTTCGGAACCGGCAAAGAACTTTAAATCGCTGTACATGGAGCAAAAAATGCATGTCAGGTGCTGTGAAAACTGTAAGAGAGAATGGAATGCCTTTGTGGAATAAACTTGGTAACATTTTTAACTGTGATGAAACAGGGCTGCAGCTGATTTAAAAAACAACAAAAAAAACAACAACAACAAACAACAAACAAACAAAAAAGTGATATCACAGCGCAGTAAGAAAGATGTAGTGAGCCAGGCAAGCTGTGAAAAGGGTGAAACCATTAGTGTGATGGCATGTGTCACAGCAAGGGGGCAATATGTGCCCCCCTTTATAGTAATGAAAGGTCAGCGATACAATGAGAATTTTGAGATTGGCATGCCTCCAGGATCTAAAATTGTTCTATCAGAAAGTGGCTACACGAAGTGGGAACAATTTGCACAATTTCTTTACCACTTTATTTCCGTGAAACCTAGTAGAACTATGTCAGTGGATTCAGGAGCTGCAGAATTTATTCTTTCAATCCCAACAGTCTTACAGACCATGTATTTTGTCCAGGACAAGTTCATTTACAGAATGAACAACATGAAAATGCAGAACCTGATATTGAAAATGAGATCCTTGAAGCTAAGAATCAGGCACCGTTGGACATTCTTCAAGATGCAATCCCAGAGAATGGGAACAATTGCGAAGTTCGCAGTTCACCAACACAAGCAGGCCTGACTCAAGTTTCTACACCCTCGACAAGCTCGACTCGATAAGTCCTCATCCAATAACTACTCTGGAAATTAAAAGCAAACCAGGAACTAAAAGAAACTCGAGAAATTCTGAAGTTATTATAAGCCCAGAATTTATAAATGATCTGAAAAAGAGGAAGACTGTCTGTGCTAAAAAGGAAAAGGCGGTAGCAGCGAAAGCCTGGAACACTGGAGCTAAGAAGAATCTTGTCTATGAAGCAGAAGATATCTGGAAGAAATGCCGAAATTGCTACAAGGAAGGTGAGAATTGGGTTCAGTGCCTCAACTGGTGCAAACTGGTACCACGTTAAGTGTGTAGAGGCTGGAAATGATCCGTATTTCATGTGCCACGATTGTATAAGTGATGACAGTGACTAAAATTGTTGGTGTCCGTTTGCCCCCTACAGAGTGTCCTTTTGCCCCTGTGGTTGGGGCAAACGGACATTGTAACATCCTTAAACTAATTAATATTTTTCTGTTCATGTATATTATTCCAGACTATATAATTTTCAGTTTTGTCAAATGAAGGTTCAGTGCTTCTGTTAAAATAATATTTTTTACTCTACAGTAAATAGTATGACCTTCATTATAAAAAATGTGCTTAGCCTGTCCATTTGCCCCGCCTTTACCCTATCTTATATATTTAAACGAGCAATTCTTGTGTGTGTGTGTGTGTGTGCGTGCGTGGGTGCGTGCGTGCGTGGGTGGGTGCGTGCGTGCGTGTGTGTGTGTGTGTGTGTGTGTGTGTATTCCGCGCAACTTGGAAATGCCTCTAACAATTTCGATCAAATTTTGTATTCAGATAGGGTTTTGCTTTCTAAGTTCATCTATATAGGTGCAATTCCCGAAAAAACGCGATTTTACATAAAAAAATAACATGTTTTATTCCCGCTTCTACAGTACAATTCTTGAATATAGGTATATTCCTGGTATTTCAGAAACGGCTCTAAAAATCTGGTTAAATTTTTGTATACATGCATATTATATTCACAGTGTTTTCTCTACTGACTTTTAGGTAACACATTCACATCTCTTTCTCTACACACTCTTCTATAAACAATTTTCCATAAAAAGCGTGATTTTACACCAAAAAAAAAAAAGTTTTTATCCCCAGCTTTAAAATAAGTCATACCATGTTCTGTATGTTTGAAATAGAAATGCTGTTACATTCACACTGTTTTCTCCTCGCACTTTTAGGTAACAGATTCACATCTCTTTCTCTACTCACTCTTCTACAAATGTCATACAATTTTCTGTATGTTTGAAATAGAGATGCTGCATATTACATTCACAGTGGTTTCTCTACATAAGTATTTGTAGGTAACACATTCACATCTCTTTCTCTACTCACTCTTCTATAAACAATTTTCCATTGAAAACATGATTTTACACCAAAAATCAAAACCGTTTAATCGATAACCGCGAAATTCGGCACGTATATGTATTTTTTTCCTGGAGAAAGTTTTTATAGTAACAATTTTACTACACAATATGTTGCTTTCAAATGGTTTTCTACTTGCTTTTTTTTTTTTTTTTTTTTTTTACGTAGCACATTCATGTATCCTCTGTTTACCCTTCAACATACAATGCATATAATTTTCTATGATGAAATATAAATATAAATGCAATGTATTACATTCACACGATTTCCTCTACTAATTCTTCTTTACGAGACACAATCAGTCTTCTTTTGCTACTCGCCCTTCAACATACAATTCATACAATTTGCTATATGTTTGAAAAGAAATACAACGTACTGCATTCATACTATTTTCTCTACTCACGTTTGTTTTAGGTAACAATTCGCATGTTATTTCGTATCGTTTATCAACTTCATACATACCAACGCCTCTACAATTGTATGACCAAGAGTGAGTAAACTCCAAAACAGATTGACCGATCGCCATGAAAATTGACATATCTAAGTGTTTTCATGGCGAAAGTTTTTATGCAATGCATTTTACCACGCAGCGTATTACGTTTACATGGTTTTCTCTACTCCCTTTTCTTTTACCTAACATACTACTCCCTCTTCTACAACAGTCCATACGTTTTTCCATACATTTGAAATATAAGTGCAACGTATAACATTCACACGGTTTTTCTACTAATTTTTCTTTAGTAAAACACAATCGCATTTCTTTCACTACTTCCGCTTCCACAAACAATTACGAACAGTTCGTACAGTTTTCTATATGATTGAAACAGAAATGCACAGTACATTCACATGACTTTATCAACCAGCTTTTCTTCCTGTAGTCTTTGTTCTTCAACAGTGCTTTTGCTTAGTGTCGCTCTGGTGTTTAAATAAAAAATAAAAAAATAGTTTAAAAAAGTAAAGTAATCACAATTGATGTCAGGATTACAACGAAAAGCATGATATGGAACAGTTGATAAACAAATGTTAGCCAAGATGGGGAATGAAATGAATTCCGGAATGCGGCAGAGGAAACAAATATGAAAGCCGAATAGGAAATGTAAACTCCGAAACGAAAAAGATGAAGGTGGGAATGTCCTATATGAAGATAGATGTATGGGAGAATACTAACGAGCTACTGGTCGGGGCTAAAGAAGCCATGGAAGAACTCGACGGAAATATGAAGGACCGTGCCCAACGTGTTAATGCCCTAGAGTCAATCGCAGCACCAAAGAATTGAACTCCACAATGGAACAAATGCTCGACAAAAACCTCAAACTAGGTGGAAATCTATGGGGCAGGCCTGCGTTCAGCAGTAGATGTTTTTGAGCTGATATGATGGTGTTTATGAAATATTTGTATGTATTTCTATATCTTTTGTGTCTCGGAGATGACTCTTTTAACAATTGCGACAAAAAAATTTATTTATTAACGTTTTGCCTTTCAGGTTTATCTTAGTATCTTCTCCCATAAAGAAAAAATGAAAAAAAAAAAAAAAAAAAAAAATTTCACAAAAACAGAGGCGAAAAACGCCGAGCAAAGCTCGGTTGCCCAGGTACTATGTACATATACGAGTACGCGCAACTAATGCACACTTACATGATAGAAATACTTCTGGTGCACAGTTGCTATCTTCTGGCTCATTCCATATCCCTGATTCCTATTTAAGTTGTTCCTGGATATTTCTTCTTTGTCATTCTTTTTACTTTATTGTTTAGCAAGTCCCTCACCCCAGACTATCCTTTACATGGAAACCGTTTGAGCATTTCCGCGTGTGACTGACATTTACACTACATTTTCTTCTTAAAATGTCTGTCTAATGGTCAATGTAGGTGTAAAAATTTTATTTTAACGACATACGATGACAGAGAATACATTGGCGGTTGTGATAGGAAGTATAAAAACCTTAAAAAGTGAAACAATTATTTAATAATGAGCGCTAAACTTTTCGTGACTTACTGACTTTTTGTCAACTGCAGTTCCAACTTCAAACGTTTGTCCTCCGTTTTCTCTGAAACTTTTCTTATTTGATTTGTTCTGAAAAATCACTTGAGAGAGGAACTTCTAAGCTTTCAAATGACCTGAAAAAAGGTTTGTCATGTTATTCTCATCTGGAGATATTTATTCAAAAGGTCAGCTTGACTAACTGACATGAGTTTGTGACTAACTGACATTTGCAAAAATTGTAATACATTGTCTTTGTTTTACATGGTATAACATATGGTAAATCATAGTGATAGGTATTATACGTTACATACATGTAATACATACAGGTGTGTAATTGCAATGTAATACATACAGGTGTGTAATTGCATTTATCATTTTGAGAAGAATCATATCCTTTGGAGAAGCATTAAAGTCATGCAACATAAACAGAATAAACAGATGTTGACAGCTCTCATTTCTTATCACAGTTACATCATTGCAAGTATAAAAAGTTGACTCAAAACCATAACAAAGACGACACATGAGAGCACACAGCACATACCTGTAACACACTAGTTACTGGATTGGACTCCTTATAGTGCAGGAACGATAGATGCAGTAGCCTCGTAGTACACGCGTATATCACTACACTGTTTTTATTTGTGCATCATTCTGACACTTTCCGCACATGAAAGAAAAGCATATTGCACAACATTTAAACCTAATACTTTCACATAATGAACCCGCTGAGTGGATGGCATAAGTGAAATGCGTTCAAATCTTTTGTCGAGAAATTCTTTTGCTTCTTCAATTTCAGGCAGAGAAACTTGAAGAACACACATTTTGGTTTTCTTTCTAACAGTATTAACAAATTCTTCAGCACTCTGAATCCTGCTTCCTGCTTTCGCAGCTGTCCATGCCATCCTCTTCACTTGTCCTCCAATCACATCTAGTGCCCCCTTTCCGTGATAGGATTCGAAGAAGTGCCATTCAATTTGGATTCCAAATACTTCGGAAAGATATGTCACATGGCTCAATGTGTATTTCTGCTTAAAATGACAAGCAGCTCCATCAGAAAACACTTTCACAAGTTCAAGATTCGGAACAATATCCAATATTTCCGAAAATATATTCCTTAAGCAAATATCAACTGCCTATTTGTCATGTGATACATAATCAGACACCAAAGCAAAAGATTGTTTCTGAATTTCACCAATATCTTCTTTCCTATACCAGGCAACAGCAGTAAATATTGAGATCTGTGTATTGTTCCAGTGGGCAGCTTGAATTTCATTTTGCCCCTTGCATGTGTAGTTCTCAAAGAAGTCGATCTGTATCACAGCTTCACTAATTGCAACATTTTCCCGAGCCTTCTTAAAGGCCTCGGATTGCTGTCTCTTTACATAAACGTGATTTAGGAAACGTGGCAGGCAATTGGTCAGTTCTTCAATGCAGTCTTTTACAGACCCATTTTTAACTTCTATTTCCATTCTTCCATTACGTGAACTCCACAGCTTCCATTCGCATGGAGAATTAGCAAGTTTATCCGAAATGTCTGCTCCACTCAATCCCGGGCACTTGGAGCATCCTCCCTGCACACATTCTCTCGATTTCTGATCGAGTGAATGTGCTATGAACTTACGAAATTCAGTCTCAGTGAGTACGTGATTTTTACACAATGCTTTGAGAAGAAACTTCGTATTTTCATGTATAATGCATGTGCACACATGTGGGATCTGACTTTGAAGACGCACGTGAGCAGGGCGTAATTCAGCGAATTTTGTCAACCCCACGGACATTTCTACTCGGTCTTGTAGAAAGAATGCATGTGCTTCTTTTAATGTTACCACTAGATACCTAATGCGAACCTCTTTTGTTTCTCTCTGAACATTGATTTCAATAAAATCATCTCTTCCAGGAGCTTGGTAAGATATTGAATCATCCTGATAGAACTTTGCACTTTTAAGTTCCTCTGATAGTTGTTTTCCTGATACCGGGACAGAATGCTTTGGTTTTACATGTAATCCCTCTTCAACTGCTAACTTACGAATCATTTCTTTTCTTTTACGTGGAGATTGCGGCAATGCTTCCTCAACACGTTTTCTGCACTTTCCGAACTACCGTTTGCTTTTGAAAGCGGTTGGTGTTGATGGAGTATCCTTATCAATCCCTTCTTGGTCTCTTATCTTCTGTCTTGCCCGCTGTGCTTGCTTATATCTCATATATTCAACTTTGAGGTGTTCTCTTCCTTGTTTTGTTTGTTTCAGTATTTCTCTTCCTTCCCTCATAGTCACCTCTATTTTTTCCTTCCATTGTGCATAACTGCCTTGCTCCTTCAGACATTGTTTGTATTCACGTTGTCTTTGGGCTGGTGTTTTAGCCATGGAGTCAGAAACAGACTGATACGTCTATCCTGACTGAAGTCTCACAAGCACTGTACGCGTATGACGACCACAGGGCGCCCGCACCTACTGTCCGTTAGTCACGTGTTTTGTGGGAAAACTAATGACTATAGAGGAAAACTTTCTGATACTTTTTTATTTGTTATATTGTAATGACGCAGAATCAAAAAGGATATTTATTTCAGTCTATTACTTTTTCCTCCAGAGGACTTTATCCTTATTTACCGTGACTGACATTGACACACAGTAATAATTAAAGAGGCTCTAAGGATTATTTATAAATGTCGAAAATTATTAGCCATATACACGTTTCTAAGACGAAGAGTCACTGTGTGATGCAGAGAACAAAAAAATTAAGACAGTTGTAGATAGCTCCTGAAATATTGAAATGAAAATCACCGTTATTCGCGCTTATTTTTAGTGTTTTGGAAATATATGGGTAAGAAGTGAAATTTGAACCCATATTCACGTTAAAAACATTTATTTTCCACTTCATAAGATACTTTGGAGTTCCTAGCATCATCTTTCCTCAGTAAAAAAAGTGAAACATTAATTTCAAATTTTAACACTCGGTATGACATATTCCTCGGAATTGCTCGTTTCGAAAATTTTGATTTTCTCAAAAATGGCTTTTGATTTAAATATATATTTAAGATGTCTTCACGACAAATGCAATGTGTATCTTGAATTTCTAGGAATAGTCTCCGATGTTTTCGTTCGGAATGACCTTGGTATAACTGGTAAGCGAGAGACAAAATCTTTCTCCATAAAAATGTAGGTCTTGTTAAAGCACGCAATTTGTCAAATACTTTTTTGTGTAGTTGACCACTTCCGAGATATTTCTTGTAATTGGTTTGAATGTTCAAACATTTATAGGAAGCACTTTTCTCAAAAGGGAAGCATTTCTTCTTCTTCTTCTTCTTCTTCTTCTTCTTCTTCTTCTTCTTCTTCTTCTTCTTCTTCTTCTTCTTCTTCTTTTTTTCCCTCTCCCTCCCATGGTTGCCAGGTCTACTGATTTTGCAGGAGATCTGCTTTTTCGCAAATATACTGATCTACTGCTAAAACTGAATGCACTTCCAAGTCTCCTGCTTTTTATGCATTTCCCATTTTTAAACACTATTTTCCGTAACATCATTATAATTCGTTCTCCCGAAAAGATTTTCAGGCAAGGCATTTCCCTCGTGTATAAAAACAAAAGATTAATATAATCACCAGTATACATAAACAGTATACCACATCTGTTGTTTCTGTATTGCGAACTATCCTTGACTGCTACATTAAACCTGAACATTTGAATTCCACTGAAATAAAGTTAGTTAATTTTCAATGTAACATTATTTTCACTAACTTGATTCGTCTGACTTGAATATTTGCACACATGTTAAGGACCAAAGACAATACAATAATATTATGACTTTGTTCGAATTTCAAAGGCATCGCATAGCAGCCAGCTCTTAAAGCATTTTAATATTGTTTAAAGCCTACTGCATTCCCATATTCCCGTTGTATCTACAAGAAAATTAGCCGTACAATAATTTCTGAAAATGCTTGTCTTTTAAAGTGTCATACATACATAGAGAAATAAGCATTTGCAAGAATAGCGTGTATAAGAGTGAGTATAGCTCTAAATATATATATGAACATAGTTTCTTCAAATTGAACCATATTAGAAGTTTGTATCGCAATATGTTACGCGACGATCACTTGGTGCATCTTCTAAAGCTATGCACTTCCACTTAGTCACCAAATATTGATAGACTTCTTAAGCGTAAGCAGTACCAAGGTAATCACTAGTGAACAGATGTTTATCACATACGATTTGAAGGTTGCGACGTATTTATTAAATGTTTTATTCACTAGCTTTACGACGTATGTATTTATTAAAGGGGTTCGGTGTGCCACTCACTTTGTCGTTCCCTCGAATGTGGCAAGAAATGGCATGGTTTGTCGCTTCTCCGATAGTTCAGCGGTGAGCATGAACGACTCTTTTGATCTAATTTTTATATATATATATATCGGACACAGTACGGGTCAATGAGTATTTCAATCACTAAACGAGATTAACTTTAAAGTATTGAATTTATTGAAACTTTTAAATGAACATATTCAGTCTGTTAACACACATTATGCAGTCATATGGCTTGGCGTCTTTTTGAATCTCGCTACTGGTCGGCATGCACGGATTACAGAGTTTTATAAGTCAATATCTTTACTGTTATTAGTGCCGCGTCGCAGAATTTATACTTATTTGATTCACCGTCACTTTATCTTTCTCTACCACTATAAATATCCGTTTGAAGTTCACTTTAAACTCAGAAATCACTCAAATTATTGCGGACGCTTTACGATTCCCTTTGCAATGCCGAATCAGGCCATTTAAAAAATACTATTGAACTCAGTCTTTACTAGCTATATTTACAGTTTATGGTATCCTGTATAATTTCGTATTAAATCATTCTAGAGGGCTTACGCGGAAATACTGCATCAAGGTGCTGTCGTAGATCAATCGCAACCCACATGTGACCAATCCGCCACTGCAACACAATGCGCGGCTGGGGGTTAAAGAGAGGCAAAGTCCGCGTAAAGTGGAATGAGGTAAATCTAACCTCCCCTCTTTCGCAACCGTTGGACATCACTGCTCAAGAGCTTTGGCCAGCGAAATAAGGGATAAAGAACGATAGGTTAGGAAAGGATAATATTGTAATCCTCGTGAATTTGTAGTTATTAAAGGTATAAAGAATAGAATTTGTATGCGCATGCATCGGAGCAGACTTAGTACGTTTAAATGTACTTCACTACTGATGAAAACATTCAGAACTGAAATAAGGAGGAAAGATGGCTTACGATAGGTACAAACATAATGGCTTAGCCTCTGATCTGACTGCTGCTGTAATGAAATTTCTATCTGTCTAACTGTACCTATATAATACCCAGATTTTAGATTTTGGGCTCGTGTCATGAAATTATCAACATCGATGGGGTTTTCTAAGTTGCTATCCCCAAGGTTAGTGAGGATTAACTTAACTATCGGAACATCGATGGAATTTCGAGTTACTTTTTTGCCCAAGATGATACGAATTCATCAGTAATAAAACAAATAACTAGTTTCAGTTAAAGCAAAGCTAAATAACTAACGATGGTCACAAATTAGCCACAAAGCCGTATAATTGTCAAGCATGTTGAAGGCGTGCTGCAACTCTCGCCTACAGCATGTAGCTTCAGCGACATTACCAAACTGGAAGAACCACATAAAAATGATCTTGCGTCCCTAAAACGTCAAGCGTGCCCCATCAATTCTGATTCACGGTTTCCATACTGCACATGTAGAGAAAACACCACAGATACTACGTATAGATTTCATAGATAATTCTGAAAACGACACGCAGATATCGTCTGTTAAAAGTGTGTGTGCGTGTGCGCGTATCTTTTCTGGGGGGACCGTGTAAGGTATATCAGATGATTCGGCCGCCCCATATTTTTTGGAAGGTAGGACACCCATCAAAGGCATGTATGCTTTAAGTCCAGTTTTGCGCTTACTAAGGCATTGATTGCTTCACGTTCTTAGATAGGTGAATGGGCAAAATTCAGAGGAACGGTGGTTTAAGGGTCAAAACGTACTCCTCGTTAAAGTACACATTAAAAACACACGACTCCTTTACTGAGAGGGAATTCCGGGTTTCCATATGATTTTACAAATCTTTATTACGGTGTACGTAGCAATACAATTCAGTAAACGCCTCTGATAAAATGGACCTATCATATGAGTACACTAACACCAGCTAAGAAGAAAGTGGTAGATTTTTTTGCTTAGAACCTGGATTGGCTGCAACAAATGAAAGGAACGCCTCATCCACCATGGACCCGTACAGTCAATGCGCACATATTAAGTAACGGTTTATTTAAATTTTTGCGTAAACTACGTCTCGTACATCTCAAATAACATAATAGCTTTTGTCGTTTATGTAATATTTAAACGCTCAGCAAAGGCTTAAAGCTGTTCTTAAAAGGCTAAATTAGGCACGGAAAGTCGTGAGGTGGCAATGGCCTGGCGCCCGGCATACACAATCTACGGCTGAACTCGGAATTAGCTTTCAGTTAAGCCTCCAAACAGCTAAATAGAGTTATGACTGTGTCTTGTTCGCTTACGCTAGTGGCACGGGTTCGCGTCTCGGCATTATGCAATTTTTTTTATGTTCATCAATACTTGGAAACCGAATTCACAATAATCTAATTTCAGAGTTCCTGAGGTTTTGGGACATGCTTTAAATCGTTTTTGGTTGCCTGCATTTTGTAATAGGTTTACTTCCTACCCCACTGGACTGGCACGGCACGATGCAGTGTGTTACTATGAATGCCGACTCCCTTCATTCTCTTGGCGTATGCTGTCACGTGACATTTTGTATCGGTCATTCACGATGTACATATTCGACGGTGGGTGCGGTGGTATGCTTTTTATATACGGAGAAGGAAGAGTCAGTGCATAAGCAGCTCAGCGTCTATACCAGGAGATTACCGTGAAATGGAAATAAGACAATTGCGAATAAAAGTAATAACAGCTTTAAACAAAATAATTATTCAACCAAAGTTATTTGTATTACCTACATGGTGAAAAAATTAGTAAATGCAGGGGATTTGAACCACTTCTACACCAGATGGGTTACTTACAAATTGTGCGCTCGTTCCAACTGAGCTATCTAGTAACTTGAGAGAAAAACATTCCCGTTTACCTGTAGTATTCGCGGTCCCAGTGTACATTTACAGTGGTGCAAACTTCAGCTGTCTAATTACGAGTATATTAAAAGGCAATGTTCTAACATCTATATTAGTAATAATATCGTCGAGTGTTTAACCAAAACCATCCACGTTGAACACTTGGGTAGAACCTTGCAATGGGGCCGATGTTTTCATAGTCTAAAATGCGGATCGCATAAAACCGGAATATAAGGGGCAGCTGACTCACCTCGTGGATATGAATCTGGAATGAGTAGAATGGGTAAAGACATTTTTTGTGTGTACCAAATTAAGTTGTTAATAGTGATTTTGCTTACGTTTCAAAATAATTGGTACTACCTGGTTTCCTTTGTATACCTGGTGATTTAGAATAGCAGACCTAAGTGGCCTTAGCTCTGGCAGAGCAAACAAAACTCACTTGGTAGGAACCTGTAGGACCGGCTTATGCGTATATAATTATATTAAATATCAAGTGTGGAATGCTATTAATTTTATTTTCTTCATACCACCTACAAATCGTTTAGTTTTCACCTGCTTGATAATAAGGTTCCATCAGGTGTGAGAGCATTAAAGAGCTTCTATCCCATTCCTATAATACAGTTTCAACCCGTTCCTTTCGTACAAGTCAAGTATGAAATATTCCAAAGGCAAAATATTTTGTAGGTCACGCTTTCCTTTTCGGCTTTACCTCGAATTCAGCACAGGGCTCCCTCTTGTTCAGGTCGAAAGTGCATTTGGAACATTAAGGCACAAAAGGAATTTGAAACCTTAAAGTTGAATAAATAAATAGACTGGCAACAGTTGCCCTGCCATTCATTTGTCGTTGCGTTGCTAACTTGGAGATGATGTGACGTCAGTAGTGTGAAGCAATGACGTCACATTTTCCATCTCCTTCTCTCCCCTCAAGCAAGCTGTAGGTTCCAGATCGATTCCTCTCCGGGCCTTCAAGAGCACTTACATATCAAATACCATTCAGCAACAGACGCTACTGCGAGTGTTCCAAGATAGTAAAGGAAAACTGATTTTGAGCTTACAGATAACTGCAGCATTAACGATTGATTTAACGCGAAGCTGGCAAAACAGCGAAGTTTTATTTCAGAAAAAAAAAAAAAAAAAAAAAAAAAACTATGCATTTTCTATTCTGTAAATTAATTACACCATTTGGTACCTCCTCTTATGTACTTTGTCTCCCGATTAAAGTGTTAAATTCTACACAAAAAATTTGACGACGCGTTACTATCGGAAATGCACGTTTTGAAATCTTCTAAAAATAATTTTAGGAAAAGCTCCGCGCTTGTTTTTGTGTGTGTAAGTTCGGGGGGGGGGGGAGGGGTGTGGAGGGGGTAGTCGGTTACATCAGTGACTTTGCCATTGTGTTATTTTACTCGTTGATGTGTTTTTAATTTTTATTTTCCATTCTGCGCGGAGAGTATGGAATGATACTAACTGAAGAAAAATGTAAGCGCCACGGTCAGGATCGAAAAGGAAACTTCTAAGATATGGTTTCAGCACGCCAAATACTCGATTATACAGACGATTAGGAGTCAAGTTATGGTCACTACTCTTAGTTTTATATCATTTTGTTATGAAATTCTCAAATTATCGTTATTTGCATTTGACTGACCACGGAGGTCATATGGCAATGACCTTGGATCTTGGTACAAATGAGTTGTGCGTGCTGGACATGTGGGTTTACTACTAGACAACGAATGCTAGGCACAGAACAACTTTAAAATAGGCAGGCAAAAAGGCTTTAAAATAGTGAAAATAGGCACGTATTTTTAAATTCAATGTAGGTACTGCATTTTAAAGGATTATTTTCCTTGTGCAATATAGGCTTACCGCATGAAATATTTGTGAAACATACTTGACATACTGTTTGCTACCAAATGAAATAAACCTTTAAATAACGTTCATTTAATGAGTCAACATCTGAGCATGCCTGACGGAATACCGCTTTACAAAGATGAAGTGAAAACTGTGATTGGCGTTGGGAAATTGCATACGAGGAGATGAGAGTTGCTTTCGGTTCACCTGCTTTTGTCGTTCGACACAGTGAAGATTCAAGGTTTGTACACGCTTGACACTTTAACACAATTCGTCGACGTTTCACACACTTCGCAAAATGTGATTGAGTCATCTGTCGAAAATACGTTACCAAATTCCTTCACAAATTTATTCAGTTTTGCCTTTAATCCTGTGTCGATTCTTTTGGCATTGTGAAACAGTCTTCCAACAAGAAATCACTTAACACTGTTGCATTATTTGCCCAGAACAGTAGTGTTCGATGAATGAGGAAAGTAAGTTGATACATATTAAGCAGGTCAACAAAGTCACATGTTTTCACAGTTACACGATAGCTTAAGAAAGATGGGGCGCTTTAATTGCGTCGTTTGCTTTAAGTTTAATAATGATCCTGCCACCATTTGCAGAGCCAACTAGACTTCCATGACCATAATGCAATGTAAAAAAGTCACAAATTGGGGATACACAGCCTACCAGGAACAAGTTTTCGGTCACCAAAAGCTAGCGAAAATACGAAATTGAATTTTTGTGATACGAAGTGACAGTAAGGCGTAACTCATTCAGAAAATATTGGCTAGCAGCAATATACACATTTTCATTTTTTGAATGTAATCTAAAGGTAGGTGTGAAAATCAGAAATACCGACATTAAATATGAAGAAAGCGAGTTTATAGGAAGTTTTAAAATACGCAAAACTAGCCAAAGCTACCTTTATAGTACAACCCTGATTTATGAACGTATATTAAGTTATTTTTGTGACATATGTAATCATAAGGTATACTCATTTTGCCTAACTTACAGTCTCTAGCATCTCTGATAACCTAAGTTTCCCAGTTATTTGCTCGTGCCGCACATTTGATCTTAGGTGAACTTACGAGAAAGTGAAATAGTTTTTCAATGGTGGTGCCTCACAAATGGTCATAGCGCTATCGCCTCCCTGCTCTGTCTATTTTACCAGCTTTGTATTAAGTCGCTTTCTTGTTTGTCACATTGTCCATTGGGTACAAATGTTGCAATCGAATTTAAACTTCCTGATTAGCTAGACACTTGAAACGTTAAACATAGCCCAGAATAGGATCCGCCTTCAGGAACTCCCTCGCCCTAAAGTTCCTTTAAATAAAATAAACTTCGAAATTCTTGATGTTCTTAAAAATGGCTGTAATGATTTTGATTCAAATACCATATGTATTATGTTAAGATATTTTCATGACAAATCAAATGTATATCTTGAATTTTCTGGGAATAGCCTCTGAAGTTTTTTTTTCTTTTTTCATATATACAGGGTGGAAGGAAAGTCATTACATTCCTTCTAATGTGTGCTTCCTAAAAGCATTACAAACAAAAAAGTAGAATGGCATTTTGTTCTTTGATCAGCCGATTTCGAAAAAAGTAAATAGTTCTTGGTCCAAATAGTATGCGAAATTCCACAAGAATGTACGAACATAATAGCATGTTACTTGTAAGATGCGCAGAGTAACTTATTTCTGATATAGTTTCGGTGGTAATTATCGGACGGCACACAAGGTTACGAAATAATTAATCACTTAAAAGACGTGAAGGAATACTCCGAGCTGTTCTCTCAGATGTGAGATAAGTGGAACAACGTTGCGTTGAAGTTGGTCAGGGAGTTGACCTAGTTTGTGAATGTAAACAGTTCGGGCACTTTCGCCTTCGTTTAATATTTTGGGAGCCAACGCTTGTGATTGGCCTACACTCGAACAGTAATCACGGAAGGACAAGGCAGGGTATGAGTTTGTTTTCAAGACGTACCGTTACGGTGTTTTGTTTATGAACTAGGCTAGGGGGACCCTAATGACCAAGTTGTCGACGGGCCCTTAAACCCAACACACTCACTCACAGAGCTAGGGAACGTGACCACCCACACAATCTGCAGTGTTGCCAGCTTGTTTTCGATTAAAGTAAAATATCTCCGTTGAAAATGGTCAGAGACAAAAACATAATATATAAAATGTGTTCCAAATACCGAGATCTACCAATGGTTTAAATTAATGTAATGACTTCCCTTCCACCCGGTATATAACAGTTGCCATGTATTAGTTTTGCAAATACTCGAAAATGACTCGACCGATTTGAATATTCCTTTGTGTTTTGTTCGCTTCAATACTGGGATGGTTTACAAAAAAAGAAAAAAAAATTATGAAAACCCAAATGAACAACCGAAAAATCGAAATTGGTAGTTTTGTATGGGAATTGCTACTTCGAATTACTGTCAATATATGGCGTTTGTGAATTGGCAGTGCTGGAAGAAATGTTTGGCGTGTGAAATTTTTTACTTTCTCTACTACATTTAGTAAAGTAGAGGAAGTACTGTATTCCACCCAAAAATCCGATGTCAAATTTCACCGGAAATAGAGGTTTTGAGGCCTCTGAATCCAAAAAAAAAAGTATTTTTAGAGAACGCGCGCGCGTTTGTGTGTGTGTGTGTGTGTGTGTGTGTGTGTGTGTGTGTGTGTGTGTGTGTGTGCGTGCGTGCGTGCGTGCGTGCGTGCGTGCGTGCGTGAGTGCGTGCGTGCGTGTGTGACTCTGGACAGCATAACTCAAAAAAGAAAAGTTGGTTAAAAACCAAAGTTGGTATTTAAGTTTAATGTATTTCAAGGATGCGACACAAAGACTTTGAAGAAAATTGCTCCACCTTAGACTACCTTTTACATGGAACATTTTTTGAAAATTTTTATTTTCTCGAAAGTGACTAATGATTTTGATTAAAATGTCATATGTTTGAGATATTTTTATGACAAAATCTATATGTTGAATTTCCTGGCTAAAGCCTATGTAGTCCTGTTTACTCTGGACGACTTTTGAATAACTCGTAAAGCGTAAGAGATAGACAAAATCTTACCACACAAAAATGTAGATCTCGCTAAAGCACACAGTTTATGTCCGAATAAATTTTTTGTAGAGTGAACCATTTCGGAGATATGCCTTGTTATTTAAGTTTTGGAGAACTTGTACTTCTGTCAAATAGAACATCGCTAATCATTTTTTTAGGCGTGCAAAGAGAACGGAATTTGAAAGCTTTAAAAGATTTGACTATCGCTCAAAGCCTACTGTATTCCCATATCCCACTTGCACCTACAAGGAAGTGAGGAATAAGATAATTTCTGAAAATGTTCATCTCGACTAACACGAAGGAGATAGAAGAATAAGAGTTTGTAAAAATGGTCAGTTCAAGAGTAGAGAAAGCCATGAGTGCAACACATCAGATATTTTTACTCTGGTTATTGAAATAAATGCGCTGTTTCAAGTGGAAACTGTGACAAGGAAGTTGCATTTACTCCTCACCACGTGTGACTAAGGATATTATTTATTTTAATACCAATTACGCTCGTTCAACAGCCAGGTAAAGCCAACTAAACTGGTTCATTCTGGCTATGGTCGCGTGGCAGTGTTAATATTTAGCGGTGGCTTTCATAACATGAGTGAACGACGAAGCTTTGATCGGGACTGAGAGAACCTAAGGATGCATTTCAATGCGGCTAATGCTGGAGTCTATAGCGAAGACAAATTGTCAGGTGGGGCACGCGAAAAATGTTTAGAAGAACTAAAAGGAAAGTATGAAGGTAAGAGTTGCTCAGCTTTACCTCAACACATAGTGCAACAATTGCTTTGCGTGCTAGCTACAAAATCGCATATTATGTTGCTAAAACATCGAACCCTTTTTCTGATGGAGAGTATATCAAAACATGTTTGCGTATCGCAGTACAAGAGCTCTATCCAACATTAGTGGAAGCTTTTGAAGTTGTCAGTTTGTCACGAGGTACTATACTAACAGAATTGTTGACCTGGGCAAAACCTTTTAGGGAAGTTAATAGACAAATTAAAGAAAGTTATTCCTTTTCCCTTGCCATAGACGAAAACACTGATATTAAAGATATGGCACAAGTTGCTGTGTTTGTTAGAGGTGCAGATCCAGAATTATCTGTGCTCGAGGAGTTGTTGGACGTTTATCCAATGAAAGATAATACGTGCAGTGAAGATGTTTTTTGAGTCAGTGATGAAGATAGCATCAAAGTTTGGGCTTCAATGGGAGAAGTTGGTCTGCATAGCTACAGATGGGGCTTCAGCAATGGTGGGAACTCAAATAGGTCTAATAGGAAGACTCCGAAAATTCCTTCCTCAAAATGGATTTTCCTCCCATAGCTTTGCCATTCATTGCATTCTTCACCGAGAAGCACTCTGTACGTAATCAGCTACCTTGAATAATGTTATGTCTTTCTGTGTAAAAACTGTAAACCCAATCGAATCCTATCACTGCGAGATAGCGTCAAGAATGTTTGACAATCACAGGCTTCGAATATTTAGATTTACCATACAACTGCCAAAGATGGCTAAGCAGGAGGCAAAATGTTGCAAAGAATATTCAACCTGCGAAAATAAATTAATACGCTCCTAACTACTAAAGGGATTGCAGTTCCGGAAAGTTCAAATGCTTATTTGTAATTTGGTTTTTCTAAGCGATTTAACTGTTCACCTCAGCTAGCTTTATCTTAGTTTACAAGGTAAACACAACAAATTTGTACAGTTAACAGATTGTGTGAATAAATTAAAAATTTGGCAAAGCCAGACAGAACGAACTGTACCATTTTCCATCTTTAAAATCGGTCATGAAGGATGTACTGCATAATACGAAACAAAATACATTACTGTATTAGAGCAGTTATTAGAAGTGTTCTCAGCGAAATTTGTAGACGCGCAAGCGTTAGACAACGACTGTATGCTTTTCGAACATCTATTTACATATGATCCTTTGGTGGTCCAAGATGAACTGCAATTGGAATTAATTAACCTTCAATGCAACACACTATTGCGCAGTTCCGGAAAAGTTGCTTTGGATCTGTACACATCACTGCCGAAAATACTTCCCAAGCTGCGTCTTTTTGTAAGCAAATTACTGGCCATGTTGGGTACTACTTATTAATGTAAACAACTGTTTAGCTGACAATGAACAAGAGCCTGCTACGCAGTAGCGTTTCAGATGATCATCTTCAATGTGATCTACGTTTAAGTTCATCTAGTTTGCAGCCGAACATTGAAACACTAATATTTAAAAAGAAAGCAAGAGCACCAATCGTGTAAATTTTGGTGCCATACTTACCACGCCACTATCTAATAAAATGTATATTGTAAACAATTCCAATGCACCTATAAATTTTTTTTTTGAGAATACAGTATAGAAACTTTTAAATGTCATTAGCAGTATAAGGGAACTGTATAACAACTATTGTATAATGAAACAAAGGTAATACGCATGTTAATTCTGTAGATCTGCTTTTGTCAACTTCAGGTTTGTCTAGTCAGTAAAGTGGTGAGAGAGCTGTTCCTCACAATGCCAATATGAGTCGTCTAGCATTGTAACTACGTCCTTTACTCATATTCTCTTGTGTCATTAATCCTCTTTGTGCGTTCCTAGGCAACTCTTGAGTTCAAAAGTATGCATTTGATTACGTCGCAAAAGACTTTTCACACGAAACCCGAGTGACCGCCACTTTGCCACACGACCCCGCTCTGTTTACCTGCTGCATGGAAGGAATCAGGAAGAGGTGATTGTAGGGGTAACTAGTTTCACACTTCGGGTGCTTATCTTGCCGACCCTGGCCTAGTACTTCCTGATAAACTTACTACTAAGCTCATCAGTAGCATCTTACAGGACTTCATAAATGTCTTAATTAAGTCTGCAGACATCAGCACTCCCGAAAGAAGCTTGTTCATTTCGAATAGAAGGGTACCCTGGTGGAATGAATCGTGCAACACCTGCATAAAAAAATAATCGAAAATTTCACCTCTACAAAAGAAGACCATCAGTTGAAAACAAAATCAACTGCCAGAAGTGCAGAGCGATAGCTAGAAAGACAATCAAACAAAGTAAAATACAATCCTGGCTGTCATTTGTCTCCTCAACTTCACAAACTCCAGCTAAACTAATGTGAAATAAAATACAAGAAATAAAATGCAAATTCAACCAATTTAGAATTACAATACTGACAAATCCAAGCGATAGGGCTTCTATAAACGAGAAACAACAAATAACAGACACTTTTGCGAATACCTGTGCCGAAATCTCCAATAGTTTCATCTATAACCCTGAACTCCATCAGCAGAAGGAAAACAGTGACAGCACAAAATCACGAACGGTCTCGGGTGCTATAAGCCCAAATCTTAACGACAATGTACAGCTACAGGAACTGTGGAACAAACTGGACAAATGTGGCAACTCTAATCCTGGCCCATACTCTATTCCAAACGAATTTATAAAACAGCTTCCACTAACAGTATTAAACTATCTGTTAGCAATGCATAATCATTTGTGGACCTCAAATGTATTTCCCGACCAATGGCTCAAGGCTCTCGTAATTCCAATGCTAAAGGTAACTCCATCCCAGAAAACTGTAAGCCCATAGCACTAACAAACACGATGTGTAAATTACTGGAGAAAGTAATAAATAGGAGACTACGCTGGTATCCTCAACACATCAACAGTGTACAAAATGTATTTAGAGAACCCATTTAACTGTAAACAGCTTAATAAGCCTAGAAGCTGAAATTCAGAACGCCTTTTTCAATAAACATCACCTCATAATGGTCAGCTTAGATATTAAAAAAGCATATGACATCGTCCGAAAAGATTGTATCATAGACAAACTGAGGAAAACCAACCTATCAGGAAACATGATTTAATTTCGTAACAAACTTTCTACAAAATTGACGAATACAAGTCCGAGAAAATGGACTGTTATCAAATGAACTAATTATAAACAGTAGCGTACCACAAGGTTCAATTATCAGTGTAACATTATTTTTAATAGCCATAAAGGATGTTGTTTTTTCATCTCCCCACCTATTAAAGCATTTCTTTCTGCCGACGATTTAACAATATTTTGTGCAGGAAACAGCACCAATACAACGCGGGAATTGCTTCAAGGGTCCGTTCTAAGCAGTCACACGTGGACGAAAGTTACAAGTTTAAAACTTTCCATGACCAAATCGAACTGCATTAGTTTCACTAAAAGCAGAAACCAAGACTTTGAACCAAAATTATATATAGATAATAAGGAGATTGAAGCCGCCACAACAATTAAAATCTTAGGCTTATATTTCGATAATAGATTAAACTAGATTCCTCACCTTAAATATCTCAAACATGATTGTCACGGACGATTAAACGTCTTGAAGGTTCTAGCGGCAAACAACTGGGGAGCAGACTATTATGCGCTACTAAGCACTTACAAGGCTTACATCAGAGCAAAACTTGACTACGGCTACATTGTTTATAATGCTGCAAGTACATTTTCTTTAAAATGTTGGATTCAATACAAACTACAGCCCTTCGGATACTACTTGGCGCCTTTTGTTCCGGTCCAAAAGGTAGTATGCAGATTGAAACAAATGAACCACCACTCTCAATCAGAAGAAAACAACTCAGTTTAACGTACGCCCTCAAGATGGCAACAACGACTGATGTGCAAAGGAGTGCTTACGTATTTCCAAGTTCACGCAAGCAATATAGCAAGTCACAGTTGCCTTTCCATGTCATGATAGAAAAATGCCTTCAAGAAGTCAACGTAAGTGTTCCTCCTATGGTACAAATCAACCATTCTTCTGTTATTCCACCTTGGATAATCACTGCCCCCATAATCGACATGGAACTGAATGTTGCCACGAAGGAAGACACACAGAAAACAATTGATAGTCAGTTATTTAGTGAAATATGCTACAAACATCCACATCACGTGCACATTTTACTGATGGGTCAACGTGCAATGGAAACTCTGGTTGTGCTGTAATCTACCCGGATCACAGCATGCTATTCATACTGCCTGATTTCTATTCTGTTTTTTCCAGTGAACTCTACGCTATTAAACAAGCGGTGTTGTACATCCTGGAAATCGTGTTTCCAAAGTCATTCTTGATGATTTCCGATTCAAAAAGTTCACTGCTTGCAATTCAGAATATATCACCAACCAACAATCTCGTAAAGGAAATCCAGCTGCTTCTTCATAAAGTCAACAATGAAGGTAAAAATGTAACCTCAATGTGGGGTACCTTCACATTCCGGAATTGAGGGTAATGAATCGGCCGGCCGGGCAGCAAAAGAAGATACGAAAATCCCCTTGAGCGGTCCATCAATTCCTACACCGAGTAGTGACAATACCAAATATGTCAAAAAAGGGTTACTTCAGTAGTGGAGTGGAGAGGAATTAGAAGGGTTTTGAGAATAGGTTTGGTTAAATAGAACTTAATTACATTTTGCAGACATTCATTTTGATAGCCATTCCATTAAGGTAAATTGACTTCGCAGGCTTAGAAATAAAAAAGTTATTCAACTTTGTTTTAGCGGGACCCAAGGAATTACGCGTGTCGGAAAGCCATTATGTTTGTTTATTTACGCACAGGAAAACAAAACGAAAAACGTAGTTTACCAGAAAGCTTTGCATTGAATGTTAACTACATTTATCTTTCATGTAAATAAAAGACATTAAAGTCATTTGAATTACAAACGAGTTTCATTTATTAACCGAACAACACTCAATCCGTACACGATGCGTTTAATATTATCATCTCAATGAATTGGGGTTGGAAGGTTGATTAGGATTGATAATCACTTATGAAGAGTTACAATCAAGTCAACTTTAGGTGGTACGAAGTTCACCGGGCCATCTAGTTATTCAAATAAAAAGTGGACATACCACGTTTTTAAAACGGGCTAAAGAGTATAAAATAAGTTTTCCTAGCCCCATACTGATTTCTAACTCCCATACATATTGTCCAGAAAATGTGTTATTGTGAAATTCTTATTCCTGTGAAAATATTTGTAAGATTTAAAACGAAGAACATGCATACAATAGATAATCGACGCATCGTAGTTCATTTAAATCACTAGCAATTTTCTTGCACTGCATATAGTATGAACTATTGTGTGAGTTTTCTCAACAACAGCTACTTATTACACTCCATGCCATTTTCTTTTACGTGCATCCCACGTTTTTCGTTTTAAATCTTCTAAGTACTTTCATAACTATTAAAAGTTCACAATCACAAATTTTCAGAACAATCTGTATGGAGTTAGAAATCTGTATAGGACTAGCAGAAATTATTTTGTTTCTTTTAGTCCATTTTAAAAATGTAATATATTAAATTTTGTTTATTTTAATAATTATTATTTATATTTGTATCTGTCACTAGTAAAACCTTGGCGTCGTGGTTTGGAAATACCCAGTTCCGAGATTGAGAGGAAGAAAGGGCCCGTTGAGATTGGAATTCTACCCCTGAGTTGCTTAATCCGAATCACTTGAACCATCACGTCCAGTTTATGCCACCTTGCAGCGCAAGTCACCATTGGAATGAAACCGTAAACAATGTGTGACGTATACAACCACTAAACCTTTTGTCTCGTAAACTCCGGAAACTTGGCATTTTATCGAAGTACAATAATGCAGTAATGTTAATGGATCAGTTTTTGTTTAAATGCAGTGTGCTCTGGATGCGAACATTTTTGTTTTCTTGCCAGAAAGAGTAATTTTCTGCATTTGTGTAGGAAAGTATTCGCTGAGATTGTCGAAAAGATAGGCATATATGCCAGGAAGTGAACATAATCTTCTGAATGAGACAGTGCTTCAAGGAGTTCAGCTTCCAGTGAAATACGAGCGGAGGAAAGTCTCCTTTTGATGATTACTGCGGAATGAGGTAAAAGACAATGTGTAAGTCGCCAAAATGGAAAAGTAGAGAGAGAAAATAATCTCATGCGTAACAATTATCGACATGACTTTCTCTTTCTGCCAGTCCTTTTCATGCCTTTTGTTTTTAAGTCAGTGTGTGTGTGTTGGTAGGGTGTGCGTGGGTTTGTGGGGGCGTGGCCGTGCGCGCGTGCGTGAGAACGAAAAGTCAGGTAAATTTCATACTTAGTATTTAGCTCAGGAGCTCCGATCCTTGCCGAAGAAGCAAGGTGAAGATTTTCGTAGAATTACCATCCCGCCACCTCAATCTTTCACGTGGAAAAAACATTTCTCTATCAATTGTATTAAATCTTTTAGGTATGGAAATTACCCTGAACTGCTTGTGAAAACCTCTCCTTTCTTCTTGTACTTTACATAACTGAAAATTCACAGGAGACAGGCAAAGATTACTGCAAAAAAGCGATAGCTGAAGAATACGTCTTGTTACCGGACATACTGGCCGTGGTTTTGAAAGACTCCGACGTTTTGCCAAGGACTGCGCTGGGCATCTTCATAGTTCACTAGAAGGAGCTCGAAGGACCAGCGACCGGATCACCCACGAAGATGCCAAATGTTGTCCTTACCGAAACGCCCGGATATTCGAAACCCTCTAGACCATGGTCAGACATACCGAAATGTTGTTCTTCAAGGCGCTCACCGTGAAAGCCTCAGCTTGTATATTGTAGTTGAGGTCCGCACGGGCTCGAGCCAAGTCCTAGGGCCTAATTTGAAAAATCTGGTGTGTTGCACTCACATGACTTTCTCTACTCTTGTACTGACCATTCTTACAAACTTCTATTCTTCTATATCCTTCGTGTTAGTTAAGATAAACATTTGCAAAAATTATTTTATTATCTTCTTGTAGCTACAAGGAGAATATGGGAATGCAGTAGGCTTTGAGTGATAGTCAAGTCTTTTAAAGTTTTCGAATTCCGTTTCTTTTTCCTTTTTGCACAGTTAAGATATAAACATGAATAACGATGTTCCATTTGACAGAAGTGTAAGTTCTCCAAAACTCACACAAATAACAAGGAATATCTCCGAAATGGTTCACTCTACAAAAAAATTATTGACAAATTGTGTTTTAGCAAGAGCTACATTTTTTGAATAGTAAGATTTGGTCTATCTCTTACAGTCTACCAGTTATGCGAAAGTCATGCAGAGTAAATTTAATGGGCTATAGCCAGAAAATTCAAGCTAAACATTCCATTTGTCATAAAATATCTCAAACTTATGGTACTTTAATCAAAATCGTTAAAAGATATCTTCAACAAAATCAAAATTTTCGACAAATTTTCCATGTAAAGGGTAGTTTGGGGCGGAGGAATTTTCTTCAAAATCTTCTCGTCGCATCCTTGAAATACATTAAATAATTCAAATACCAACTTTGGTTTTTAACCGACTTTTCGTTTTTGAGTTCTGCTGTCCACACACACACACACACACACACACACACACACACACACACACACACACACACACACACACACACACACACACACACACACACAGGCGCGCGCGCGCGGGACCTTTTTCTAAAAATGCTTGTTTTGGAGTCAGGGGCCTCGAAACATATTTCCGGTGAAATCTCGACATCGAATTTTTGGGTGGAACGCAAAACTTCCTCTGCTTTACTATATGTAGTAGAGAAAGTAAAAATGTTTGTCGGGCTCGGGCTAGGCCCGCGCTTGAAACCTACGGGGTACAAAATGGTTTATTGTCTTTTTGGTCACCGAAGCCGGAATTCCGAAAATAGCACAATTATCGCAGTAATTTTACTTTCTCTACAGGTAAGTAGGGGAAGTATTGTATTCCACTCAAAAATTCGATGTCGAGATTTCACCGGAAATGTATGTTTTGCGACCCCCTGAATCCAAAAAAAGAAAAAAAAAACATTTTTAGAAAAAGGTCTGTGTGTGTCTGTGTCTGTGGACAGCATAACTCAAAAACGAAAAGTTGGTCAAAAACCAAAGTTGGTATTTAAGTTTAATGTCTTTCAGGGATGCGACTTGAAGGTTTTGAAGAAAATAGCCCCACCCTAAACTACCCTTTACATGGAAAGTTTTCGAAAATTTTGATTTTTTTGAAAATGGCTGTAATGATTTTTATTAAAATGTCATATGTTTGAGATATTTTTATGACAAATGAAATGTATATCTTGAATTTTCTGGCTATAGCCCCTGTAGTCGTATTTACTCTGGACGACTTTGGCATAACTGGTAAACCGTTATAGGTAGACCAAATCATACTATACAAAAAATGTAGATCTTGCTAAAATACACAATTTATGTCTGAAAAAATTTTCTTTTTGGGTGAACCATTTCGGAGATATTCCTTGTTATGCGTGTGAGTTTCGGAAAACTTAGACCTTTCGTGAAATGGATCATCGTTGTTCATTTTTTTTTACATGTTAAGTGTGCAAAGACAACAGAATCTCAAACATTTGACTATCGCACAAAACCTACTGTATTCTAACTTCCCCTTGCACCTACAAGGAAATAAGCAATAAGATAATTTGTACAAATGTTTATCTTAACTAACACGAAGAAGATATAGGAATAAGAGTTTGTAAGAATGGTTAGTACAAGAGTAGAGAAAGTCATGTGAGTGTAACACGTCAGATTTTTTAATAGGAATTCTATATGATTATTCTGCTGAAGCGTTTCAAATAATAATAATAATAATAATAATAATAATAATAATAATAATAATAATAATAATAATAATAATAATAATAATAATAATTAATAATATAAATAATAATAATAATAACAACAACAACAGAATTACACAATTGGGCTGGGCTCGGGCTTGGTTGAGGCTGGGCCGAACCTAAGAATGTCGGCCCCTGCAGGCCGCATAGCGTTGTAATCATTCCCGCCATCTTATGAATGCTGTAGTACGATTGCAATTTTAAAACTGAACGCTTTATAAGATATTAATTGCAATTGCTGAAAATAAAGCAGAAAACACGCCAACTGTCAATCATGCTTCCCGAAATTAATATTTTCCTTTGAATATTCACATTAAAAAGACATCTCTATAAATTTCTTAGACTATTATTCAATTAAAATTTGCGTATAAGTGTGTAATAGTGTAAAATACGGGTTTAATAGTAATAAAAATGCGTTTTTACAGGATCTGGATGCCAGTGAATAATGTAATTACTGTGCTTTTCAAATGGGAAGAGTTCTGATTTACAGCCAATGAGATACGTTTACATGCACAGCGTTGCAAGCTCATTACCGCCACTCATTTTCATGGCGCGGGTCAAGCCCCACTTAAGGGGAAAGCAATATGACATCACAGCAGGACTGCGATTGGTTACCGGCCTGGAGATGCTCAAGGACAAACTCCTTCCTATTTGAAAAGCACAGTAGTAATGAATTAAACAGAACAGACTGCAGTTGTAGATTACTTAAGCGGAAGCAACCTTTGTACCTAGCAAGGTTGTCATGTCGTTTATTTCCAAGCACTACACAATGTTGCCATGTCCCCATTAAGGCAATTTTGTTATAGTAGGGTAATAGTATGAATTCAGATATTGGTAATGGAAACATAATTGTTATAGCAGAGTAGAATAATAGTCTGAATTCATATATTGGTAATGGAAATATAATTGTTGTAGAAGAGTAGCATAATAGTATGAATTCATATATTGGTAATGGAAATATAATTGTTATAGAAGAGTAGAATAATAGTATGAATTCATATATTGGTAATGGAAATATAATATGAGAGAAATAGTTTTAAGCAGACGTATTCTACAGAAGTTGGAAATACTGCTATATGTGGCTGTCTGGAAGTTGACCTTCAACCCCAAGGGGGACCCGAGGAAGAGTGTAGCATTCCCAGACGCCTGTCACATAACAGTTTATGGTTATTAGGGTTAGTGTCTTACCCAGAGAATATTGTGGAACGATATATAAGCCTTAGTCACCATGGAAGGGATGTCTTTTGACCCGCCATTGTCAACGAGTCCACATCGGATGGTGTAACCACTACCAATATTCCTTTAAGCTTGTTCCGTGCTTGTTCCGTACTGTTTGTAAATAAATCCTTTTATACCAATTGTTGTGTGATTTCGAGTGGAATATCCAGGAAACCTCACCTACTTGCTTCCGCTCGGCACTCAACCAGACAATCCCATCCCACCTCACCTGCGGGAGGGTGCTAGGTGCGAGAAGGATACAACATAAATTCTGGTGTCAGGTGTTTGGGTTTCCTGTGATTAAATCCAGCTACGAGTAAAAATCACCATCGCCAAAGACCAAGAAGAAGGCAGCAGCTAAGGCAACACGCTCAACGCCCGAGAATCCTAGGAAGCAGAGACAGCAGCTCTGTGCAACTTCTGCACATTTCCGGAGATTCGAGGTTCGAGGCTCGAGGTGGTAGCAGCAGCCCACTGCGTGCAGTCCCAGATCCGTGAGGAAGACGGCAACCTACCCAGTCCTGCGGTGACACTACCCTTGCTGTTACTGGTGGAAGGCCGTGTGCAGACTGTACGGTTTGAAGGTCCGAGGTTCGAGGCGACAGCAGCGGCCTACGGCGAGCAGTTAAAGGTTCGAGAGGACAGATACGGCTTACGGCGAGCAGTTCGAGGTTCGAGGATCGTGAGGTCCAACCACGAGACGAGGAACGTCGAGCGCTGAAACGGCGCAATAGCTGGAGGACCAGGGATCGAGGATAGTTGGCGACGCGTCTGGACCTGGTGAACGGGACAGACAAGGTTGCGGACCGCAACAGACGATACAGCTCGTCTACTGAAGGCGTAGAGGTGAGTCCTTGCTACTACTATATGTAAAATGGCAGTGGATAGTAGAAGTAGCTGTTATATGTTACCCCACGAGGCTCTTAAACTAGTATCTTCTTTTAATGGGGAAAAGAATGAAGTTACGCAGTTTATCGTAGATGCGGATACTGCATGTGAAATGATAAGTCCTGAGAGATTAAATGTATTCTTTAAGTTGTTGCTTACTAGAATAAAAGGGGAACCCAGGAAGGCAATTATCCATAGAAAACTAGAATCGTGGGAGGAGGTTAAGGAATATTTAAGGCATTCCTATGTTGAGAAGAGAACTCTTGATTATTATAGCACTCAACTTTTTGCTGCTAAACAGGAAAAATCCGAGGCAATAAGCGGGTGGATTAACCGTATACAAAGGTTAACAGCAGAGTTTAGAGAATCAGCGTTAGAAAAGTGTAAGGAAACTGAGAGGGAAGGAATACTGGCAATTACAGATAAGTTGAGAAATATCTGTTTTATACAAGGGTTGGCTGATGATAGAATTCAGACCATTGTTCGCAGCCGGGGGCTGGAACAGGAATTCCAAGAGGTATGTAAAACCTCGTTGGACGAAGAAAGTGCCATTATTTCCAAACGAGAAAGGTATTCTAGAGTAGAACAGGTGAAATGCCATAAATGTGGCAGGGTTGGCCATATGGCTAGCAAATGTTATGTAAATGTTAAGAAAGAGTACAGTAAGGCAATTAATAGTGTTTCCACTGAAAATAAGGGAAAGTCGAGCATAGTAATTTGCTTTAATTGTGGTAAGGTCGGACACTTTGCTAGAAATTGTAGGAGTCCTAGGAAAAATAAGCAGAATGAAAAGGATGAAAGAACTAAGAAGTCAGAAGACGATAGAACAGTAGAATCTGTTGCTCATATTGGAGTAATTTCTAAAACAAAGCATGAGTTCGTAAGAATTAGTTCTCCTGCTAGTAAGAAAGGTGAATTTGTGATGTTAGTGGATTCAGGGTCAGATGTGTCGTTGCTTAAAACCCCTTCAGTTGTAGGAAAACTTATTTTTGATCCGGAAAAGAAAATGGTTGCAAAAAGCGCAAGCGGATCGTTGATAGAAACGTATGGGGCGCTAAATACCGAGGTTCATATAGGGAATAATGTTGTGAAGTACGATTTTCAGTTAGTGAAAGATCAAGTAGATATTCCCTGTGATGGAATTCTTGGAAGAGATTTCTTGGAGGCCATGAAAGCTACGCTAAATTACAAAGATTTAGAGCTGAGTGTTGTCGGGGAACGACTTAAACTATTAACCAAGGGCGCTATGGAGTCAGTTAGGACAATTAAGCTTCCGGGGAGGTCAGAGGTTATGGTTGAAATCCCTATAGAGAATGTTGAGCTGAAGGAGGGGTTGATAGAAAAATGCGAAGTACAATCAGGTGTTTATTTGGCAGATTCGGTTGTAACTGTTAGGAATGGAAGTGCTGTAACTAGCATGCTAAATACCAATGATGAGGAAGTTGAACTTAGGGTGACTCCGGTTAAATTGGAGGCAGTTATTAATGAAAATAATTGCGAAAAGCTGTGCACTATTACTAACACCCCACAGGCAGCTAATAGAGAAACAGAGGTAATGGCTCAATTGAGGCTTGAGCACCTCAACGAGGAAGAAAGGGGGGTGATTAGGGAAACATGCAGGTTGTATCAGGATATATTTTATTTGCCGGAGGATAGTTTGAGTTCCACTAGTGCAGTAGAACATGCTATTATAATGGAACCAAATATAGAACCGATTCATGTAAAGCCTTATAGACTACCCGAGGCACACAAACAGGAAGTAGAAAAGCAGGTGCAAAAATTATTGCAGGATGGTATAATTGAAGAGAGCAATTCGCCTTGGAATAGTCCCTTACTAGTAGTAAAAAAGAAAATGGATGCAAGTGGCATCCAGAAATTTCGACTTGCAGTCGATTTCAGGAAAATAAATGAAAAGACAGTAGGAAATGCTTACCCACTTCCAGATATTACGGAAATCCTAGATCAGTTGGGGAATTCCAGATATTTCTCTTGCATAGATTTGGCAATGGGATATCATCAGATACCCATGAAGGCAGAAGATAAGGAGAAAACAGCGTTTTCGACAAAACATGGTCATTGGCAGTACGTGAGAATGCCATTTGGCTTAAAGACCGCCCCAGCCACATTTCAGAAACAGATGAACACGGTGCTGGCGGGTTTATCGCCATCCAGGTGCTTTGTTTTCCTGGACGACGTAGTTATCTATGCAGGATCGCTTAAGGAGCATGATCAAAAATTGAGGGAGGTATTTCAGAGGTTTAGAAGGTACAATCTAAAACTGCAGCCGGAAAAATGTGAATTTTTGAGAAAAGAGGTTAGCTACCTTGGTCATGTAATTTCGGAGAATGGGGTACAACCCGACCCAAAGAAAGTGGAAGCAGTAGCAAATTATCCCATACCTAAAGGACTGACTGAATTAAGAGCATTTCTGGGTTTAGTTGGCTATTATCGCCGATTCATTCCTAACTTTAGCAAAATAGCCGCACCTTTGCATTTGTTGCTAAAAAATAACGCGAAGTTCACCTGGGGGGATGATCAACAGATAGCCTTTGATACTTTGAAGCAAAAGTTGTTGTCAAAACCTATATTGCAATATCCAGATTTCTCAAGGGAATTTATTTTGACAACAGACGCCAGTCAGGATGGACTAGGGGCATTATTGTCGCAAGGCCCGATAGGTAGGGATTTGCCAGTAGCGTTTGCAAGTAGAACTCTGAATAAGGCAGAAAAACAGTACAGCACCATTGAAAAGGAGCTGTTGGCAATAGTATGGGCTTGTAAGCACTTTAGGCCTTATGTACTAGGGAAAAGATTTACTATTGTAACTGATCATAGGCCACTTAAATGGATAATGAGTGTCAAGGAACCGGGTTCGAGACTACTCAGATGGCGAATCAAATTGGAAGAATACGATTACCAGATTGTTTACAAAAAAGGGTCGTTGAACGGAAATGCCGATGCACTTTCTCGCATTAGAGTTATGGGAGTTGCAGAAGAAGGGGAGGTAACGGAGGAACAAAAAAGGGCAATACTGCAGGAGGCACACGACAGTCCTACGGGTGGTCACAGGGGTGTCACAAAAACCTACTGGGCGATCAGGAAGAATTATCAATGGCCAGATATGAAAAAGGACATTGAGTATTATATAAAGAAATGCGAGAGTTGTCAAAAGAATAAGCTTTTGCGGCCTAGGAAACGGGCACCCATGGAAATAAGTACCACAGCAAAATCTCCTTTCGAAAAATTATCTCTCGATATAGTGGGTCCCTTAACGGTGACGAATAAGGGGAACAAGTATATCTTGACCTGCCAAGATGAACTTACCAAATATATGGTAGCCGTGCCTCTAGAAAAACACGATGCGGTGACGGTTGCTAAGGAGTTCGTGGAAAACATTATTTTACGTTACGGAATTCCATTAAAGGTGTTAACAGATCAGGGTTCGGAATTCTTAAGTGATTTGTTCAAGAATGTCTGCAAGCTAATGAGAATAACCAAGTTGCAGACTACAGCTTTTCACCCACAGGCAAACGGTGGATTGGAGAGAAGTCACCGTGTTCTGGCTGAATATTTGCGGCATTATGTGGGGAAGGATCAAACAGACTGGGATGAATGGGTGAAGTTTGCTGTGTTTGTATACAATACTACTGTGCATTCATCCACTGGTTATACACCTTTTGAGCTTTTGTTTGGGTATGAGTGTAGGACACCCCTAACACTGAAAAAGGAACCAGAGATTAATTATTCCTATGATGACTATGTGAGCGAATTGAAAAGTAGGCTACAGAGTGCTCACGAGGTGGCTAGAGATAATCTAGTTACAAGGAAATATAAGAGCAAGGAATACTATGATCATCACAGTGAGGAAATTAAATACGAGGTAGGGCAAAAGGTGTTACTAAAAGATGAGACGGTCCGTAGAGGCAGATCAGGTAAAATTTCTAGCCAATGGATAGGCCCATATCTAATAGTGTCAGTTAACGGCGTAAATGTAACGCTGAAGAGAAGAAAAAGGTTGCAAAAGGTACATGTGAACCGGATTAAACCTTTTTATTAAGGTAAGGTTGGCCTTGGATAATTAGCGAGACCTACTTATTTTTAGATGAAGTGGTGAAGTTCGAAATTCCGCCTGGTCTATACTATGAGAGTAAGGGTACCGCCCAGCTGTACAATAGTGTATAGAAGATAATTGTGTATGTAGATTTAGGTAATTTAGAGTACCAGGTAGATACTACAGAAAATTATGTAAAGCATACTTTGAGTGCATGCGAGCACGTTTCCTTGCAGAAATGGTCAGGGTGTACAAACTTTAAGAATAAAATACAGGATAAATTAGGCAAGTTAAGGAGAACCGAAGGGTTATTGAGGGAAATGACAGGTCGTCAGGAGACGCGTACAAGGAGAGCTGTAATCGATGTAGGAGGGCAGCTTTTGAAAATATTGTTTGGTACATTAGATAATGATGACGCGGAATATTATAATCAGAAAATACAGCATGTGGAGGAAAATGAAAAAGGCATTACAAATTTGTTGAAGGAACAAGTCTCTGTAGTAAAGGTTTCTCTAGGTTTGTTCAATGATTCACTTATTAATTTGGCTTTCAATGAGAAGGTATTGGAAGAGAATTTAGTTAGAATTCAAGACTTCCTAAACAAAAGCCAGCAGCAAGAAGTTAAGATGCTTGATGATCTACAAATGAAAATGACGGTTAGTAATCACTTACTTAGTTTAAATAATGCCATGGACACCTTATTTCGCAATTGTGATATACTAATAGATGGTATATTAAATGCTCAAAAGGGACTTATTCATCCACAGGTAGTAGCTCCTTCGGAATTACTGCATGTTTTAGAGAAAGGTGTTGCAAATTTGCCCTTAGGTACCTCCCTGCCATTTGCAGTAAGCAAGGATTCGCTTCATTTGTTAATTGCTATGTGTGATGTAGCTGTATTTGTAAAGGATGAAAAACTCACATTTGTACTATTTTTACCTTTAGTGTCACAAGGTGTTTATAATGTGTATCGACTTATACCAGTGCCTGTTCTCATTGAACAAGGGAAATATGTGTTTGTGGACGTTCATGAAGATCTTCTGTTTATTGATAAGAGCAGACAATATTGTTTTATGAGTCCTTTGTCTTTGTTGGAAAAATGTAAAACATTGGGAGATTCAAAATATGCATGTAAACAAACCCTTCCACTTAAGTTAGCCCACTATCATGATGATTGTGTTGGGAAAATGCTACAAAAACTTCGTAGATTACCTTCTACATGTGAAAAGAGGCTAATTGAATTACGCGAATCACTATGGACACCTTTAGCAAATAATGAGTGGTTGTATTTTGTACCATCTGTAGAAAGTGTTACTATTTCATGTCCTGAGGAACAACCAAGAGATGTTATTTTAGAAGGGTATGGCAAACTTAAGCTTAGTTCAGGGTGTAAGGGGTATGGTAAATCCTTTGTAATTCAGGCAGAAGTTGTAATGTCCCAGGGTAATTTTAGTAATCTTGATGTGTTGTCCTCAATTAACATAGATGTTGATTGCTGTGAAGAATTAGTAGGAAAGTTAAAAAGAAATGAGTTAAAGCTGAGCACAACTTTCAAACAAGTGATAACACATTTTGAGGAGTTAAAGGTTGTTAGCTATAAATTCTCTCAAGTGGAAGAGATGATTCAAATGCAAGAGTGGCAAAATTCATTCACGGTAACACACGCCCGATATTCCGTAATTGTTTATATTATTATTGGTATTTTGGCACTATATTTTTGTTATAAAGTGTTTAGCTGTTACAAGAATAGATGTGTTCGGAGATTTGAAGTCCCAGCTATTGAGTCAGGTGGCTCAGGTAATATAGTGCATATTAACATACATTCAAGCAACGAAAGTCTGAGTCCTGTCCCAGAGGAGATACCTCTACATGACTCTAAAGATAAACCTACCACTTCCACAAGGCACTCCGAACGCATAAGACATATGTGTACGTATTAAAGAGTAGTCAAAATTTAGGTGTAAATTTTGACCTAATTACGGCGGGAGGTGTTATAGTAGGGTAATAGTATGAATTCAGATATTGGTAATGGAAACATAATTGTTATAGCAGAGTAGAATAATAGTCTGAATTCATATATTGGTAATGGAAATATAATTGTTATAGAAGAGTAGCATAATAGTATGAATTCATATATTGGTAATGGAAATATAATTGTTATAGAAGAGTAGAATAATAGTATGAATTCATATATTGGTAATGGAAATATAATATGAGAGAAATAGTTTTAAGCAGACGTATTCTACAGAAGTTGGAAATACTGCTATATGTGGCTGTCTGGAAGTTGACCTTCAACCCCAAGGGGGACCCGAGGAAGAGTGTAGCATTCCCAGACGCCTGTCACATAACAGTTTATGGTTATTAGGGTTAGTGTCTTACCCAGAGAATATTGTGGAACGATATATAAGCCTTAGTCACCATGGAAGGGATGTCTTTTGACCCGCCATTGTCAACGAGTCCACATCGGATGGTGTAACCACTACCAATATTCCTTTAAGCTTGTTCCGTGCTTGTTCCGTACTGTTTGTAAATAAATCCTTTAATACCAATTGTTGTGTGATTTCGAGTGGAATATCCAGGAAACCTCACCTACTTGCTTCCGCTCGGCACTCAACCAGACAATCCCATCCCACCTCACCTGCGGGAGGGTGCTAGGTGCGAGAAGGATACAACAATTTCTAGCACTGTACCTTCTTCCGATGCTCCGTTCCTCATAAAAAGCTGTGGAGAATTAAACACATTTATTAATTTCGTATTTCAGAAAATAAACATGCCAAAGCCGGGGACCGAACCCCGAGCAGCCAGAAGTTGTGAATTACACGGTCAATGACGCAGCGCTCTCAGCTATTCTTTACTTGGACATTCGTGCTGTGTCATAGGGTATTAGGTTTGCTGTCATTAACTTGGCAGCTAATTTCACTGCAAGTCAGAAAGTTCGTTGGCACCTTTAGAAATGGTTTAAATTTTTTTTCCCCCTGGATATTCGTTTACATTTATTTAGAGGAATAAGACAAGAGAATATTTCTATAACAAGCACGAGTATCGCAGTGCTTACTGTGGGCTTCAAATTCCTTCTGTTTATTTTTATGAATGGCAGACAAATGATGAAATAGCTGATATCAATAATTAAATTATATTTATTGCCTACTCAGAATATACGCCTATCTTCAAGAACGTCTTTAAGACGTTACGTATCTTCAAGAAAGCTTTTAGAAAGGATTACTTTTGATATATTTATTTAATTTAATATTTTTAGCACTTAACGGCGCTTTTAATGTAAGTTCCTTTGGTTTTGGCCTTCTGTGCTAATAAATAATTATCACTGCACAAAGTTTTGTTTTTTAATGTCCTGTAAACAGGGAGCACCAATAGTCGCTTTGATTTCATTTACACACAGAAAATGTTTGTTTCATATATTCAGTTAAGGTTTTTAAGTCATCACGCTCTTAAAGATTATTTTCATTAAATTTCCTAAATGTTAGAAGACGTTTTAACAGAGCTGCTCTGCTATTTTCACACAAATCATAAAGTTTAAGCCAGTCTAAATATTAACAGCTATGGAAATGACCTTCGTTATCTCATTAGTGTACAATGATCATGATTCAGCACTCTGATTTACAAAACACGTGTTCGAAATAATATATACTCTTAATTTTTTTTTTTTTTTTTTTTTTGCTTTAACTGTTCCATTAGATATAATAATGATTTTCGGTTTTGATAATCGCTTATACCAAATAACAACGCATATCTTAAGATGAATGGCTCATTATGCGTGTTAGAACTAAATAACTAAATTGAGACATGATAGAAACCCTGAAAGGAAGATAAAGTTACCGATTCCTTGCAAACAAAATTGGATTTTTATGTCCAGTTTACAAAGCAAACATCTACTCCTACGCATGGTGAAGGGTTTGACTTCTAAGTTAATTTTAGTGAACTATAATACCTATCATATAATATCACATCTTAGTTTAGAATATTAATGCTCTCTGTAATTCGTCACGTATTCAGTATTCAATCCTCCGTCATGTGTGAGCGTGAATCTATTGGATATTTTATATTAGTGATACTTCTATCAACGAGAACGTAGTATTATATCATTTTATCCTTTTAACCTTGTCCTTATTGAAAACAGTGAAACCGAAACTCTACACCAAACGCTCGTGCTTGTTATAGAAATACCTACTCTCTTTTCTTCTTCCTCTAAATAAATTTTAACGAATATCTAGAAAAAAAATTGTTAAACCATTTCTAAAAGTTCTACGAACTTGCCGCCCTGCAGTGAAATTAGCTGCCTAGTAAGTGACAACAAGCTTAGTATCTTAAGATACAGCGCGAATGCCCAAGTGAAGAATGGCCGAGCGTCGAGTCGCTGACCGTGGAATTCATAACTTCTAGCTGCCGCGGGTTCGGATACCCGCCTTTCGTCTGTATGTTTTCTGAAATACAAAATTAACAAACCTGCTTAATCCTCTACAGCTTTTTATCGGGAATGGAGAATCGGTTGAAGGTACACTGCTACAAATTTACTTAATGGGGACATGGCAACATTGTGTAGTGCTTAGAAATAAGCGACATGCAACCTTGCTAAGTGCAAAGGTTACTTCCGCTGAAGTAATGTACAACTGCATTCTGTTCTGTTTAATGTATCACTAATTACATTATTCACTGCCATCCAAATCTTGTAACATTGCATTTTATGACCATTAAGACTGTTGTTTACACTGTTAAACGCATATATATTTTAACATGGTAATTTCTAAGAAATTTATAGAGATGCCTTTCAATGTAAATATTTAAAGGGAAATATTAACTTCGGGAGGCATGATTGACAGTTGAGGTAGGCGTGTTCCCTGCTTTATTTTCAGTAATTGCAATTAATATCTTATAAAGCGTTCAGTTTTAAAATTGCAATCGTACTGCAGCATTCATAAGATGGCGGGAAAGGTTACAACGCTGTGCGGAATAAAAATACCTAAATAAATGGATTTCATTAGTTTGTATAATTTTATATTTCGCACGAGTTATATAAATAATCATGTTCCCGTTAAGAATGACAATGAAAGAATGAAAGAAAAAGGGAAATAAAAAAAGAATGTTAATTGGGATTCGAACTAATGTTGGGCTCGCTAGCTGTCCAGAAAACCACTGCGCATCCAGGCTTCACCGGCACAGAACTACCGCCCCAGGTGTAATTCAGTTCTTATACCATTTATGCAGTACGCCTGAGAATTAGGTGACCCTTCGCGCAGGTTTCACTGAAGTTGAGTATTTACTTTGTTGAAAGTTAGTACTGCATAATAATAATAATAATAATAATAATAATAATAATAATAATAATAATAATGATAATGATAATGATAATGATAATGATAATGATAATGATAATGATAATGATAATGATGATAATGATGATAATGATGATAATGATGATAATGATGATAATGATGATGATAATGATGATGATAATGATGATGATAATGATGATGATAATGATGATGATAATGATGATGATAATGATGATAATGATGATAATGATGATAATGATGATAATGATGATAATGAAGATAATGATGATAATGATGATAATGATAATGATGATAATGATGATAATGATGATAATGATGATAATGATGATAATGATGATAATGATGATAATGATGATAATGATAATAATGATAATAATGATAATAATAATAATAATAATAATAATAATAATAATAATAAACTGTTAACAGTAATGGTAATAAGAATAATAAGACTATTTAGAATAAGGGATAAACCGGTTCAGGTTTAAAGGGTGATGCCCAGAAAGCTGAGGGGGAGAAGCTACGTTGTAATCTATAGAGGTTGATCCCTCATAGTTTTTTTAAACATGCTCTTTTGCGATTTGCAGTAGATGTATTTCATGTGTTACGCTAAACTTTCCTTTTCCTTTGAAGTTCTGTTTTCCTGCTATATCCGATAAACAGCCATTCATTGCTTTAAGCTTCGATGTGAAATTTCAGGTCAAATGCAAGGTTTGATGTTCGCTGAATAAAACCAATTTGCAAATTTTACAGAGAGGATGCGCGTGTCTCCATGAATAGCTAAAAGAAAAAATAACCGCGGTATATTAAAATTATTTAAACGTTTTAAATTTAATTTCATTATAGAGTGATATGACATCTGTAATGTCGAATATTTAGTTTCCATTCTCGTGAGTTCGTTCTAGATTTATAACGAATGTTGTTTCCTTTACATTAAGACTACTTTCTTAGGACCAAGTGCAAGATAAATGTTGGAATGATATTATCTTTGGACGTACAAACGCATTACACCCTTCACACTTGTAGACAGTTGCTGGCAAGTCGACCTTTGAAACCACCTAGCATAACTAATAGATAAGCCATCCTGGCTTCCCCCGCGACTAGGAGCACGTTACTCGGAAAACATTTGAAGTCGACTGTACCGCAATAGTATTCTTCTATTCCGACTGCAATAAACAGAAATACCACATACAATATTGCATATTCTCTCGCTATAAGATACCCCTTAGCTCCAAGCAACAATGCAGTTAACATTGATACCTACTTTTTGTATATTGCTGTGGGTCTTTCCTGTGGAAAAGAAGTATTTCGGTAAGGGAATTAACAGTGACTGAAGTAAAAAAGAGTAAATATGTTTAACAATTCTTGTTAAAAGGCAGAGAAGCATCGATTTACGGACACTGTAGGGAACTTCTGGATTACTCTTAACGGGTCATTGCTATAGCTCTAATGAACAAAGTAGTTTTTCAAAGTTTTCTTCTAATGCACCTGTGCCCTTGTGGTATTTGAGGTTCGTATTTCATAAACAATACATACTATCGATACATTGCCTCATGCCGTTAATACTTGATTCAGCTGATCCTGTATTAACCACAGGGTTTCTTTTTACCCTCCTTGGAAGGCATAGCCCTCAGAAAAAATGCAGTGCTGTCGAACGAAAATGGAATTACAGCCCCAAGAGAGCTTTCTTTTATCCACTTTCACCAGTTTGCAGGCAAGCAGGAAAGTTACGTGAGAAACCCGTTAAGTTGATACACAAGCAACACTGAAAAACTTTTTAAATGTCTCAAATTCAGCCTTTGCTGCCTAAAATAAACAAGTAATTCAGATTTGTCATGTATGTTTTGTATAATTGGTCTTCTTTTGCTCTTCAGGTATTAGACAGCAATGCTTATTCGGGCTGCAAAGTATGTTTGACAATCGTCTCCTTGTAAACAAGAAATTATCCTTCTTTTCTAATTTTCTCGTTTGTGATTTTATCCAAAAGATTTTATTGATCTTAGCAGTCTCGTTTCGGCAGTTTGTCTTCTTTTGGTTGGCTGTAGTTAATACCCATTTTTCAAATCCGTATAAGAAGGTAGATAGGGTCATTACCTTATATAACTTTATTCTAATTTCTTTTTTAGCATTCGTTTTTATGGTTCTATTTGTTGTGCCACATACCTGCTGAAACTTGCGTAGTAATTATTAGTCATTTTCGTATTTATAGCTGACATGTATTCCAAAATATTTCAAATTCGTGATTTTCTTTAATATAGTATCATTTACTACAATTTTGGTTCTAACTTACCTCGGAACACCATTGTTTTTGTTTTAGTTGTCGAAATTTTAAAATTGCAGTGCACACATAGCTTTTGCAATGTACTCACTGCTCCTTGCAGTTCGCTTTATGCTTTACCTACTTATAATTCTTCGGTTCTCTGCAAATAGCATCGTCTTAACTGTGCATTACAATTTCCTCCATTAATTTTAAACATCCATTCTCTGATCAAGCTGTCCGTGTATATAAAGCAAAGTGTGAGTCAAACTTAAAGCCTGTCTTACACCTTGACTTATGTGCATCTGTTAACTGTATTACTTGGCAGAGCGTTGAGGCGTACTGACCTTGGCTGTCGAGCGCTACGATCGCTTCTTATCTTGTTTATTAGAAGAGCGAAATAATAGTAACTTGGTGTATAGTCAGTGATAAAACACAAATAGATGAACTCTCGCGCCTGCCGATATTAGACGTTGCTGTCCTGGAGATATTACATCTGGGCAGTTTCACATTCCTTCATATACGCTTCATGGCTTTGCCAGGTAAAACGGAGAGAAAAATTGCAACGCTATGCGAAATAAACATTGTTATGTAATTTGCTGCTCTAAAGGAGAAGGTTTAGCAGAAAAATTTCCGTTAATTTATATTACGTTATATCTCGCAGAGGTTATATAAACAATTATGTTCGATTAATATACAAACCAATAAACAACAAAGAAACAAAAACAAAACGTACGCACTTAATGGGGTTCGATCTAGGTTTAGACCACCGCTAGTGATTTGCAGTAACACGCCTGAGGGATTTGAGCTATATCAACATGAGAACCAAATGTTGCTGGTTAAGCTTACGATTGCAAGCCTAGCACGCAAGACTGGACTCGCTTTTACATCTAATCGACAACTTAATGGAAACACAGTAAGAATATGTTGTCTACAGGTGCACTGAAGTTGAATTGCTTGCTCTTTAATGTAGAAGGGTTACTGAAATATTGCTCTTCAAAACTGCGAGGTGAGTCAATGGCTGCCATGCCTCTGAATAGCAAAGGAAGCATACGAATAATTTCATTCTCATACCATCTACACAAGCGTGCCTGAATATTAGGTGACCCTTCGCGCAGGTCTCAATTGAGTTGGGTATTTACTTTTGTGAAAGACAGTACAACGTACTATCTTTCACGAAAGCCAGTACCCAACTTCAGTGAGACCTGCGCGAAGGTTCACCTGGTTCTCAGGCGTTCCTAAATAGATGGTATGAGAATTAAATGTCATATGCTTCCCGTGCTGTTCAGAGGTCATGGCAGCCATGTCACCTCGCAGCTCACTTCACAGTTTTGAAATAGTTATTTATGATACATACAAGGGTTAAAAGGAACATTTTATTTTGTGAGTAGGAGTGATTCCGAAACGAGGCCACAGGCCTAGGAGTTGAGGAAACCTGCGAACAAAATAAAATCCTACTAACCCGTGCATCATATACTATTTTTAGACAGTGCTGAATATTTATAGATATATTATGGATTATACACATATGCTATTGTTTTATCTTTTTCATGGTTATGATGGTCAACGGGCGGCGATGTTCAGTTGTTACCTTGCTTTAGGTGTTGACAACATGACTTACAAAACCACAGCATTCTACATAAGCGAAGCAGTGGAAGAAACAAACGATGTTGTATGTAATGTCGAATTGGTTTCTTGATTTTTTGGGTAACAATTTTGGTTTAAGTCTCTCCGCTGTTTGTAGTTCAGCACAGTCTATATTCACATTCAAATGACTTGCCGTTTTATATGAGCATTGTATAACTGCCCGCCTCGGTAGCGTGATGGTTAGCGTGTTCGCCTCACATTCAAGAAGTCGCGAGTTCGAATCTCCCTTAGGGTAAGTTATCCGGGTAAGGTTTTTTTACCGAGGTTTTCCCTTATCCTGAGAAGACGAATGTCGGATAACTTAAAGCTCCATGGACCTCGAGCTCATTTTAGCATCATTTCACCCATTTCATTTCATTTCATTCATTCGTCCGATATGACACAATGTAGGAGACGTTAACAAAAAAAAAAAAAAAAAAAAAAAAAAAAAAAAAAAAAAAAAAAAAAAAAAAAAATAAATAAATAAATAAAATTGTATAACTGAGATAAGTGGCCACATTCTGTTCTGTAGGAAACCAAAGTTGGCATTATCGGAGTGTTAAAAGCTTTTGAGCACTGAGTGGTAGCATTTTATACTTTTAATACTGTCGTGAACTGCTGAAAGTCCGACTTTTACTATCAAATGTCTGAAAAGCAACATTTCAGCAATCCTTCTACGTTAACGGACAAACATTGCAAATTGAACTTCAGTGCACGTGCAGAAAATATGTTGTTATTGGGTTTTGGTTAAATAGTAGACCAGAAGTAACAACGATGCTAATGTTGGGTGCTTTGCTTACCAACGTAAGTTTAATCATACACACAAAATGTTTGTATTCGGTAGTAGCCGAACCCGTTAAGGCGTGTTACCGCTGAACATGGTGCTCAATGGGGTTGAGATCCGGAGATTGTGCAGGTGATTTTAGTGTGTGTGCAAATTAAATTATTTTGTTGTTTAACGACGCTGTCAATTGTCAGGATCACATCAGCGTCGCCGCTGTGCCGGAATTTCGTCTCGCAGCTCTTTTACATACCAGTAAGTCTACTGACATGGGACTGTCGTTCTTAAGCACACTTAAAAACCATTCGTCTGGGCCGGATTTGACCCCCTAGCCTTGGGATCAGTAGGTCAGCGTCTAACCCACTGAGTCACCCAGACCAACAGTGTGTGTGTGTGTGTGTGTGTGTGTGTGTGTGTGTCTGTCTGTCTGTCTGTCTGTCTGTCTGTCTGTCTGTCTGTCTGTCTGTCTGTCTGTGTGTGTGTGTGTGTGTGTGCGTGCGTGCGTGTGTGTGTAGTATTATATAGCAACCACAAACGGTCAGTCTCTGCAGTGTGTTCATGTTCATGGTCATTGTAGTAATTGTCACTTAAATTTAACTCCTCGACACTCTTCTTCAAATTACCTTTTAATATGTCAATGTAACCATATCTGTCCATATTTCCCTCAATGAATACTAGTTCCCCTGCACCTGAAGTAGGCATACATCCCCAGACCATAACACCACAACCTTCATGTTTAAATGTTACTTGCAAACTTTGGATACGCAATGCTGTATTCGGTTTTCTCCACATTCACATTCGGCCATCATTATGAAATATTTTCCTCCGAAAATAAAACTTTCCTAGAATGCATTGTCCTTTCGTACATATTCCTTTGGAAACACTAGCCTGTTCTTTTGATTTGTTCTGCTGATACATGGCTTCCTTCTGAGTATCCTAGAATGGAATACAGCACAATAATTGATGAGCCGTCTTATTGTCCTGGGCTTTACATGCTTCCCATACTGTTCTTTTATATATTTAGCAATTTCAGAAAGCCAATTTGGGAGTTTTTCTTCACCATTTTCATAAACTGCCCTTGTTTCTGTGGGTGGCCCGCTTTCTATCATTTATAAGCATATGCATGGGTTTCTTTAAAATGTTTAATGACACTCCGCACTGTCAAGCGACTTCTTCTTACGATGCGAGATATTTCAGGATATGATTTGTTCTGATATGTAATGAAACAATCGCCTCCCATTGGTCTAAAGATGTTTCCTTTCCTTTGCGACCCATTTTGACCTTCTGCAGCTCACCAGTCACTCCACACTACACGATTAGCATGCAGCACTGCAGCAATAGGTGACAGGCACGTTCTGGGTTATCAGATGGCCATTTACCATCACTGTACGAATACTTAGGTATGTATGTCCCGCGTAAAATACAATCCTTGAGAAAAAATCTTTTCTATATTCTGTAAAAGATTGTAAACGTAATGCCAATATATAAATACGCAAATAGAATGTTTGAAGTTCATATGTGTGACAAAGTTTGCATTTTTAAGTGTATAAATGTTCAAAATAAAACATTTTCCTTTGCATTGATAGCTGTACGAATACTTATGTCCACATGTGTATATCCAAACACATGGTATGTTAATAAAAATTGTTTGTCATTTTTAATAAATGGAAAATAACATCGATTTTTCATAAAGGGTAGTTAGGCACGCGGGCGGGGATATTTTTCTTGCTTTTTGGCTCAGGGAATACCATAATAGATATGTATTTTTGATCTCGATATTGAATTTTTGCTTGAAATACAGCAGTTCTTGTAGTTGTTAGAGACAGATAGGTGGCAGAGAAAGTAATATCTTTTAACCTACAAAACCAAATATATAAATAAATGCGGCAGATCCATAAGCGATCACAGACTACCCCCGTGGTGAGGGATAGCATGTGTGTGTGACATTGAGAAGGGCCAGAATTCAAATGTTGGGTAAATCTAAGATCTCTGTAGCTTAGCCCCGGGCTGATCTTAGCTTATTTCACCCATGTCGTTCATTAATGACCGATATAATCTACCAGTTTGAAGGACGTTAAAATACAATTAGAGTAAATAGGAAAACCTTTGTCTTTTCAGAGTAAGCAAATGCCTGCGAAAGGCCATCCACGTTACTTAACCATGCGTAATTTGAGCTCAAACCTATGGGATTATAAAGCAGGTGCGTTAACCGCGTCACAGAAATGGATTCGTTTCGGCGAGCTGTTTATTTGGCTTCTGTAACGCTCTTGGGGACACCTTTAAATCAGTGCGAAACCTAACTAATTCCCATGTTTCAGACAATTACATTTGTAGGTTTTCAATATTTAAGTTTTTTTCTTTCTTTCTTTTTCTTTCTTTTAACAAGTTCGACATTTTGCAAATGTTCTGTTTGAAAACGGTTCACTTAATACCAGTAAGTCCCCAACTTACCACTATAAAAGAGCTGGGTTTGCTCTGAGCTACGATATCTTTGACTATTACCGTCTCTGGATATCGTCGTCATCGTCATTCTGCATTCAAGGGAAGGCAAATTATAGCAGTAGTTCGGAATCAGGAGCGGAAAAAATTACAAGGAGTGCAGTTGAATTGTTACAAACCATCAACAAACTTCACGTGGAAGAGGATAAAGAAGCTCATATGGCAATTGTGGATTTGCAAAGCCACTTGACTGGGTAAAATTTGAATTATGTAGAGCCCGAAAAAAGTTGATATGATCTGAAAGAGAGAAGACTCCCAAGTGGTTTATAATATGAAGTAAATTGAGACATTGTGCTTCTTTTTAGGCTCCTAAAACGGAAATACTATCAAAGACCATCAATTAGCTTTTGTCTTCAAGTAAGGGATAGTGTTTTTACGGGATGTACAAATATTCCAGCTTTTTGTGGTTGATCATTTTGTTTTCGAACTTACCTTTCGTTTTTGAGAGTTGTGTAATGCGATGACATTCGTACACCGGTGCGTTTATAAATTGTTTAATAAGATCTCTCCAGTACGTAAATAACCACAATAGCGTCTATTATATTTGTGGCCAATATATAGCAAACTTAAGAAGTTTATTTTTTAAAATGTTGCATATTAGAACATGAAAGATAAAATTTCAGCTCCACGCATCTGCTGCAACATCATTTATCTGGACCACAGAGAACCAATGAAGAGCTCTGCCGTCCTCTGGAGGCCCTAACCTAAGAATTATTAAGATGATTGCAACTTTTGTTTGATTCAACCAACTCATAGTGTGTAAAGTAGTGGGGGGAGGGAGGGGGGAGGTGACTATCTACACTGATGTACCTTCTGCTATAGAAAGAAATTCCATACAATGAGATGGCAAGTCCCCTCAGCCATCTATGTCTACAAATTCTGACTTTGTTCCTTGAGTTAGACCATCAGAATAATAACGAGAGTGAAGTACGTGGTCTGTGCCAGATCTGTAACTTAGAAAAGCCCAAGGCAGAGCTATTAGCCTCAAGACTTTAAGTGGAGCTGTCTTGCCGGAAATGTGAAAGTGCTTTTTGTGTGGGAGGTAGGGGGTTCCCGTAATCCCGCCAGGATCGGTTAATGGAGGCTTTAGACACTGAACACATCCCGAGGGACGGACGCTATTATTATATAAATTAAGCCTCAAGGTCGAGCTGTTCCATCTCGACAATCAGTTATGAGCAATTGCTATTACCTATGGTGTGAATCTGAAGGAATTTTAAGAAGACCTCAAGTCCGTATTTCAGTTCACTGTAACAACACATGGCAAATATGTCCTGATTTGAAAGCGACATCAGTATTAATTGGGCTCCAGCACCATTACGCTATCTACTGGGATAAGGGCGATAGAAACTTACTTCAAGTAAAAAATAGCGTCTTCGACAACGCTATGAAATCAACAGGAATTCTCTAGTAAAATGTGAGAAAATATCACTTCTCCCTTCGCACATTAAACCTGATCTCATAGAAGTTCTTGCATATCAAAATGGACTGGGAAAATATCTGCTTAAAAACTTTCCAGTTTGTAAGTGAAGCAAAGAATGGGAAAGAAGTACTTATAGGTACACAGATTCGCACAAAATTTGAAGTTGCTCCCTTTGGACACATTTTAGGTGCCAAGGAGCAAGACGCATGGCGAGGATACGGAAAACCTGTGCGCAATTGTTTACTGAGAAACAACCTAGTAGAGACATACTTGAAGTTGTTTAAAAACTGCTGTCGTTTTATAAAAGCTTCGCATAATATAAATTGTTTCCCTTATAATTGTAGCGCAATTAGTGTTGAACATGGGCAATGTGTTCATTAAGAAACTCAAAAAGCGCTGCCAAGAAAAGGAAGCTCAAAAATGCATATGGCTAATGCTGATCGGTTACCAAGGACGCTTTGGAACTTAAACCTGGAAGAACAAAGAGAAAACGGATTTACATAAGGCAAACAATAGCTATTTGTGTTTGAAGTATGCAAAAGAAGGCTTTAGCGGACGAATTAAGTACAGTACGTATGCTACAAAACTTGGCCGACAGACGCCCAACCCGTCTCCCGGCCACACATGCTTGCACCGCAAATCAAATCTCAAATTGCATTAACAATTATCAGAATAAACACAAAACATACTTTATCACAGGAGATGTTGAAAATGCCGTCCATTTGCATCAGCACATCTACGGCATCTTCTGAGGAAGTTTTCATTACACACATTAGTTAGGCTTCCGAAATAGCGGCAATTTCTCTCCTGACATGTTTTAATTCTTCCAATGCTTGAGAATTAGTTTGTACACCTTTTCAAGTTGCCCCATGAATGAAATTTGCATGTCCTTAAGATCAAGCGAGGGGACCAAGCGGGCCATAAACCCTTACTAATGATTCTATCCTCAAAAATTTCCTCAATAAATTCTAATGACTCATCAGCTGTATGCGCGGTGGCAGAGTCCCTGAAATATCCAGATCGACATTCAGTGACCGTCAGCTGTTCGAAACAAGGTGCCAGTGTGTTATTTCTGTATCGTTCTGCATTTCTGGTACACTTATAAACAAGAGACCCTATTATTCTGTATCCATTTATTGTGCACCATACCCCGGCCACGTGATAGCAATTCCTGGACAACAGTAATCTTGAGTTTTAGAAGTTTTGTAGCTCTCAGTGCCTATTCTGAGCGCTCGTTAGTAAACAGCAAGCTTGTGATTGGAAATATAGGTGAAAATGCCGAGAAAATTTCACTCCAAGCCAGAAACCATGAATCCACCAAATTCTTGGCAGCAGTATGAGAGGGAATACATTGCATTTAAAGACTGATGCAAGTTACACAATATTTCTCTTGTGAATGAAGATGTAATATTGACTTATTTACATGAAAAATCAATGACACTGAGAACATACTATGGTCCAAATACGCAATGCTTAAAACTATTTGGTATTTCAAAGAATATATTATCAAACACTTTTGTAAAGCAATCGCTTTTAAAGTGTAATTCTGAGGTTAGGAAGAAAACAAATCCAAGTATTTAATTTAAAACTCTGTTAAAGTTGGTATGACTGGCCACTGACAGCTGAGTTTTGTTTTCTACACCGGTAAAAGTCTCCATGATGACAAGCGACCTAGGCCACTAAAGTACAATTTTTTTTTTTCGTCGTGTTTAACACTTCTACAAGCCGCTGCTTGGAGAGCATGTGCTATAAAATAGTAAAGGATTCTCATTGGAAAAACAACTATTGTACTTGTACTTCTTTCGGAGTCAAACGGACATAACTTCCGTTATATGCGCGTTTACCTCCATACATTATCTAAGAAGAAATGCATTTGATCTATGTCACAGAAATAACAGTTAAAATTCGTTGTCTTCTGATAATACGAAATTACTAATAATAATTGCTATCAAATATTACTTACCCGGTTAAAGGACCTTACACTGGCACACACAAGGAAAAATGAAACTGATAATAATCAGAGCAAGGAAAGGAGAATCTGCGAGAGAGAAGTAGAATATGCAAATAGGTAGGACAGGGATGATACTAGTCTTTTATCTTGGTCAGTGGTCCACATTTGAAGAAGATTCTGAAGAACTTCAGGGACGAGGAAGGAATGTTAGAAGTAGGAACAATAAATTTCATACGATTAGCTGACGTTCTGGCACTGCTGGCTGAAGAGCAGTACATCCTAAAAAGAGAATAACAATGGTGAGGAGTAAGGGAAAATCATAAATGTAAAATAAACTATAAAATACTAGGCAGGAGAAAGCAAAGATTTCAGGACGAGAAATAGTTTTCAGTTCTAATGATCAATTGTATTAACAAGAGCTGTAGTGAAGAAATCAACTTAGCAATAACTAAGACACCCATATGTGTGGACCTGTGCATCCTTGAAGAATGGTGGTGGCGGTGGCGGTGGCGGTGGCGGGGGCGGTGCTGGTGCTGGTGCTGGTGCTGCTACTGCTACTTTGTGTCAGTTTTTGTCAACGTCCATGTTTCGGATCCATAAAGAAAAGTAGGCCATTACTTTATAAACCTTAATTCGTGTTTGTTTCCTGGTTTTTGTCCTAAGGCTTTTGTTTATTGTGCCACATATTTGTTGGAACATAGGTAATTTATTTTCAGATTTATTGCTGACATATGTTCCTAAATGTTTAAAACCCGTGACCTGCTCTAATATAATATTATTAATTACAATTTTGGTTCTGTTTTATTTGTCGAAATAATAAAATTATAATTGTTACATAACTTCTGTAAAATATACATTGCTCTATGCAGCTCGTCTTCAGTTAAAGAAAAAATTATAGAACAAATTAGTTCTCCATCTCTGTACATCTCAGTCCTTCTCCTCACCTCTCCCTGCTGATCTCTCCTCCATCTCTGTCCATCTCGATCCATCTCCTATCTCCCTGCTGATCTCTCCTCCATCTCTGTCGATCTCCTATCTCCCTGCTGATCTCTCCTCCATGTCTGTCCATCTCGGTCCATCTCCTATCTCCCTTCTGATCTCTCCCCCATCTCTGTCCATCTCCTATCTACGTACTGATCTCTCCTTCATCTCTGTCCATCTCGGTCCATCTCCCATCTCCCTGCTGATCTCTCCTCCATCTCTGTCCATCTCGGTCCATATCCTATCTCCCTGCTGATCTCTCCTTCATCTCTGTCCATCTCCTATCTCCCTGCTGATCTCTCCTCCATGTCTGTCCATCTCGATCCATCTCCTATCTCCGTGCTAATCTCTCCTCCATCTCTGTCCATCTCTGTCCATCTCCTATCTCCGTGCTGATCTCTCCTCCATCTCTGTCCATCTCGGTCCATCTCCTATCTCCCTGCTGATCTCTCCTTCATCTCTGTGCATCTCCTATCTCCGTGCTGATCTCTCCTCCATCTCTGTCCATCTCTGTCCATCTCCTATTTCCTGCTGATCTCTCCTCCATCTCTGTCCATCTCTGTCCATATCCTATCTCCCTGCTGATCTCTCCTCCATATCTGTCCATCTCTGTCCATATCCTATCTCCCTGCTGATCTCTCCTTCATCTCGGTCCATCTCCTATCTCCCTGCTGATCTCTCCTCCAGCTCTGTCCATCTCCTATCTCCCTGCTGATCTCTCCTCCAGCTCTGTCCATCTCCTATCTCCCTGCTGATCTCTCCTTCATCTCGGTCCATCTCCTATCTCCCTGCTGATCTCTCCTCCAGCTCTGTCCATCTCCTATCTCCCTGCTGATCTCTCCTCCATCTCTGTCCATCTCGGTCCATCTCCTATCTCCCTGCTGATCTCTCCTCCATGTCTGTCCATCTCCTATCTCCGTGCTGATCTCTCCTCCATGTCTGTCCATATCCTAACTCCCTGCTGATCTCTCCTCCATGTCTGTCCATCACCTATCTCCGTGCTGATCTCTCCTCCATGTCTGTTCATCTCCTATCTCCGTGCTGATCTCTCCTCCATGTCTGTCCATCTCCTATCTCCGTGCTGATCTCTCCTCCATGTCTGTCCATCTCCTATTCCGTGCTGATCTCTCCTCCATCTCTGTCCATCTCCTATCTCCGTGCTGATCTCTCCTTCATCTCTGTCCATCTCCTATCTCCGTGCTGATCTCTCCTCCATCTCTGTCCATCTCCTATCTCCGTGCTGATCTCTCCTCCATCTCTGTCCATCTCCTATCTCCGTGCTGATCTCTCCTCCATCTCTGTCCATCTCCTATCTCCGTGCTGATCTCTCCTCCATCTCTGTCCATCTCCTATCTCCGTGCTGATCTCTCCTCCATCTCTGTCCATCTCCTATCTCCGTGCTGATCTCTCCTCCATCTCTGTCCATCTCCTATCTCCGTGCTGATCTCTCCTCCATCTCTGTCCATTTCCTATCTCCCTGCTGATCTCTCCTCCATGTCTGTCAATCTCCTATCTCCCTGCTGATCTCTCCTCCATGTCTGTCCATCTCCTATCTCCGTGCTGATCTCTCCTCCATCTCTGTCCATCTCCTATCTCCCTGCTGATCTCTCCCTTATGTCTGTCCATCTCCTATCTCCGTGCTGATCTCTCCTCCATCTCTGTCCATCTCCTATCTCCGTGCTGATCTCTCCTTCATCTCTGTCCATCTCCTATCTCCGTGCTGATCTCTCCTTCATCTCTGTCCATCTCCTATCTCCGTGCTGATCTCTCCTTCATCTCAGTCCATCTCCTATCTCCGTGCTGATCTCTCCTTCATGTCTGTCCATCTCCTATCTTCCTGCAGATCTCTCCTCCATCTCTTTCCATCTCCTATCTCCTTGCTGATCTCTCCTCCATCTCTGTCCATCTATCTCCCGACTGATCTCTCCTCCATGTCTGTCCATCTCCTATCTTCCTGCTGATCTCTCCTCCATGTGTGTCCATCTCCTATCTCCGTGCTGATCTCTCCTCCATCTCTGTCCATCTCCTATCTCCGTGCTGATCTCTCCTCCATCTCTGTCCATATCCTATCTCCGTCCTGATCTCTCCTCCATGTCTGTCCATCTCCTATCTCCCTGCTGATCTCTCCTCCATGTCTGTCCATTTCCTATCTCCGTGCTGATCTCTCCTCCATGTCTGTCCATCTCCTATCTCCGTGCTGATCTCTCCTCCATGTCTGTCCATCTCCTATCTCCCTGCTGATCTCTCCTCCATGTCTGTGCATCTCCTATCTCCGTGCTGATCACTCCTCCATGTCTGTCCATCTCCTATCTCCCTGCTGATCTCTCCTCCATGTCTGTGCATCTCCTATCTCCGTGCTGATCTCTCCTCCATGTCTGTCCATCTCCTATCTCCCTGCTGATCTCTCCTCCATGTCTGTGCATCTCCTATCTCCGTGCTGATCACTCCTCCATGTCTGTCCATCTCCTATCTCCCTGCTGATCTCTCCTCCATCTCTGTCCATCTCCTATCTCCCTGCTGATCTCTCCTTCATCTCTGTCCATCTCGGTCCATCTCCTATCTCCCTGCTGATCTCTCCTTCATCTCTGTCTATCTCGGTCCATCTCCTATCTCCCTGCTGATCTCTCCTTCATCTCTGTCCATCTCGGTCCATCTCCTATCTCCCTGCTGATCTCTCTTTCATCTCTGTCCATCTCGGTCCATCTCCTATCTCCCTGCTGATCTCTCCTTCATCTCTGTCTATCTCGGTCCATCTCCTATCTCCCTGCTGATCCCTCCTTCATCTCTGTCCATCTCGATCCGTCTCCTCTCTCTCCCTGCGGTCTCTATTATAATGTGCCTCCTCATCTTGTGCTACTATCCTTCTTTCCTCTTGTACCTGATGAGATCTTAATCTCCTTGGTTCTATAACTACATTAACGTTATGTGGTTGTTGCTTAGCTAGTAAATGCTCCTCCTCCCACGCAATCTTATTTTGTCCGCCAGCTTGTGAAGATGCTCGTACGAATAAATTCTCGTTCCTAATGATGTTATAAATATAATTGCCAGTCAGTGCCTGTCTCTCTTCTGTTGTTTACTCCCTGTACTTAACATTCAAATACAGCATGCTCAGGTGTGTCCTGTACATTGCATCTATCACATATATCGTTATCAGTCTTCTGTATTTTTGCCAATATGTCTTAAATGGTCCATGCCCAGTTAAATAGTGTAATATATCTCTAGTGGGTTGCACATGCTTGTTTTAATCTTTCTCTAATATTATTTAAAAGGTGTTAAGTTCTCATTCCGACGATTGTACTATCCCATTCCTCTTAAAAACTTAGCAGTAAATTAAATTTTGTTTCTCTTACGTTTACACAATTTCTTCCCACTATATCTTCAACCCCCTGTGGCGAAAAGTCGTTGTTCGGTTCTCGTTGTGTCGCCATTTGATGCGTAAATGTCGTTGGTCTCGTTGTCGCCCGTTGATTTGGTTCGTTCCCGCTAGCTCAGGTTGAGATCTCTTTATTTATCTCGGGTACGCGCAGGTGTTTTATAGAATACCCAAGAAAACCTTTGTATATTGTTTATTACATCTTAGATACTTTCGGGAGTTATGCCGATTCTATATGTAGAGGAATCGCACTCACGTCTGCACAGCATAACTTGCAGTGCTGGTCTGGGGTGAGGGGTGACGCTTTCCAGCTTACCCACGCTAAGAAAACCGTTCTCTCCAATTTTGAATGTCATGACGTCATCCAAGAAAGCCTCGTATCCAAAATGCTATTTCCTTTTCCCGCAATTTAGAAATGTCCCTTTCTATTATAACATGTTCTTTTATGAATTTTGAATATATAATTACCTTTTTAGGATTAAACGATGTTTACTTTATATTTTATTAAATATATCGCGCGACTTTTAAGATTGGCAAACCTGACTTTCAAACGTGTATTTAAACTATGTAGTATGACGTCATGACTCGTTAATTTCAAACCAATAATGCGTTTATCCTACAAATTTAACGACTATTATTTACTCATATCTTGCTCACCTTACAACACTTCCTGCTCTATTATCTATTTATGTTATTACTTAACACTTATCGCAAATCTCACATCCGGCAATTAAATTAAAACGTGTCTTTATCAAGCCCATTCGATTGGAAATCTAAATTTCGGTATCAAATGCCCCCATTTATGTTATTTTATTATTTCATAATAAAATAATGTAAATGTCTTGCCCGAAAGAAAAATTAAAAATTACTCCTGTATTTTGAATAAACCGCAACACTCCCATTATATACAATTTTCAATTACACTGTTTTTTTTTTAAATTGGTTATTAACACATTTTCTCCTTAATCTTTTTAACATGACAAACAATTGTACACTTGACTAAACATTAATCCTTAAATACTAATTACAATATGTTATGGTTTCTTCTGTGAAGCTTTTATATAAAGGTTACATTTCAAGAGTCTTTCTTTATACTTCCTTCTTTTAGTTCGTGTTTGCTCACTTCGCTCTCACTATCACTTGCACTGTGATTTTTCACTTTTGTTATTGTAACACATATCTGTACTAGATCCTTTAAGCACTAAAATGTACATATATTTATATAAATCCATTACACTCTTCAGACAAGTTCTTTCTTTGTCTTGCTGTGATAACTATCTATACATCTAAATATTTTAACAAATGTTTTACAAATTAAATATTCTGTTTTCTCTCTATGCGGAGGTGAACATTTTAACAATCTTTCTGAAGCTGTTATTGTGAGTTCTATACAATATATTTTTAAGCTCTTTGTAGTATATAGCAATTCACATTCTGCATTTTTCATGAATATGTAAGTACCTGACCAATATATGGTTTTCAAGTAAGCTAACATTTAAATTTTATCTCAAAGCTGATTGGGCGCCAATATACAAATGACACTTCGAATTTTACATGAAATCAAGGTTCCAAGGTACCACACGGTTTCTTGTATGGTCGAAGGAGTTGTTTATGCCATCTTCCCAGACATTTTTCATTTTTAACATCTTTTAATTCATAGGTATGATAACCAAATTTTGATATAATTTCTGCAGGACCTTTATATAACAATTCCATCCTTTTGTTCCTACCTCGCAATGCACTTGATAACTTATGGTCTTTAACTAGTACCCAATCGCCTATCTTAGGTTCCCATTTATGTTTTCTACTCTTTTTCTTTAATTTTCGCTTCTCTACCTTTTTCTTGATTCGTTCAAAAGCAATTTTCGCTCTTCTTCACTTAACTGAATGTCATTCATTTTCAGTGTTTTTGGTACCCCAATCAATATTGGTTCTGGTTCAATTCCTAACATTAATTTTATTGGTGCAATCCCAGTAGTTACATTAATGGTGTGATTGATAATCTTTTCTATCAATGGACAATATTTCACCCAATCCTTGTGATTATGATGTGTAAGTACACGTAAATAAATTCCTATATCTCGGAGGACACGTTCTGTTGGATTCCCTGATGGAAAGTATGAGGAACAATGATATAACTTTCTCGCGTCTAATGTCACCCTAATCTTTCCATTGGCCTTATTTACAATACATAGGGGATTCACAAATTCTGAATGCGAAATCTCAATAACCTCATCTTCTAACATTGACTTTATAACTGCATCTACCTCTTCTCTTATTGTACTAGGGATAGCTCTCGCTTTATGTGTAAAAGGTTTGATGGGTATCATCTCAAACGAATGAGTATAAATATTACATTTACCAGGTTTCTCAGACAATACTTCTTTATTTCGGATTAATATTTCAAACAGTTTATCCCTCTGTTGTTCATTTAGTTGATCAGCCTGAGTTACTTTTTCCCTCCACAATTCTTCTAAGTCTTCACTACTCTCCCTATCATAGTACCTAGTTGCGTCAGAAAACCTCAAATTGTCTATGAAATCATTTTTATCCCATTCTACATTTTCTTTATTATCGTTACTGTACTCTTTGACATTTACTTCAGTTAATTCCATAGCTCCTACTTTAACATATTCTACAAAGAATGTATCCCCTTGGATTTCTTCTTCCTCTTTTTCTCGTACAATAGTTTCTGAACTACTATCTTCCACAAAAGGCACTATAATGGTCTCATCTTCAACTTTCATTTCTACAATCATGTTTTTAAAATTCACCACAGCTTCCCAGGCATAAAGACAATCACAATCTATTATAATATCTGTCACAAGTCTTCCTACAATCAGAAATAAAATTCCTAGTATTCTCCCATTTATTTCAATATTTATCATTGCTTGAAATTTTACTCTCTCTTTTCGTTTTCCCACAGCTAGCGAGCAATATATCCCATTAACTGGTAAAGACATTACTTTAAAACCACTACCTTGTAAATTATCATAAAAATTTTGTGAGCATACTGTGCTATTTGATCCCGTATCTATAATTGCATTGTATTGTTTTCCATTTACTCCAATTTTGATTTTAGGTGGATCTCCTACTTTTTCGTTTTCGTCAATTCTATTTTTCCATTCTCTTTTCTTTTGTATCATCATTTGCCTTCCAGGACTATTTATTTCCGAGTACTTATCACAATCATTACTAGGATACCCAGTTCTCACTGAAGGCGCGTTTGACCGGGTCTGGCGTTTCCCTGATTTTTAGGTATGGCTCCTGTACAATTTCCCGAATTGTTACTTCTGTTTTCCTGCATTACATCGGGGTTACTTCCTACCATGTTTTTGACCGTGTTAATGGCCTCAACCATTTCTGCATTTTCGGGGGAATTTCGTCCATTAGAATACCTTTCTCCCTGTCTTGGTGACCTCGGTCTAAACTCATTATCTCCGTTTGTCCAATACCCATCATTTGAATTTCTACTATGTCCAAAATAACGTCCCCGTCTACCTCGATCAAATCTATTTGTATTCATATAATTCACCCTTATATTTCTTCCCCTTAGATTACCATTTCTATTTTGGTGATGCCCTTCCTGGTTATATCTACCTTGATTTTCCCACCGGAATGATTCCATCCTTGGTACTGGTCCTTTATATCTTTCCCTAATCTCACTTCTATTCTGATAATACTGTGCCCCTTGCCCGAAAGAATTTACAGTTTCTTTTTCTTCATATTTATTTCCAAATGCGTGTTTTGACTTATTGACTTCTAAGGCTGATAATAATTCGATCATAGCTGCAATGCTATCGGGTCGGGCTATGATTAGGTAGTGTTGAAGCGTTTCCGGAAAATGTGGAGTAACTATATTTATTAGATCTTTTTCATCTAAGGGAGGATCCAACATCTTCGATTTTCTCGCTATTCTCATAAAATAGTTAACCATCGATTCCTCCGATCTAGGATTAAACTTTCCATTGCTTAATTCAACTCTAATATTAGCCTGCCTACTAGCTCCCCAATATCTGGTTAAAAAGATGTTCCTAAAGGTCCTGTAATCATTATTGTTACCCATAGAAAGGCCTAGCCAATTAGCAGCATTACCCTTTAGGCATTTTCTTACTATCACCATCTTGTACTCCTCTGGTATACGTTTCACCGTGAAGTACTCTTGTAACCCTTCTAAAAAGGCTTTAGGATCATCTGAATCTTCATTTTCAAAAACTGGAGGTGTCATTTCATTTAAGACATGGTTAGGCCAATGTAAATTTGAATTGTCACCTGTCCCTGAACTATTTCCGAGATCAGAATGGGAATTACTGTTACCCCTATTTTGCATTGAAATGTCAGCTGATACACCTGGTATTGCCTCGTTTCTTGCAGCTTCATTATTAAGATTGTTGTGATTACATGCATTTTCATTTAATTTCAAATTTTCTAAGGCCTCTTTTACCTGAGTAATTTCTGTTACTACCCCTTTTATTTGGTCTGTAACATCCTGCAAATTTCTAGCCTGCCTTTCACTTTCTACATCAGATCTTTCCATTCTAACTTTACACCCCTGTAACTCTTCTCTAATTTCTTCCCTGTCTTTATCTAACCTTTGTACTACCTCTTCCCTTTGTTTGTCTAATTTATATGTTACTCTTTCCCTTTCTTTCTCTAATTTTTCACTAACTTGTTGACCTAATTTCTTTTCAGAATTCTTTACTTCTTGCCTTATTGTCTCTAATTCTCCCTTAACCTGTTCTCTATTTTCTTTTACTTCACTACTAACTTTATTAATTTCCTCCCTAACTTCTTCCCTAAAGGTTTCGAAAGCTCTCTTCTGATTCTCCAATTGCATTCCCACTTCCTGTTGTCCCTTCTCTAATTTCTGTCCTAACTCTATACTAGTTTCATCTATCTTACTCATCTTTTCCATTATCTTTTGAAACATATTCTCTATTTCTGACATAATTGCTGGCCTTTCTGAATTACTACTAACCATTTCTGAGCTACCTCTAGGTGTTTCTCTAACGTTCTGATCTTCTACTTCTTGGCATATTCTGCTACCGATTACATTTTGCTTATATTCTTCCATCCTAACTACACTTTTCTCAATTTCCGGACTCTCAAAACCTAGAAAATCGCTATCACTGTCTTCCATTTCTAAGCTATTTACATGTGTTTTTCTACTCACCAATATTTTCAATATTTTCACTATTTCACTTTTTTTTTTTTTTTTAACTGCACTTAAACTTGTTCACTACACGTTTCACAGATGTTGACACGCTGGGCACCTTCTTGCTTGCTGGTTCTATGCTGGCTTGGTCGTCTTGGGGTTGGTTTATTCTCTCGACGCCACACGTTGGGTCACCTTCTTGTTTGCTGGTTCTATGCTGGCTTGGTCGTCTTGGGGTTGGTCTATTCACTCGACGCCCCACGTTGGGCGCCATTTGTGGCGAAAAGTCGTTGTTCGGTTCTCGTTGTGTCGCCATTTGATGCGTAAATGTCGTTGGTCTCGTTGTTGCCCGTTGATTTGGTTCGTTCCCGCTAGCTCAGGTTGAGATCTCTTTATTTATCTCGGGTACGCGCAGGTGTTTTATAGAATACCCAAGAAAACCTTTGTATATTGTTTATTACATCTTAGATACTTTCGGGAGTTATGCCGATTCTATATGTAGAGGAATCGCACTCACGTCTGCACAGCATAACTTGCAGTGCTGGTCTGGGGTGAGGGGTGACGCTTTCTAGCTTACCCACGCTAAGAAAACCGTTCTCTCCAATTTTGAATGTCATGACGTCATCCAAGAAAGCCTCGTATCCAAAATGCTATTTCCTTTTCCCGCAATTTAGAAATGTCCCTTTCTATTATAACATGTTCTTTTATGAATTTTGAATATATAATTACCTTTTTAGGATTAAACGATGTTTACTTTATATTTTATTAAATATATCGCGCGACTTTTAAGATTGGCAAACCTGACTTTCAAACGTGTATTTAAACTATGTAGTATGACGTCATGACTCGTTAATTTCAAACCAATAATGCGTTTATCCTACAAATTTAACGACTATTATTTACTCATATCTTGCTCACCTTACAACACTTCCTGCTCTATTATCTATTTATGTTATTACTTAACACTTATCGCAAATCTCACATCCGGCAATTAAATTAAAACGTGTCTTTATCAAGCCCATTCGATTGGAAATCTAAATTTCGGTATCAAAAGTAAATTAAATTTTGTTTCTCTTACGTTTACACAATTTCTTCCCACTATATCTTCAACCCCCCTTAAATCTCCTTTTTTGTGCCAGAAAATTGCCCCTCTTAACTTACGATGTAGTCAATTGTCCAAACGCCAATGGAGACTAATAGTGCTAGTGTCGGTGTAGTTCTGACAGCTCCTGTATACCTTAGTAAAATTTTACGTCGAGTTCTTTTTAGTAACGCTTTAATTTGAACATTCCACATCCCAAACGCCCATACACTTGCACCACACGTTAATATGGGCGCAAAAATACCGACGTGATAGGACTTTATTGCATTAAATGGTATGTTATATTCAGACTACACTATTCTGACTAATTTCATCATTACTTTCTCCGCTTTTGTCCTAACATACCCAGTATGGCTTCGAAAAAGTAATTTTTCATCTAAATGTATGCCTAAATATTTTGCTTCCTTTTGTATTGTAATATTTTGGTTACCGTATTTAATTCTAGGATTTCTTTTAAAATTTCCTTTTAAAAGCATATAAGCTGACTTTTCCGGGGTCACTAGTGGTTTGGTTGAACTGCACCAGCCGCTTCATGTCCTCAATTTGATTTCTTTTGCTGCCTTCGATTAGAAATAATATATCATCGGCATATGCAACAAGCTACATTATATTATTGTTACTTGATAGTTCATTTAATAAGCTTCCAATAAGATGCCCCAAAAGATTGGTCCGAGGATCGAACCCTGGGGTCATCTCTTGTTAAAGTGTCGAATTACATTGTTACTGGCACCTTTAATAATCACTCTGTGTTTCTGTCTGTCTGTGTGTGTGTGTCTGTCTGTGCATATGTGTGTGTGTGTCTGTCTCTCTGACCTTGTGTGTCTGTTTGTGTATGTGTGTGTCTCTGTCTGTATGTGTCTTAACAATAATTCAGTAAAATCAAATACAAGTATTTGGGAATTCCTTTAAGTCGCAATCTTTCAAAGAGTGCCGGCCTCCAAAGGTTATCGAACGTCCCAAAAATATCAACTAGGATTCCAATTACATACTCAAAAGTTGAAGCTTTAGTCGATGTTTTTAATTTGTTGATAGCATCGTCAGTGGAGCAGCCTTTCCTAAAGCCATATTGCTTATTGTTAAGTTCAATCGTTAAGCGGAATTCTTTGACATATTAATTCTTCCCAAGAGTATTCAGTAGACAGATCGACCTATAGGACTTTGGATCCATAGGGTCCTTATCAGCACCTTTTTAGGTATAATTAGTGTAGCTTCTTTCCAACAGTAAGGGTAGCGTCCGTGCCATAGATAGTCATTAAATAATTTGTAAGATGACGTTCTATATAGGTCAATACTTCATGTATTATTCCATTTGAACCGGCTGCGTTTTTCTTTTTAAGGTTTCTAAGTATTAAACTGATTTCGGTGGTGTCGAACGGATAAACTAATCCTAAATTTTGATATGGTTGTATCATATCTAATCTTTTGTTTATGTTAGTATTGTCATTTCTGTCATTCTGCGGTAGTAATTTGCTTAAATGTACGTTTACTGAACTTGACCAATGTTTGTTCATTTCTCCGTTATGCTTTTTAAGTATTGTTAGTATGTCCAGTTTCTTAAATTTATCCTTTATTATTTTATAAGATGTTCCCTATATTTAATTCTAGCTCTGTTTCCACAAATTTTTGCCAAGAATTCCGCCTAGTTTTATTCAAAAGTTGTTCATACTTGGTCCTTGCTTCCCTGTAGATAGCCGGCGGCGCCGTGGCCGAGCGGTTAGCGCGCTCGCCTACCACCTAGGCGGCCCGGGTTCGATCCCAGGGACCCGCATGTGGTATTCGTGGTGGACGAAGCGGCGCCAGGGCGGGTTTTCTCCGGGTACTCCGGTTTCCCCCGCCATCTCATTCCACCGGTGCTCCATCTTCATGTATCATCAGTGTCACCGCCTGCGGTGCCGTAGTAGTAAAAGCGGGCGTTAAACACTACAACAACAACAACTGTAGATAGCCAAGTTACGTTCCCTGTTTGTCTTCTGATAAATCGTCGCGTCCTTCTCATCTTCTGCCTCGCTGTTTGAACGCCTCTATCCACACTTTGTCATAACCGTTTTTAGCTCTAGCTGTTGGTATAATATTCTTGATTGCTGATTGAATTGCTTTGGTCAGTTTCAGTGCATCTTTATCCACAGATCTGCCGTCGTAATTAAAGTTAATTGTACTAAATTTATCCCTTAATTGATACCAGTTAGCAATTTTGTAATTGATAATCCTCTCACTTTTCATGGCCCTTGCATGTGGATTTACGGTATAAAGTATATTAGACGGTGGCCACTAGAAGATAAATCTTGACCAACCTTTCAATTTTTGATATGCTCGATAATTGCACAATGTCAGATCAATATTAGCAGACGCGCCAGCTCTGTTTTCAAAAGTTGTTGGATTATTGGGTTGACTTTGAACAATTAAAATTAACTCTTCTAATTTTTCCTTCCTGTCGTGTTTAATATTGCTATGCCACCAATCAGATTTTGCATTTGCATCAAATGTGCAAATTAATTCTGATGTTGCATACTGTCTAAATGTAATCCTAGTTTGGTCTAAATAAGGCTCCATATCATGGGAATATTGATAATACTGGTTTATCAAAATATCTTCCTGAAGTGTGTATAATTTCAACGCAGTTGGTGTGCGAGTTTCCGAGTTGAGCTATAACCTTAACTTGTAAGTGAGCGTTGTAAATAACTACTGCTGCCATTGGGTTGTTTTCACAGTTAACGCCTGCTAACTTACCATTACTAGAATACGGTGCCTCTATTCATAAAACATCGAGTTTTAATTGCTCTGCAGCCTTTTTTCAATTCGGACATCACATGTCTACATCTTTGGGCATTAATTTATGCTGTTCTTAAACAATTGCATTCTGTGTAGTCTGCCATTCTTAACTGTTGTTGATATATACCCTGTGTTAGCAAAGTTGCGATGTTTGGTGTGCTTTAAATTCTTGTTCCGTTATTTCGCGAGGTGATTTAAGAACTCTTAACAACCCTGAGATTTCTGGTACTTAATGCCCCGTATTTTTGTTGTTTACACTAAAACTTCCAGTTTTCAAAGCTTTTATATTCTCATTAGTAAAATACCCATGGTTTGCTTTACATGGGTATTTTTCAAGTGATCCTAGGAAGATTAGGCTTTAGTTTGTAAGTATTGGTTTTTAGAGAGCATGCTTTGTTTTTTAAATAAAGTGTTTGGTGGATGTGTAGCTAAACTTGGGAAAATAGGTCTAATTACTTCTTTTTAGTTAAATTTTTGCAACACCGTCGTGTCGGATATGTACATAGCTGGGCCACCTCTGACTACTACCTATGAATAACTACTCTACCATAACAGAGCACAAAATGTTTATACACTTAATTTAGGTCTAAGTTTTCCTCTCTTCTATTATATAAGGTGCGTTCAAAAAGAAACGAGCTGGAGACATAATTACAGAAACCAGTACCTGTATGTTAGATGTATTGGTCTTGGCTGTTGAGACACTTGTCCCACTATGACACAAGACGGTGAATGGCTGTCTCATTAAAGTCCCGGGGCTGCAATGTGAGCCAGTTCAGCACGCACAGCTGGACGTCGTCATCTGATGTGAAGCGTTGCCCCTCAGAGCCATTTCAAGGGGACCAAAAATGACGTAGTCACAGGGAGAGAGGTCTGGACTGTATGGAGGATGGCCAAGAACCTCCCATTTGAATTTCTGTAGGAGTGCCGCGACTGTGTTGGACGGCGGCGCCGTGTCCGAGCGGTTAGCGCGCTCGCCTACCACCGAGGTGGCCCGGGTTCGATCCCAGGGACCCGCATGTGGTATTCGTGGTGGACGAAGCGGCGTCAGGGCGGGTTTTCTCCGGGTTCTCCGGTTTCCCCCGCCATCTCATTCCACCGGTGCTCCATCTTCAATCCATGTATCAGTGTCACCGCCTGCGGTGCCGTAGTAGTAAAAGCGGGCGCTAAACACTACAACAACAACGACTGTGTTGGCCGTATGAGGCTTTGCATTGTCGTGGAGCAGAATGACCCCACGGGTGAGATTGCCTGGTCGTTTTGATTTGATCACTTGGCGAAGGTTGGTCAAGTAATGCAAGTAACGCTGGGCATTCACTGCTGTCCCATGCTGCAGGAAGGGTATCAGAAGGGGGCCATCTTGGTCAAAGAAGAATGTCAGCATAACCTTTCCTGCACTTGTGTGGATGGGCTTGGCTTTTTTTGGTGGTGGTGACCCTGGATGCTTCTACTGGAGACTTCGTCGTTTTGATTGTGGTTCGAAGTGATCAAACCATGACTCATCTCCAGCCACCACTAGTGCCAGGAGTTCATTCCCTTCCCTAGCATAGCGCTGCAAATGACCAAGACAGTGGGCCACTCGACATGCTTCCTGGTGTGGTTGAAGACTGCGGGGCACCCATTGGGCACACACTTTGTGCAAGAGCAGTCGTTCCTTCATGATGGTTGGACGATTGATGCATGCTGCTGCTAGCTTTGTATAGTCACGTGACGTGCACGTGTGCCCTCTAGCGACGGGCTGTGAACTTCCACGCTCTGGTCGGAACAACACTTCGTTACACACGCCACGATATTACCATCCTGTCACCGCTTTACGCATACCAGACTTCGGCTCGTTTCTTTTTGAACGCCCCTTATACATAGTATAAAGAAAATGTAGCAGTTCCTCTGGAGATGTAGGTAAATTTTGAGCTTTTAATTCTAAATGATCTATTGCATCAGAAATCGGGAAAACAATGCTTTGGCCATTCTCATGTAGACATCTGATTACATGTCGCCCTCTCTTCGAGTCGGCTCAACGTAAGTTTCATATCAATGTCATCATAAATTCGCTTGACGTGTATCATTTCTAATGTGTCAGCATCCTTAACGCAGCCGGTGTCTGAGTAATGCATTGTTGGCTAAGTTCATTGAAACACATTTCCTGGCTTTTCAACGTGTCATTAAGTTCTAATTACTTGTTACAACATCAATGTCACTATTAAACATATCAAATAACGCTGATTTTAATTTCGTTTCATTGTTCTTCCACAATCTAGCCAAAAATGTGCTACGCGTTTTGGCTTCAATTTTTAAAGGAAGGTTGGACACCCCTGATATACCGTCGCCACTTACTGACACAATTTGTAGGACTGACCGGACCTCTAAAGTAAGACAGGCAATAACGGAAGGCGTGTCGTGGTAGCTAACCGCTGTGAGGCAGTGGAAAGTTTTAAAACTACGAAGTAGGGGAAGGGACACATTGAATCAGTTCTCCCCATCTATGATCGAGATCAGGACCGGCAAGATGAGCACCCAAAGTGTGAAATGTTTTACCCCTACAACAGGGGTGTCAAACAGCACTCACCAGGCGTGAAAAATTTTCCCCTATTTTCCCTCCCTCCGTGATGATCAAATCGGAAAACGGGAAAAACAAAGCGAAAAGCGGTTCTACGAGCGCGTGCTACTGGAGTTAAGGAGGGGTAGACCCCTCTCTTCACACCCTGGGAGTGAGGTTTGACATGCCTGCCCTACAACCACCCCTTCCTGTTTCCTTCTATCTGGCAATTAAACAAATAGGCGACGAGCCGCAGTGGCGGCCATTCGGGTTTCGGGTGAAACGTCTTTTGCGAAGTAATCAAATGTATACAAATGCAGTTCTATAAAGTTAACATGTTTATTACCTTTGTTTGTTTTGTTATACAATAGCTGTTATGCAGTTCCCTTATGCTACTAAATACATTTAAAATGTTCTATACTGTGTTTTCAAAAATAAACGTTACAATTTATATGAAAAGTGTATTGAAATTGTTTACAATTTACATTTTATTAGATAGTGGCGTAGTCATAATGATACTTTCCTAAATGGTGAACACATTGAAGATGTTTATCCGTAGCAGGCTTTTGTTCATTGTCAGTATGCTAAACAGTTGTTCACATTGATAAGTAGTACCCAACATGGCCAGTAATTTACTTGCAAAAAGACGCAGCTTGGGAAGTATTTTCGGCAGTATTGTGTACAGATCCAAACCAACTTTTCCTGAATTGTGCAATGGTGTGTTGCATTGAAGGTTAAATAATTCCAATTGCAGTTCATCTTTGGCCACCAAAGCATCATATGTAAATGAATGTTTAATATCAGTGGTTTCGCCTATGGCAAAGGAAGGTAAACAAAATAATCACTTGTTCTGCCACTCCCGATTAAACCTTCGTCGTCCATGCCGCATGTGCAAGCTACCACTGCACTGTTTACACTGCCACGCGACTATAACCAGAATCAATCCATTTAGTTGGCTCTCCCTGCTGTTGAAAGAGAGGAGTGGTGGGTGCGAAAGGGAAGGTAAATTCACATTTTTGAGTTCCATGCTTCCCACCCCTAATCTAGGTACTCCAAGTGGCAGATCTCCATGTACCTGTATGATGTAACCAACGAGTTTATGGCATAGCCAGCGGCTGAAGGCCAAACTGCTCTCTGTACGAGTAAGAATTACACAAATACTACAATATATCGACCTGCTTTTTAAACGTATCAGACACTTAGGTGCACATAACGTCAACATCTGTATTACCGTAGTGTTAATCAGTTGAAACCGTTTCTGGTGAATATTTGTCATGAGAAGGAGGCGTATAGTAAGTAGGGGAAGTAGTGTATTCGGCCCAAAAATTCGATGTCGACATTTCACCGGAAATATATACGGCCGCACGTTAACCAGGGATTCTACATTATGAGTGTAACAAATATGTTCAATACAATTTTTGTCAATAAAGAACCGTTTCGCAAAAAAAGAAAAAAAAAAAAAAAAAAAAAAGTGTCAAACATTTGGAGCCATCTAGCTTCTTGGCGAATGGATATAAACGGTTTATTATTTCACTAACTGTCGCGCAAACATTTTCTGGACAATGCTATAATGCCTTTTATCTTAATTCGAATGAACTTAGCCCCACAATTTAATGTTATAGTATCATACAAAGTTTAGTTTCTACCGAAATAGGGCAACGTCGTGGGCCACGTAAAACGTAATTGTCACGTGTTCTCACAGTAAGTCCGGTTGTTGCGGGGTGAGAGGAGGTATCGCTTGGCGTTTGGTGTGAAGGTGGGTGGAGGGAAAGGGAAGGGTTAAAGTACAATTGTCTGCAATACGAAAGAATTTACCTTGCTATCATGAACCCCTTCACATCAAGGGAGTACTTAGGTATGGCACTACTAATTTAAGGGGGTAACTTCCATTAGTAAAACATAAAGAGTTACAAAAATAAGCAGACAAAATAAAATAAAAAACATACCATTGAGGTTACGTAAATAAAAGCAGTTGTTCCCATTCCCGTCATCCCTTATCTAGTGAAATAAGCTGCTCTTTATCTGCAGCTCTTCTTCTGTTTCCCCCTTTCAAAAAACAACAACAAAACAAAACACAAAATCAAAACCAAAATAATCTCTTGTGAACTGAAATGTGTGGGACTTTTATCCCCTCTGGGTCTGGCACGGGGTGCACTCAGCCTCGTTAGTCCCGGGGGAGGGACAATTGAACTACTTGATGGAAAAGTAGCGGCCCCAGTTCATGAAGACCGCATAACTGATCGGGAGGGATCGGCATGCTGACTACGTACCACTCTCCAGTACTACACCTCACCAATGACGCCTGTAGTGCGCCGAGGTGAGGGACGCAGCCGTTGGGCGGTAAGGCTTGGCTCTTCATGGGCTGTAGTGCCGGGGCTTAGAACTGAAATGCGACTCATTTGGAAGAACTTTAAGTAATAATAAAATTTAATAAATACCACGCAAACAGCATAAATGACATAGATATTTCAGTTTATACCTTCTCTACTGATAAGTAGAAGAAGTATTGTATTCCACCCCACTGGAAACATGTTTTGAGACCCCCTAATTAAAAAAAAATGATTTTTACTTTCTCTACTGGCAGGTAGAGGAAGTATTGTATTCCACCCAAAAATTCGATGTCGAGATTTCGCCGGGAATATATGTTTTGAGACCCCCTGAATCCAAAAAGGCATGCTTAGAAAAAGATCCGACCGCGCGCGTGTGTCTGTCAGTCTGTGGACAGCATAACTCAAAAACGAAAAGTCGGTTAAAAACCAAAGTTGGTATTTAAGTTTAATGTCGTTAGAGATGCGACACGAAGATTTTGAAGAAAATAGCACCACCCCAAACTACCCTTTACATGCAAAATTTTACGAAAATTTTGATTTTCTTGAAAATGGCTCTTAACGATTTTGATTAAAATGCCAAATGTTTTAGATATTTGTATGACAAGTGAAATGTATATATTGAATTTTCTGGCTATAGCCTATGTAGTCCTGTTTTCTCTGGATGACTTGAATAACTCATTAACCATAAGAGATAGAGAAAATATTACTATGCAAAAAATGTAGATCTCGCTAAAACACACAATTTATGTCTAAATAATTTTTTTTCTAGAGTGAACCATTTCGGTGATGTTCCTTGTTATTTGCATCAGTTTCGGAAAACTTAAAACTTTGAAATGGAACATCGTTGTTCATTCTTTTGTATGTTAAGCGTGCAAAGAGAACGGGATCTCAAACTTTAAAAGATTTGACTATCGCTCAAAGCCTACTGTATTCTAATATTCCCCTTGCACCTACAAGGAAATAAGCAATAAGATAATTTGTACAAATGTTTTATCTCAACTAACACGAAGAAGATAGAAGAATAAGAGTTTGTAAGAATGGTTAGTACAAGAGTAGAGAAAGTCATGTGAGTGCAACACATCAGATTTTTCTTGTAAAGTGCTTATAAATGTATTTATATAAGATTTTGAAATTTATTTCAAAATACTGACTGATGCTTGTATTCATTGTGACATAGTACCTGTAAATGTAGCATCACCTTTTATTAACTGTGCTTTAATCCCGGATTAGATACGGGTTTGGTTTGTCATATGTATAGAGAAACTCCATATTAAGTATACTTTCATTTAAGGGTAGTATCACTGTCATGTTTACTTGTAGAAAATTTCATTTTGCATGGCATCTTATTTAGGCGCCTTCATGACTACATCTGTAATTTATGAAGAGATCATTAGCTTTATTTCAACCCGATAATCTACAAAAGGCACAATTGATTTAGAAAAATGAAGGGGAAGACTTTTATTTACTTGTGCATTAAAGGCAATTGCTATTGTTTTAGCTCATAGGTGGCGGTGGCGGTGGCGGCGGCGGCGGCTGTCGTCGTGGTGGCGGTCGTCGTCGTGGTCGTCGTCGTAGTATCGTAGTAGTACTATAATAATAATAATAATAATAATAATAATAATAATAATAATAATAATAATAATAATAATAATAATAATAATAATAATAATAATAATAATAATAATAATAATAATGATGACGATGACGATGGCAATGGTAACTAATGGTAATGATAATGATAATGATAATGGTAATAACAATAACAACAACAGCACCATGAAGAAGACGAAGAAGAATGTCCACTATTAGGAATATCTGTATTCCTTTATGTCAGCAGTGTTTTTCCCTAAAATACGTGGCTGTGATTGATTCATTCTTCTGCTGTCTTAACTATGGAGAAGTGCATCTTCATTATTACTTGAACGAATGCGTCATTTCAGTTACATTCACACCTTTCGGGCATGAGATATCGATTCTTGCCGATTCGCCAGAGATTGTGACCGCTTTACTGGTACGTAAACGCAACTTCAACTTCAACTTATTTATTATAAAAGACATTTGCCCGGTGCCGGTACAAAGGGGCCCGGCTTACAGGCTCAAATTGACATGAGATATATTTGACAGTATTTACATTGGTTATTTATTTTGCTTTGGTGTTCAAAAACCCATACAGTGGGCAGCTTTAGCCCACCGAGAACAGTTTTAATGCGTATTCTCAGTTTTTTTATGTTTGTCTGTTTTTGATAGTTTTGTTTAAATTTATATACACGGATATATACACGCACTCACTCCTGGGCATACCACTCATATGTCCCATCACATGCACACACACACACACACACACACACACACACACGCTCATAATATATATATATATATATATATATATATATACACACACTGCACTATATACACTTCACTATGTACAGTTTTTCCGCAGTTTTCCTGTGCGGACCAGGTTGCAGCTCCTGAATGGTTCCCTGGGATGCAGGCCTCTGAGGTAGCGTGTGTGCGGCCTAGGGCCCTTCTTTGCGTGGACGCACATCAGTCGGTGAGCCGAACAACGTCTAAAACATCTTGATTCTGCTGTGCTTCCGATGCTTCGGCTCACCTTTACCAATATTGGCAATGACGTAGTTGTCATGGTTTCTGATGCGCGCCCACGCGACAGTGGCTCTTTTCGCTATTGCCTCGGGAATGGATAGGATCTGGGTTTCCTGGTGAAGGGTTCGGTTAGTGGTTAGGATGGGAGCGGAGAGGATTTTCCTGAGAGACAGGTTTTGTAGGGTTTGGAGAGTTTTTAGGGCGGTTTTTGAGGCGTTTGCCCAGGCCACACACGCGTATAGAACAACCGAAAGGATAAAAGCCTTATACAGGACGAGTTTGGACTTCAATTGCAGGTGTTTGCTGCGGAAGATGGGGGCGCATAACTTTAGCCGCTGTCTGCCTTTGTTGGCGCTATTTTTTATGTGGGTGGACCAGCACATTGTGCGGTCCAAGGTAACCCCTAAGTATTTCACTTGCCGACGACAATGCAATATTTGACCACCGACCGTTAGGTCCATTGCCAAAGTGTGATGCCGCTTAGAGAAATGTATCAGCTGGCATTTGGTAGGATTAATTTTGATTTTCCAATCATGTTGCCATGAGAGGAAGTTGTTAACATAACGTTGCATTTCTGCAAGGCCGAAACGTGGATTTCTATGGTGATTGTATATTGCAGTGTCGTCAGCATACATGGCTACCTTACATCTGGCGTCCACTGGGAAATCGTTAGTGAATAATATATACAGAAAGGGTGACATGATTGCCCCTTGTGGGACGCCAGCCCGCATTACTCTCTCCCGTGAGGAGGAGCGGCCCACTTGGACGTAGAACTTGCGTTTTTCCAGAAAATTGTGCAGCAAGTACAGGTAATTTTGAAGAGCCGGGAAATTGTGGTGCAGTTTGTAAATAAGGCCATTGTGCCAGCACCGGTCGAATGCGGCTTCTACGTCCAGAAATAGCGCCAACGTTGAAGCCCCATTGTTAAATTGCTCTGTTACATCATCAGTTAGTCTGAGAAGCTGTAAGTCAGTAGAATGTCCTTTTCGAAAACCAAACTGTGAATTTGAAAGTTCATGAGATGCCGAAACTTGTTTTTGAAGTCGAAAAAGTATAAGTTTTTCGAGCAATTTACCAATAGCAGACAAAAGACTAATGGGGCGGTAGTTTTGCGGTTGCCTGGTGCTTTTTCCTTGCTTTGGGAGCATAATTACCTTGGCTCGTTTCCAAGTAGAGGGAAAATAGCCTTGCTGCAGACAGGCGTTAAATATTTTGGTCAGTTGCACCAGGGCTTTTCTCGGGAGATGCTTAAGTTCCTCATTAGTCACTTTGTCTGGGCCGGCAGCTTTCCCATTAGGTAATTTCCTAATGAGCTTGTAAACTTCCTGCGGTGTTATTAGGGGTAGCTGTTGCTCTTGCTTCTGCGCCACCCAGTTTTGTACCCATGTCTGTACCTCCCGTTCTATATCACGGTTGGTAACTGGGTTTTCGCTGAATCTATCTTCAAGACAGTCAGCGAAAACCTCGGCTTTCTCCTCTTCGGAGAAGTGCAGGCCGCCTTGAGTGTGCAGCGCCTCAGTTGCGGAGTTGACGCTCGTGGAGACTTTAAATGCCTTTAATAATTTCCACAAGGAAGAGTCCGAATGGGTGGTACTCAGCATTTTGTTTTCCCACTGTTCAGTTTTGTTGATTTTAATTTGATGCCGAATGATGTTGCGTAGCCATTTTGCTAGCATTTTGTATTCAGGCTGACGGGTATACCGCCACAGTCTTGTCAAGCGTCGTCTCCGCGCAATGAGTTGCTCTACCTCGGGGTACGTGCAAAAACCGGGTGGTCTTGTGGTGTAAGTGGTAGCGCTTCTCTTGGCCGTGTGTAGCGAGGCAGTGAAGTTTTCAATGGCGACATCTATGTCTGCCTCGCTATAGTATGACAGCTTGGGTTGCGCCATCCCGTGCATTTCCATGGTGAACTTATTCCAGTCGGTCTCAGCCCTCCTTCGAGGCCCAGAGGCACCGGCTGAAATGCCACCCTGTATGTCGAAATGCACGGGAAGGTGGTCGGAGTCCAGGCTGTGATACACTGTAAAGTTAGTTAAAGGTGTCGCATTTTTGGTTAATACGAAGTCCAAAATTTCGGGGTCAAAGTGCCCCGTTCTGTGCCAAAAGGTGGGCTCTGGGGGATGGTGCACCTCTAAGTCGTCATTTTCCGTTATAAGTTCAACCAGGAGATTTCCAGCCGCGTTTGCTCGGCGAGAAAACCACCAGGGGTGCCGGGCATTGAAATCTCCTGCAATTATAACGTGCTCCTCTAAAGCGAGGATTTGTTCGAGGTCAGGTATGAAATTTAAGGAATTGGGGGGCCGGTAAAGCGCTACCAGCATCACCGTTTGATTACTTACACGTGTTTTAAGAGCTGTGCACTCTAACGCTGCCATTACAGGTAGCGTAACAGAAGCATGAGCAATGGTGTTTTTGAGTAAAATAGCAGTCCCTCCCCCCTGTCTGCCAATTCTGTCATTCCGAAAGATTTTATCTGGACGAGTGTTTTGTTTTTATCTGATGGCATACGCCGGTCGGGTTCAGTACAAGTCGCTGGGGTGTGCCAGGACTGATCTTTTCCACTGCGCCAGTGTTTTATTGATGTTTTCGTGCACTGCTTGCACACGCCGGTCGGGTGTTTTGTTTACAAGTGAGGCAGTGCTGACCACGAGGCACACGGCAGTCAGGTGTTTTGTTTACATCTGAGGCAGTACTGGCCTGGAAGAACACGCTGGTCGGGTTCAACACAGGTCGCTGGTGTGTGCGAAGACAGCACAGCGTTGCCGTTTACACTTCCGAAATATTGAAATGTTTACAAAACTGTTATCCTTTCGAAATGAAACTTACCATACTTACATCTACATCTGTTAGCCAGATTGTTCTGGCCGAAAGAGTACCTTCCACCCTGTATATACATATTGTACTGTCTACGCGAAATATGACAACGTCGTGGGTCACTGGAAACGTACTGGTCAAATTCGGCTGCTTGCGCAGTGAGGGGAGGTATTGCTTGACGTTTGTTGTGAAGGTTGCCAGGGGAAGAAGGAAGGGTTAAAGCAAGCGCACTCAAGGTGTGCCTCCCTCTCGTCCCCACTACGCTCTTTCAACAGCCAGATAGAGCCAGCTAACATTAAATTGTGGCTAAGTTCATTCGAATTAATATAAAAGGCAGTACAGCATTGTGAACGCAATGTTTGCGCGACAGTTAGTGCAATAATAAACCATTTATATCCATTCGTCAGAAGTTAGATGACTCCAAATGTTTGACACAAATTATTTTTTGGAGGCGAAACGGTTCTTTATTAGCAAAAATTGTACTGGACATATTTGTTACACTCATAATGTACAATCCCTGGTTAACGTGTGGCCGATGCACTAACTTCCATCCTGTATAAACTGTTTAGAAGAATGGTGTTAGTAGAGGAAGATGAAGACGAATAAGAAGATAAAAGCTTGGCAGTCAATTTAGCTTCCGATAAACCTCAAACTCTACCCGGCAGGCTCACCGAATGATTCACTAGCCAAGGTTCGTTTGTTTACAGAACGACGCGCCTTTCATTAACATACTGATGCCGATGCGGACGCCGACATAAACTTTTCAAGCTCAGTTACATCAAAACGGTTAAATATTTGAAGAACCTAAAAAGCCAACAACTTCCTTCTTTATAGCTTTCTCCGTCACTTACCAATGTTAGGTAGAAGAAATAACTTAGCTCCCAAGTATTCTCTATTGCTTCGGAAATACTCGTTTTGAGATTCCCTGAATACAAAGTATGCTTAAAAACTTCGCCAGCGCGTGCATGTTAACAGCATTAATTCTAAAACTAAGTCAGATGAGCTGTAAGGTTGTAACACGAAGTTTTTTTAGTAAATACTCCACTCCCAAAAAACCTGTTATATAAGTACATTTTATTTCATTTTCTTTTTACTTTCTCTACTACATGTGGTAAGCAAGTAGGGGAAGGATAACATATATTCCACCCAAAAATGTGATGTCAACATCTCGCCGCCAATTCAATGTTTTAAGGATCCTCTAGCCCAAAAGATAATTTTTAGAAGATTCCCGTGTGTGTGTGTGTTTGGGGGGGGGGGGGGGGGGTGCGCGCGCGTGTTCGTGTGTGTGTGTAACATTAACGCAAAAAATAAATCAGTTACAAAGTGAACTTGGCGTTTATGTTCAGTTGTGCCAAAGATGACACACGAACATTTTCTAGAAAATTTCCAACAGACTATTTTTGGTAGTATTTAGTGCCCGCTATAACTACATGCGGCACCGCAGGCGGTGACACTGATGATACATGGATTGAAGATGGAGCACCGGTGGAATGAGATGGTGGGGGAAACTGGAGAACCCGGAAGAAACCCGCCGCTGCGCCGCTTTGTCAAGCACCAAACCCCACATGAGGTCGCCAAGGATCGAACCCGGGCCGCTGTGGTGAGGTGCAAATGGTCTAACCACTCGGCCACGGCGCGGCCACAACAATACAGACTATCCTTTACATGAAACCGTTTTGGAAACTTTCGATTTATCAAAAATGACTAACTATTGTGATTTAAGTATCACATGTTTAAGCTATTTTAATGACAAATCAAATGCATATCTTGAATTTTCCAGGGATAAGCTTTGAAATCTTCTTCATTATGGATGACTTTTGCTTAGCTGGTAAACCATAAGAGATACACAAAATATGAGATACCATTAAAGCACAGTTTATGTCAAATACATTTTTGTGGAGTTAACTATTTCCGAGATATTCCTTGTTAGTGGTTTGCAATTTAAAATGCTTATAGATTTCTCAAATGGGAATTCGTTGTTGCTTTCTTTCCCCTTTCTTTCTCCCTTTATTTCTTTCTTCGTTTGTTCTGTTGACCATGCAAGGACAATACCTTTGAAAGCCTTCACATAGTGACCAGTTCTTGCAAAGATTTGACTATGGCTTGAGCCTAATGTATGGACTTATTACCTTCTACCAACAAGAAACTATGTATATACTAAACCATTTCTGTTTTATCTCGATTAACACGAAGAAGAATAAGCGTCTGTTAGGATAGGTTATACGAGAGTGATTACAAAAGGTCATGTGAGTACAAAACATCAGATATTTTTTTTATTAAATCTCTCTCTGTCTGTCTCTGTCTAAAATGACGGTAGTGATTTTAATTAAAACACCATATAATTTAGATTTTAACATGAAAAATTAAAAGCATACCTTGAATTTGGTTAATATACTGCGAATTCCTGTTATTGTTAATGTTATTATCAAATTGTGAGAGATGACTAAAAAGTTATTACAGGAGGAACTTAGAGATCCTTAATCCTTAAATAGCAACTTGTGAAAACATGGCGCTAACAGTAACATCAGTCTGGGAGGCTAAGATGACAAAATCTTGCATTTTATGTCACTTTAGTAAATGTAACAATTTAAAACCTTGATGAGTAGGGTATTTGAGGGGACGCTGGCGCAGTTTTTTATGGGCAAGATGGCCGCCATGCGTGATCTAAGGATTACTAGGTAAGGTGGTAGGAGAAGCAGGACGTTGTAGGTGTTTGAAGCAGTCTCTAGGGATAACTTTTAAGGCCTATAGCAGTCAGTGTATGTATGTTTATGAGCGTTCATGGTAGTTGAATATATCGTTCACTATATCGATGTAAACCACCTAACGCAAGAGCTTTCTATCTTGATTGAATATGATACCCCTAACATAATGACACCTCGCCCCACATCGCCACGCTAACCTAACCTAATCTAACCCAGCTCCTACTCTTTTTACTCTGCTCTTTCATAATTTAACATAACCTATGCTCCATACTTCTACTCGTGTAACCTACCCTAACGTTACTTAACCTAAGTGAGCATAAACCTTCCTATTTATTAGTATATTTTAACTTAACTTAACCTATTTCATTCCTAGATTACTTCAGCGTTCTATTCTTCTATAACCTATTCTAACCTCCACACCGTACAGTTTCAGGCTTAGACATTTGCATTCGTTTGCAGATGTTTTTCGGCAACTTTTGATACTTTGAAGCTGTCAGACCCTTACGTGCAAACCCTAAGCAATTTCTAATCATTTCACGGTATGTTAATACTATTTAGGAGTTTGGTAGGTATTTTAGCCACTTTTGCGACATTCTAGGGATTTTTACGAATTTTTGAAGGTTTGTCCTGATTTTTCGGTGTTCTCACGTCTTTAACATGCTTGATACTTTTAATGAGCATGTAGACCCCTTTTAGCGATTCGTTATGCTTTCACGAACGAATTTCATCCTTTTGTAAATGTATCATGTTCAGTCTAGAGCATTGCTTACGGTCTTTCTAAGACTAACCTAACTTAATCACAAGCCTCTTTAGATATATTTCTTCATCGTTATTTGACATTATTCATGTTTCTTCTCCCTCCTCCCACTCTTTCTTAAACTATCATTATAAGACGTTGTAACCTTGTTGCTCAGCTAGCTATTACCTCCGTCTTTGTACACTGCTCCAGTATGCTATACATGTTAAACTCATTTAACGATTCTTTTGCATAGTTCTGTATGTTCTAATGGTAACACGTCAAACGTTGCCTACATTCCTTCTAAGACTATCCTAAACTAACCTAACCTAACCTAACCCAACCAACAACCATCATCATCATCGTCATCATCATCATCATCATCATCATCATCATCATCATCATCATCATCATCATCATCATCATCATCAGCGTCACTATAACCTGCACGACCACAAACATCTCCAGCACCACCTCCATCATCACCAGCGCCAACATATCCAGCACCACCGCCATATTCTGCAGCTTTGTATATAGTATATATAGCACTAAATTTAAAGTCTAGTGGCAGAGTTAACGCCTCCCTTTAGAATTTCTATTTTTCTTCTTTCTTCGACAAGTATCATGGGAAGCACGGAGAAGCCAGGTGAGCAATTTTTTATTATTTTTTCTTCTTTCTTCGTCAGAAATCATTGGAGGCGTGGAGGAGTCAGTTGATTAAACTTTCATTTTCTACAGGAAACGTAACGGAGAAAATAATTATATTGAGATCTAAGTTGCCTACTCTTATGCACGGCTTGCAACGTTGTAATGCCCATACGCATACGTTGATATTCCATCCTCTGCAATTACTCTCTTGTCATCATGAGGCGACAGAGCTAATTTATTAGATTCAACGGTAGAAACATTATGACGTTGGGATAGGATTAAATTCATTGGGGTTCTTACGATTTTTAAAGTTTTAAGGCACTCCATATAGCTGTTGAAGCGGATGTATTGCTTAATGGCGCTATGTTTTATGCCTTTGATCTTTTTTATCACAGAGCCATCAATATCGAGAGCATACATTTTAGGCTGAGACCAACGAAACGGCGAATGATTTTACCACTCGCTTCATCTTTAAACTTTCCCAACACTTTCTTGTTTTGTGTAGAATAGCATATATGGTTAGCAGGGTAATCTGCTGTATCCAGATGTTCAAGTATGTGTAACTTATCCTGGTATATATCAGCTGTAGTCACTCGATGGATGAAGGAATCTGTATCCGTATATAACAGTTTAAGATTCTCAGCTCCATAATATGGAAGTGACACATCATATTGATATGAATACATAAGCGTCTTGGAGATGTCTAGTACACTCATACCAATGCACATAGGCTTGTTGAACACTATTTTACGAGAAGCCATATGAACAGCTGCAAGTTTAGGCCCCTATATAGCTCGACAGATAAATGTAGGCTTGGCTATTAGTTTTTCTAATGTTTTCCTGTTTGCCACAAGACGTATATCCATACGATTACGAATATCTTGCATTGTTTTTCCAAACATCGCATTATTGAAAAGTTTTTACAAATCCTTCTCGAAATCGTTTCTTGCTTGCTGTCGTAGGCGATTATTAAATTCGACGTAAGGCTTTAACCAACAAGATTGACGGAATTTTGGCGCTCGATGAATCTTTACTAGGCGTAGACCATGACTAAGAGCCTGTTTCAAGGCCATGTAATATACCACATACTTCTTTCGGGATCCAAGATGGGCAATTAGTTTCTTTGAACAGGATTCCCCCGGTTTCATACTCTCAGGCAGAAAGGGTAAATCATTATGAAGTTCATGCAGCTCTGCAAGATATTCCACATCGACCTCCAAGATATATCCAAAGGAATCATCCCCATTCAACGAACCGTGATGTATATCCTCAGGAGAAACCCACGTAAATCCACCATAAGGAAGGGCGTGACACATAGCCCAACCGTACTGGCTACTAGCGTCTTCGTACGTAATAAAATGAGAGGGTTTACGAGGATCATACTGCTCCACATTGTGACTTTTTGGTGTGGGTGTGAAGTAAAGAAGACAGATGTAGTCGGGATAAAGATACACTTTTATTTCCGTAAACAGTAACTTTTTACACTCGTTGCAACAGCAAGAAAGTCTTTTCCGATTCACTCACAGCACGGCTCCAAATTCGTCACAGAACTACTGTCCCTTCTCCGTCGGCACGACTCCTCAACGCTTCGCATACGTCTCTTCTTTCCGTTGGCACGACTACTCAACGCTTCACATACGTCTGTCCCCTCCGTCGGCACGACTACTCAACGCTTCACATACGTCTGACTCACTCTTCTGTTGCACTTTACTGCTATTTATATCTCCCAAGCACTATTCTGGAAAGTTCAGTTATTGCGGTGAAATACAAAGCAGAAGATTCTCGAAGTCTCTATCCTTTTCTCTCTTTCGGCAAGCGCCCCAACAATGCGGTCATTCTCTGTCTCTTTCCTTCGGCTCCTTTGCGGTAGTGCCGACAATAATACGATGGTTGACACTGCTGTTGTCGGCAATTAGATGCGGCGGGCGCAGTGGCACTGCACCCTCCTCAGAGCTGGTCGTCCCGACCAGCACTATCACTGCGGCATCTCCCTTGCGCCCCGGTGGACTAACCCATCGAACCTCTTCTCCAGGAGGCACGATCCTAGGTATCGCTGTTGGATAGTGTCCCTTGGTCCGGGTAGGACGATGTATGCCATCCCGCTTCGAAATTCTGCAACAGTACCGCCGGCCTTGACGGTCCCTCGTCCAGTTTCCCTTCTTCCTGGTGTGTTGACGGCTCATCCTGCGCACTTGGAAACGGCTTACTGGGTACCATGTCCCCCGACCTCTCTGGCGCACCTTCGCAGCCACCTTGCTTCCGATGGGTCCGGCAACAAACCCCGCCACATCCGCGCGAGTCGCATCCACCGCTGCACTCGTGTTCACTCGTGCTCGGCACGGCCTCTCCTGTATCCTGCAGTCCAAGATGATGTCCACCATTCTTCCGTTCACGGCACTATGCGTCAGGTGATTGGATGGCTCCGACGGTCCCCCCATGTCACACGCCAAGTCGGTTCTCGCGTGTTGCTCGTTTGCTTGTGCGCTTCCCTGCTGATCGTCCTCCACGTCATATCCTGGTTGGTTACGGACCCGACACACTCCTCCAGGGGATCCTCGACGACGTCCCTGAACTGCACCTTTGTCTTCCCGGAGACGTACACTTTCGTTATCTGAAACGGGCGCAACTGTCGCCTCGGCCACTAGGTGCTCCCTCCCCGGGGCCGCGCTATTCCGTCTGCCCCTGGCATCCAGTACTTTGACGCTCTCGTCAACTCTTACTACCAGGGCGCCAAGACGTTCCCCGTCGTCCTCCACGACGTCCACATGCTGGCAGAGGTCTTCCACCTTTTCGCCGAGTTCTTCCACGTCTTCCGTCACGCCAGTCAGTTCGCCGAGTTGTTCCACGACTTCCGTCACGCCAATCATTTCGCCGAGTTGTTTCACGTCTTCCGTCACGCCAATCAGTTCGCCGAGTTGTTTCACGTCTTCCGTCACGCCAATCAGTTCGCCGAGTTGTTCCACGTCTTCCGTCACGCCAGTCAGTTCGCCGAGTTGTTCCACGTTTTCCCTCACATCATTTGAAACGGGCGCAACAGTCGCTTCGGCCACTAGGTGCTCCCTCCCCGGGTCCGCGCTATTCCGTCTGCCCCTGGCATCCAGTGCTTTGACGCTCTCGTCAACTCTTACTACCAGGGCACCAAGACGTTCCCCGTCGTCCTCCACGACGTCCACGTGCTGGCAGAGGTCTTCCACCTTTTCGCCGAGTTCTTCCACGTCTTCCGTCACGCCAATCAGTTCGCCGTCAATTTTCGCCGATAGCTCCGTCTTCATCTCTTTCAGCTCGGCAGCGAGGTTGTCGTTTCTCGTCTTCATTTTGGCAACGAGGTTGTCGTTTGCCGTCTTCATCTCTTTCAGCTCGGCAGCGAGGTTGTCGTTTGACGTTTCCATTTTGGCAAATAATTCTTTCATCATTGCCATCATACTGGTTTCCGAATCTCCCTCCATCTTGGTTCTAACGTTGCAACTTCTAACGACGATGTAACGAAACTAGAAGCAATTCGACGGATCCCACTTCTGACACCAGTGTGACTTTTTGGTGTGGGTGTGAAGTAAAGAAGACAGATGTAGTCGGGATAAAGATACACTTTTATTTCCGTAAACAGTAACTTTTTACACTCGTTGCAACAGCAAGAAAGTCTTTTCCGATTCACTCACAGCACGGCTCCAAATTCGTCACAGAACTATTGTCCCTTCTCCGTCGGCACGACTCCTCAACGCTTCGCATACGTCTCTTCTTTCCGTCGGCACGACTACTCAACGCTTCACATACGTCTGTCCCCTCCGTCGGCACGACTACTCAACGCTTCACATACGTCTGACTCACTCTTCTGTCCCACTTTACCGCTATTTATATCTCCCAAGCACTATTCTGGAAAGTTCAGTTATTGCGGTGAAATACAAAGCAGAAGATTCTCGAAGTCTCTATCCTTTTCTCTCTTTCGGCAAGCGCCCCAACAATGCGGCCATTCTCTGTCTCTTTCCTTCGGCTCCTTTGCGGTAGTGCCGACAATAATGCGATGGGTGACACTGCTGTTGTCGGCAATTAGATGCAGCGGGCGCGGTGACACTATAGATGTTGTTAGCCTCCGCATACCGGTGAGAAACCTGGCATAACCCTCCTCTTATACCAGATTCAATCATGAGTAGCTGATCGTAATCAAGAAGCAATTCCAACTCGATTCCAGTATACAGCAGCATAGCGTGACATGAATTAAGCGACTTGTGTGGGGCTACCCGCACGGGATAGGATCCCAACAAATGCGCTTTAAGGAGCTTCTGCAACTGGTCTGAGTTAGTCGTCTCCAATAGCAGCGTACCGTCTCTAAGGCGTGTTGTGTTCTTGACTGGTCGACAAATCCGATCCACTTCCTTCTTTATATAAAACGGGCTAATATCCTTCATCGATTTTCCATCACTTGCAAAGGTCATGACCAAGGAAACATCAGTAAAAGGGGTTTTGCGCGGATACATGATTGGTTTGGACCTCCTTCCGGAACCGTCGGCGTCAGCCTGCCATCTGGGGGTCAAAGGATAAAAGACACCAAAATCTGCACGGTCTGTGCCGCCATGGAGACCCCTCCATGACTGATCTCAAAGCGTACTTCAGAGGGGCTACCCTCCGATCTGCACTGCTTGTCTGCATGGATAAACCGTTCACCACGTGACACCCCGCGAAACCTTGGCCAGTACAGCGATTTGTACTTAATTTCGGATGTTCTCCTCCTAGCGGATGTCTTCGAGACATTTAGAGACCAAACTCTGAAAGCTCATAAAGTGGATCCTGCACATTATTTTACTTCTCCAGGACTTACATGGGATGCTATGCTGCTGTATACTGGAATCGAGTTGGAATTGCTTCTTGATTACGATCAGCTACTCATGGTTGAATCTGGTATAAGAGGTGGGTTATGCTAGGTTTCTCACCGGTATGCGGAGGCTAACAACATCTATATGGAGCAGTATGATCCTCGTAAACCCTCTCATTTTATTACGTACGAAGACGCCAATAACCAGTACGGTTGGGCTATGTGTCACGCCCTTCCTTATGGTGGATTTACGTGGGTTTCTCCTGAGGATATACATCACGGTTCATTGAATGGGGATGGTTCCTTTGGATATATCTTGGAGGTCGATGTGGAGTATCTTGCAGAGCTGCATGAACTTCATAATGATTTACCCTTTCTGCCTGAGAGTATGAAACCGGGGGAATCCTCTTCAAAGAAACTAATTGCCCATCTTGGATCCCGAAAGAAGTATGTGGTATATTACATGGCCTTGAAACAGGCTCTTAGTCATGGTCTACGCCTAGTAAAGATTCATCGAGCGCTAAACTTCCGTCAATCTTGTTGGTTAAAGCCTTACGTCGAATTTAATAATCGCCTACGACAGCTAGCAAGAAACGATTTCGAGAAGGATTTGTAAAAACTTTTCAATAATGCGATGTTTCGAAAAACAACGCAAGATATTCGTAATCCTATGGATATACGTCTTGTAGCAAACAGGAAAGCATTAGAAAAACTAATAGCCAAGCATACATTTATCTATCGAACTATATACGGGCCTAATCTTGCAGCTGTTCATATGGCTTCTCATAAAATAGTGTTCAACAAACCTATGTACATTGGTATGAGTGTACTAGACATCTCCAAGACGCTTATGTGTTCATATCAATATGATGTGTTACTTCCATATTATGGAGCTGAGAATCTTAAACTGTTATATACGGATACAGATTCCTTCATCCATCGAGTGACTACAGCTGATATATACCAGGATAAGTTACACATACTTGAACATCTGGATACAGCAGATTACCCTGCTAACCATATATGCTATTCTACACAAAACAAGAAAGTGTTGGGAAAGTTTAAAGATGAAGGGAGTGGTAAAATCATTCGCCGTTTCGTTGGTCTCAGCCTAAAATGTATGCTCTCGATATTGATGGCTCTGTGATAAAAAAGATCAAAGGCATAAAACATAGCGCCATTAAGCAATACATCCGCTTCAACAGCTATATGGAGTGCCTTAAAACTTTAAAAATCGTAAGAACCCCAATGAATTTAATCCTATCCCAACGTCATAATGTTTCTACCGTTGAATCTAATAAATTAGCTCTGTCGCCTCATGATGACAAGAGAGTAATTGCAGAGGATGGAATATCAACGTATGCGTATGGGCATTACAACGTTGCAAGCCGTGCATAAGAGTAGGCAACTTAGATCTCAATATAATTATTTTCTCCGTTACGTTTCCTGTAGAAAATGAAAGTTTAATCAACTGACTCCTCCACGCCTCCAATGATTTCTGACGAAGAAAGAAGAAAAAATAATAAAAAATTGCTCACCTGGCTTCTCCGTGCTTCCCATGATACTTGTCGAAGAAAGAAGAAAAATAGAAATTCTAAAGGGAGGCGTTAACTCTGCCACTAGACTTTAAATTTAGTGCTATATATACTATATACAAAGCTGCAGAATATGGCGGTGGTGCTGGATATGTTGGCGCTGGTGATGATGGAGGTGGTGCTGGAGATGTTTGTGGTCGTGCAGGTTATAGTGACGCTGATGATGATGATGATGATGATGATGATGATGATGATGATGATGATGATGATGATGATGATGACGATGATGATGATGGTTGTTGGTTGGGTTAGGTTAGGTTAGGTTAGTTTAGGATAGTCTTAGAAGGAATGTAGGCAACGTTTGACATGTTACCATTAGAACATACAGAACTATGCAAAAGAATCGTTAAATGAGTTTAACATGTATAGCATACTGGAGCAGTGTACAAAGACGGAGGTAATAGCTAGCTGAGCAACAAGGTTACAACGTCTTATAATGATAGTTTAAGAAAGAGTGGGAGGAGGGAGAAGAAACATGAATAATGTCAAATAACGATGAAGAAATATATCTAAAGAGGCTTGTGATTAAGTTAGGTTAGTCTTAGAAAGACCGTAAGCAATGCTCTAGACTGAACATGATACATTTACAAAAGGATGAAATTCGTTCGTGAAAGCATAACGAATCGCTAAAAGGGGTCTACATGCTCATTAAAAGTATCAAGCATGTTAAAGACGTGAGAACACCGAAAAATCAGGACAAACCTTCAAAAATTCGTAAAAATCCCTAGAATGTCGCAAAAGTGGCTAAAATACCTACCAAACTCCTAAATAGTATTAACATACCGTGAAATGATTAGAAATTGCTTAGGGTTTGCACGTAAGGGTCTGACAGCTTCAAAGTATCAAAAGTTGCCGAAAAACATCTGCAAACGAATGCAAATGTCTAAGCCTGAAACTGTACGGTGTGGAGGTTAGAATAGGTTATAGAAGAATAGAACGCTGAAGTAATCTAGGAATGAAATAGGTTAAGTTAAGTTAAAATATACTAATAAATAGGAAGGTTTATGCTCACTTAGGTTAAGTAACGTTAGGGTAGGTTACACGAGTAGAAGTATGGAGCATAGGTTATGTTAAATTATGAAAGAGCAGAGTAAAAAGAGTAGGAGCTGGGTTAGATTAGGTTAGGTTAGCGTGGCGATGTGGGGCGAGGTGTCATTATGTTAGGGGTATCATATTCAATCAAGATAGAAAGCTCTTGCGTTAGGTGGTTTACATCGATATAGTGAACGATATATTCAACTACCATGAACGCTCATAAACATACATACACTGACTGCTATAGGCCTTAAAAGTTATCCCTAGAGACTGCTTCAAACACCTACAACGTCCTGCTTCTCCTACCACCTTACCTAGTAATCCTTAGATCACGCATGGCGGCCATCTTGCCCATAAAAAACTGCGCCAGCGTCCCCTCAAATACCCTACTTTGATGAATTATTAATACTAATATTCTGATTCCGTTTACATCATATTTGCAAGAAATATGCCAAAATTTACAAAATCAAATATTAGGTTATGTTACCTTTACAGTAATATCCGCCTGTGAGACGGTGTGGCTGACGTGTGTACATATACTTATAAAACAATACTATTGCGAAGCTACGCCAGTGACGTCCACGCAATTCAAAGTTCAACTCTCAGTTGAAGCATAGCTGAAATATTAGATCATACTAACACTGCACATGTGGCCACTATGTGTTGAGAACTGTGATATCCGTCTAAGATACGGATATTACCATTTAAGGGTTAAAATGCACACTTTGAGACAACCGTGCACAGTATTAACCGCTTCCATAGTGTCGATTTTTTAATGATCAAACTTTCCTGGGCTGAAGCTTGGAATCATTATCCATGACCATTTACCTACTGGTTTTTGTTTTCTTTTATTTGTGCGTTTGTTTGTCCCCCCCCCCCTCCAACCTTATTTCAAGGCAAAAACGGACTTATCTTATCAACAGCTAACATTATTTTCCACATGTTGCATGTTTAATCATGGAAGAATAAATTCAACCAAGACACCATTTCTGAATTTGAAGTCACTTCTAGGGAGACATCTTTATCATGATAACGGTAATGTAGGCACAACAATTACCTGGTATAGGTATACTGAATGTACTACACTAGTATTCAATAATTCTAAAATCGCAATGTGTAAGGAAAGCCGTGTCGGGTGTGTGTTTATTTATTTATTTTATTTATTTATCTATCTGCCTACCTACCTACCTACCTACCTCCCTACCTCCCTACGTACCTCCCTCCCTCCCTACCTACCTACCTACCTACCTACCTACCTACCTACCTACCTACCTACCTACCTTCCATTCCATTCCATTCCATTCCATTCCATTCCATTCCATCCCATCTCTCTTCTCTTTTTTTTGAATTGACGTCCTCCAACATTGTGTCATATCGGACGAATGAATGAAATGAAATGGGTGAAATGATGCTCAACTGAGTCCGAGGTCCATGGAGCTTTAAGTTACCCGACATTCGTCTATTCCATCCCATCCCATCCCATTCCATTCCATCCCATTCCATCCCATTCCATGCCATTCCATCCCATTCCATCCCATTCCATCCCATTCCATCCCATTCCATCCCATTCCATCCCATTCCATCCCATCCCATGCCATCCCATGCCATCCCATGCCATCCCATTCCATCCCATTCCATCCCATACCATCCATGTGTGTATGTATGTGTGTATTTATTTATTTATTTATTTACTTATTTACTTATCTACCTATTTACTTATTTCCTTGATGTCTTAGAGCTGGCCGGCTAAAACGTGATTTGGTGAAACATTTGCGGTTCTCCGTCGCTTCTCCTTAGAGCAGCAGACTTGCCGATTTCCACTTGTGTAATACATGCTGCTGGGTCCTAACGCATTTCATTACATGAAAAACAGTGCTTAAAATGTAACAAAAGTTAATCAGTTGTTTTTGCCAAAGCCCTCACGTTATGAAATGGGTGTGCCAGTGTGATAACGACAGTCCTTAGAACGCAGTCGTTTATAGCGTCCTGACTGAATGAACCAGCAGTACTGATAATGTAATTCGGAAATCACACAATTGTTTTTTTTTTCGGTGTTCTAAAATACAATATGAATAAATGGTCTGCTGTGGAAGGTATGTTCGCATAAGAACTTTTTAAAGTTGAAGTCGGTCATTCATGTACAGAGAAGGTTTAGGAATGACTTTAGTATCTCACGGCATAGAAGAATTCCATCCAGAATCACTATCGTAAAGTGGGTGAGTAAATCTAACAATTTTAGAAACGTTTGTGAATTAATCTTTTTGGAAGTACAAAAACAGCCCATAGGCCTGAGAACATTGCGAGAGTTAGAGACGCTGCTCAGAGAGTTCACGCCACTGTTAGGCGCCAGTCATGGCTTTGAATCTATCAGACCGAAGTTTCTGCCGCATCCTACACTGTGACCTATACTTCATCCTTACAAATATCAATTTGTGCATTATGTTAAACATCTCAAAACCTTCCTTGGTTGCAGTTTGGGTGACAGGTTATTGACATTTTCAATGCTGATCCGGAAATTCTGAACAGCCCGATAACGTCGGACGAGGCGCATTTCCATATTTGGGATTATGTAAATAAACAGAACTCCTGCTACTGCCCCCCAGGGGGACCTACTACGGTAGGTCCGGGTTTGGCGCACCCGGGGCCCCGAACCGCTCATCCCCATCATTATCCCCTCACCTCCATCAAGTCTAGCCACGTTATCATCCACTTAGATGTCTCTTCCTCTTCTAGGTCTTACGGTTTTACGTAGGTTAAGTTTTAGGGTTAATTCCTGTCTCACCAACAGGGATCTATCCTTTCTCCGTGGCTGCTGTCCCACGGTTTCGGCGCAGCTTCCAACTTATGTGCTCTTCGGAGGCTCAGGCGTGCAGGTTGAGTGGACCCTCCTCTCTACACTGCTGCCGCTGGGGTGTACAGGGGGACCCGACGTGTTACAGCTGTTTGGGGCCCGATGTAATCAAGCACAAGTCCCCTGAATCCACGCTGACTCCGTTGAGGCAGTGTGGGCTAGAGTGGGGAGACACAGGCGGTTATTCCTGTGGCAGGGGCATAAAGTCGGGCCTGCCTTTGGTGGAAATGTCGCATACCGGTAAGTAGTGATAGGCGGAGGGTAACGTTTTCTGACGTACTCCTTGAAATCGGGTCTGAAGCGGGTGCTTCGGGCCGGCACAGACCGGACGATTTAGGTGTCTTTTTCCTTTATCCCCCGGATGGCAGGCTGACACCGACGGTCCGGAAGGGGGACCCCTTCAACTCCACGTTTTTGGTTATGAGTATGGTAAGTGAGAAGAAGACCCTGGCTACTCTGCGTTTTATATTAAAAAGATCGCATACCTGGTCCTGTAAAAAAGTCACTCGATGTAGGGACGGTAACATGCTGATAGAGGTGGCTCAAGACTCCCAAACCGCAAAACTACTGAAAGCCACTCTCCTAGGTTCTTATCCCGTAAAGGTGGACAAGCATAAGACTTTGAATAGTTGTCGCGGCGTAGTTTCTACATCAAGTCTGGACAACCTCTCTAACGAGGACATAGTTAACTCCCTTTCTGACCAAGGTGTTATTGCTGCCGCAATTCATTTTCTGCGGGTATGAACGTGCAACCGTACGACCGTATATCCCGAACCCCATGCGTTGTTTCCGCTGCCAGAAGTTCGGGCATACGCAGCAGCGATGTACCGGTACACCAGTTTGTCCTCGCTGTGGTCGAAATGCTCAAGACGGCTCCCTGTGCGATCAGAACTCCACCTGTGTCAACTGTGGAGGTGCACACCCGTCGAACTCGCGCGATTGCCCACGCTTTTTAGAGGAGAAGGCAATCCAGGGGCTTCGGGTTATGGAGCAGCTGACTTTTGTAGACGCAGGAAAGCGGTATCAGGAACTTCATCCTACCACCACCTTGAAGTTTTTTGCAGCTGTCCGCCAGGCTGTTCCGAAACAGCACGCCGTCGTACAGACGTGTCCCAGTTCGCCCTCTCGGGTTTCCGTGGGAGTACAAGCTGGCTCACCTGACGAGCATAGTTCTACTCCACCTACAGTTCGACCACACACTACCTCTTCTGCCGTCCAGACGCCAGTTCCGCCGCAGTCGACTAGCTCTGAGACTGCTTCGTTACCTGTTGAACGCCATCGTTCCAGGCATAAACACCGGGCCACTAGTTGCACGTCCTCTGTGAAGTCCCGCTCCCGCTCTGCGAGCCGCAGAGCCGCATCGGAGGAGTCGCCAGAGGATGGTGGATCTCGCATTATCGGTCCAAAGTGTGCGAAGGTGAAAAAGAAAATAAAGACCAACTACTAATTCGATTTTAGCATGGAAATATTCCAGTGGAATATTAATGGGTTCCGGGCGAGGGCTCCAGACATACAACATTTAGTTTCTCAGCGATCACCTTCCATCGTCTGCTTACAAGAAACCCATTTGCAGCCTAATCCTGGTTTACATCTACGTAAGTTTTCCGCATTTAGACATGACTCTGCAGTTGGTTGGCGAGCGAGCGGTGGTGTGGCTACGCTGGTGGCACATACCATCTCTGCCGCCAGCATACCACTTAACACGCCGCTGCAAGCTGTAGCGGTGCGTGTACAGCTGCAGGGTCTGTGTTTCTCTATTTGCAATGTCTATCTGCCACCGGTCAATGTCGTACAAGAACACGACCTTCGGGCTCTTCTGGTTCAGATTCCGACACCGCTCCTGTTTCTCGGCGATCTGAATGCCAAAAACACTTTATGGGGCTCCGACATTGACGATGCTCGTGGGTGTCTTATAGCAGACGTTTGCGATATATCTGGCTTGCTTCTGCTGAACAATGGTGTCCCCACATTCTAATCCTCCACTTACGGCTCACATTCAGCACTAGACGTTACCTTTTGTAGCCCGGCATTAGTTCCACTGCTAGATTGGTCGGTGCTTTCCGACCTATTTGGCAGCGACTATTACCCCATTAATATTCAGCTCTACCATACACATACTGTGCCAACACGGCATCCCCACTGGGTTATTTCCAGAGCTGATTGGGGGAAATGTCACTCCCTTATTGATCTCATTGACGATGGTTTTACCACCATTGACGACATGGTGGAATATTTTACATGTTCTGTGTTGCTCGCAGCAGATTCCAGCATTCCTAGTGGATCATCTACACCACGACACTTTCCTGTGCCTTGGTGGTCTGAGGAACGCCGTTTCGCTATCAAAGCGCGAAAACGTGCTCTGCGTCTTTTTAGTTTACATCCTACCGAAGACAATTTTATTGCTTTTAAACGTTCTCGTGCCAGAACACGTTTTGTTCTTCGGAGTGCAAAGCGCAGATCCTGGGAAACCTACGTCTCTTCGCTTTCATGTCGCACTTCGGCACAAAGGGTGTGGACTGCTGTTGGGCGTATGCACGGCAAGTGTCGCCGGACCATTATTCCCGGTCTTGCCGTACAAGGCTCCACCTACAACTCCGAGCAGGACATCGCCGACACCCTTCCCGATTCTTTCGCTGCGGACAGCCAAACCCGAAGTTACAGTAACGCCTTTATAGGAATCAAGGAATCTGCGGAGCGGATAACCCTCAATTTTAACAGTGACTGCAGTGAACCGTACAACGCGCCTTTCACCGAAGCGGAGCTAGCATGTGCTTTCTCCCTCGTAAAGGACTCCTCTCCAGGCCCTAATGACATCCACCGACAAATGCTGCTTCACCTTCCACCTGTGGCTCTCTCCTCCCTGCTGAGCATTTACAACCGCATATGGCTTCAGCAGGTTTTCCCGTCTTCCTGGCGCGAGGGTATTGTCATCCCCATCCCTCGGCCCGGAAAGGACCGGACACTTCCCTCTAGCTACCGCCCTATTTGCCCGACGAGTGTCGTTTGTAAGACCTTCGAACGTATGGTTAACACTCGCTTAGTGTGGTGGCTGGAGAAGAAGAACCTGCTGAACAATGTTCAGTGCGGTTTTCGTCGTCATCGCTCCAGTGTCGACAATCTGGCACGCATGGAAGCATATATACAAAATGCCTTTCTCTGGAAGCAGCATGTCGTGGGCGTCTTCTTTGATCTGCAAAAGGCCTACGATACTACCTGGCGCTATGGTATCCTACGCACTTTACACGGTTACGGTTTACGTGGTCATTTAGCCATCCACGCCGATTTCGTGTCCGCATTGGGGATAGACTATCCCACGACAGGATCCAGGAGAATGGTGTACCCCAGGGGTCGATTCTTAGTGTGACGCTTTTCGCCATGGCGATTGACGGTATCGCCAGTGTTGTTCGTAGGGGAATCCCCATGTCGATGTTGACGACTTTGTTATCTACTACCGCTCTTTTAATCTTGAACACATCGAACGCCAACTGCAGCTGACCATATCCTCCATCGCCGAATGGGCTCATCGCACCGCCTTTCAGTTCAACCCTACGTAAACACAGTGTCTACACTTTCATCGACTTCGTGGTGTGCATCCTCCTCCTGGCCTTTATTTGCGTGACACGCGTATTCCTTTTGTTCCGAATCTGAAGTTCTTGGGCCTACACCTCGACAGCAAACTCACATGGGTGCACCATATTCGCCATCTTCGTCCTTCCTGCAATCGTTCGCTTCGGATGCTCAGGGTGTTATCTGGGGCATCTTGGGGCGGCGATCGAACCGTTATGTTGAGGTTGTATGGCTCACTGGTCTGGTCCAAACTAGACTACGGCTGTTTTATTTATGGCGCGGCATCTGCCTCTAAACTCCGCCTTTTAGACACAATTCATCATACTGGTATCCGCCTTGCTACTGGAACTTTCCGTACTAGTCGAATTGCGTGTCTGTATGCTGAATCTGGCGAACCTGCACTGTCTGTCCGACGCTCGGTATTGCTTTTTTCATACGTGGCACGGTTGGCAGCTCACTCTGGTCACCCGTCATTTTACTCTGTATTGCGTCCAGACTTAACCCACCGTTATATGCGAAATAGCTCAATATCCCGCAGCAGCGGTATTCGGTTTCGCGAACTGCTTGCCACACATTCTGCGAATGGCTGCTGTAGAGCGGTATTGCCAGGGTCGCTTTCCTCCTTGGCAACTCCACCGTGCCCAATTCGACCTCGAGCTTGCAGCCCATGCTAAAGTAACTACCCCTCACTCGGTGTTTCGTCAACTCTTCACCGAACTCTTCACCGAACTCCTCACCGAACTCCTGGGACGTTACCCGACTTACCCTCCGGTTTTTACCGATGGTTCCCAGGTGGGTGGTGCTACAGGCTGCAGTTTTGTGTATAACGATAGGCTCACAAGTACCGCCTTCCGGACGCCAGTTCTGTTTTTACCGCCGAGCTGTTCGCCACATTTTATTTTTTACTCTTTGTCTCCAGCTCAGGTCCTGGAAATTTTATGATTTGCTGTGACTCTCTGAGCGCTCTCCAAGCCTTACAGCAATTTCTCGGCACTTCAGCACTCATAGTTAAAATACAGACACTCATTTCACTGTTACTGACTCACGGGTACCAGTTTGTTTTTATATGGACCCCAGGCCATGTGGGTATTCCTGGTAACGAGGAGGCGGATGCGGCTGCAAAGTCTGCATGTCATCTGCCGGGACTATCCACACGAACTCTGCCTTTTAGTGATGCGCAACGATATCTCCGGGCGCCATATTTTTTTCCTTCTGGCAGAAGTCGTGGGAAGAGATATCTGGCGCCCAATTACGGACAATCAAAGACACAGTAACACCCTGGCCGACATCCGTCAGGGATGCGCGGCGGTCGGAGGTCATTCTCCCCTGGTTGAGAATCGGTGACACTCGCGCCACACACGGTCATGTTTTGCGTGGCGACCCGGCCCCTGTGTGTCAGACGTGCGGCGTACAACTGTCCGTCTCGCACGTTTTGCTTGATTGTCCACAATATACTAGAGAGCGCCAGTCCCTTGGCCTGGGTTTTAGTATGCGGTTAATTCTGGGCGACGACCCGGTATCGGTAGATAAGGTGCTGCGGTTCGTCACCGAAATTGGGTTTGCGAAACAAGTTTAACTTGTGTTTTATTTTTGGTGTTTTATTCTACGGTTTTTAGACAATGAATCCCAGGTTTATTGTTGCACCGCTTGTTTTTACGTTTTAACTGTTTTATTTTAATATTTGCCGTTTAGATTTTTAACGTTTTAACTGTTTTAGATTTTCACGTTTTAACTTCTTGCATGTTTACTGCTTTTTTTAGTTTTCGCTTTTTAACCGTATTAATTTGTTTTAGACCGTAAAAAATGACTTGGGGCCAAATGACCCAGCTGTCGACGGGCCCTTAAGCTCCACACTCCACTCCACTCCACTCCACTCCTGCTAGTGGAGTGACGAACAATCCTTGCAAGTGTGGGGATAAACGCTACTTATTCTAAAAGTAATCGTCTGGTATAGCGTCTCTGCCTTTGACCCGTACTTTTTAGAATAAGGTGGTCGTATTATGACTGTCAACTCAGAATGGTACGGACTAGTGCTCACAATGTTGCACATTCCGGACGAAATTAATTTTGATGATGGATTATAATTTCAGCAAGAGTGACCATAGCGCACACTGCTCGTGGTTCAATGAGCTATCTGTGAAGTATGTTTCCAGTGCGCATTACTTCATGATTTGGAGACATTGCTGGCCTTACTGCAGCTCATTACTTCGTATGGGGTTATTTGATGCCTCGCACCATCATTCAGCTGAAAGAAAACAGAGGGGTGGGGGGCATGTTATGCAGAATTTTCATTACAGATTGCAGGAATGTGTTTTTTTTCGTGAAGGCTACTTGCAAAAATAATCACACATAAATAAATTACATTGTACTAGCTTGCTCCAATGTATGTATTTTCATTTAATTCGTCATCAATGTTCCGTAACAGGGTTATAAAACCCCACTACCGCACACTATCTTAACACTGGTATTATTAACCACAGTCTGCAAATACAATTCTAATGCACTCACATATATTTTACACGAATATAAGTGTAAGTGTAGCATTTACGGCTACACTTACGGTGTAGAAGTTTTACGCATAAGAGTTAGAAGAAAGTTTATGGTCACAGTTTATAATTTGGGTGAAATCAATATAAAATTAAGTACATTTGAAGTGGTGCTGCAAGTCGAAATTTTATACACGTTGAAAGGATACCTTTACGACATAATTTTAAGATCAGATTTGTGTAGGATAGAGGAAAGAAATAAGACTGATACTGTTGTTTGCCCCATCAAGTCAGGATTATTTTAACATTTGATATTTTATATCCGCAAAACACGCCCCGATGCAAAAAGTAGTACAGCACAAATATGAGAAGCGTTTATAGAATATCTCATAGCTCGTTTTTTAAAAACATTTTATCCAGTTTTTAAAAGTTCCTTCCCAATCTCGCAACGCGACTCACTCCGCAGTGCATATAATGTCCGTTCCACCCTGCTTTTACAGAGCAGTAGCAGCCATGCCAACAACAGGCACAGCTAGCACACTGGGATATAGCTTATTGGAATACCTACCTCAAAAACCAACTGTCACATTTTCCTCCCATTATGGCCCGATCTGCTAATATTTGGTGATATTCCATTTGTGAGGTTGCATTAGTACCGCCAACTGTTGATAAAATATAACTATGATAAAGTTACGGCCATAGTTGGTGTTACTACATCCGTTTTGTTGCCACAGAAGCCCTTGTTTTTTAACACGTTGCAGAGCAGGCAGCCGATAGATTTGAGAACAAGATTATGTTTAGACGCCGTATTAATCTGTGGATGTCATTCTATTGCTCGCGTGTGCATGCTTTTGTCCTGAATTATTTTAGAGCTTTATAAGCAATTGTGACATTACGTGGAATCGTACTGGGGTACAGTGGACACAGTGCTGTTCGTGTCTTCAGTGGTACCTAAGTATGAGGGTCTCTGGCATGTGTTCTGTATGTGCAGACTCATACTTTTTGTACCAAAAGGATCTCTTTTTTTACTTTCTTTACTACATAAAGTAGATTGTGTATTCTGCCCAAAAATTCGATGTCGAGATTTCACAGCAAATATGTTTTATGACCCCCTGAATCCAAAATAAGCATTTTAGAAAAAGGTCCGTGTGTGCGTGTGCGTGTGCGTGCATAACTCAAAAACGGAAAAGTGGTTAGAAACTAAAGTTGGTATTTAACTTTTATGTCTTTCAAGGATGCGACACGAAGATTTTGAAGAAAATAGCCCCACCCTAAACTGCCCTTTACATGCAAAATTTTTCGAAAATTTTGATTTTCTTGAAAATGACTAACGATTTTGATTAAAATGCCATATGTTTAAGATATTTGTATGACAAGTGAAATGTATATTTTGAATTTTGTGGTAATAGCCTACGTCGTCCTGTTTACTCTGGATAACTTTTGCATAACTGGTAAACCGTAAGAGATAGACAAAATCTTACTCTACAAAAAATGTAGATCTTGCCAAAACACACAATTTATGTCTGAATAATGTTTTTTTGTAGAGTGAAACATTTCGGAAATATTCCTTGTTATTTATGACAGTTTCGAAAAACTTAAAACTTCAGTGAAATGGAACATCGTTGTTCATTTTTTATGTTAAGCGTGCAAAAAGAACCGGATCTCAAACATGTGAAAGATTTGACTATCGCTCAAAGCCTACTGTATTCTAATATTCCCCTTGGACCTACAAGGAAATAAGCAATAAGATAATTTGTACAAATGTTTATCTCAACTAGCACGAAGAAGATACAGGAATAATATTTTGTAAGAATGGTTAGTACAAGAGTAGAGAAACTCATGTGAGTGCAACACATCAAATTTCTTACTTAAACTCTTCCTGGATTTGTTTTAGTAATTGATGAGGTACATTTTTTGTTTCTGTTCTTTTTTTAACCTTTGTGACTTATTTTTCCTTATTTTCTGATGCAGCATTTCGTGACGAAATAACTTCCTGTGAATTTGACATTCAAGTCTTCTGTATCAATATAATATGTCGGCACTGCTATAACAATGTAATAGAGAACAGTGTAATCTTAATAAGTGGTGATTTTATATATTTATTTTGATTGTTTTTGATCTCGCGGCATTAGGATAACACTAAAGCGCACGTAAGAATCCACAGAATTTATTTCTATACTTATTTTACTATTTTGTACAACTTATCAGTTCACAGTCAAATAAAAAAATGTTCTAATACCTTCAAACTCTGTTCCTGATTTGAGTTTTAAGTAACCACTTTCCATTTATGAACACTGCGCAACACTTACTAAAAAATCTGATGTGCTGCACTCACATGACTTTCTCTACTCTTGTACTAACCATTGTTACACACTCTTATTCCTATATCTTCTTTGTGTTGGTTGAGATAAACATTTGTACAAATTATCTTATTCCTTATTTCCTTGTCGTTGTAAGAGGACTACTAAAATACAGTAGCCTTTGAGCGATAGTCAAATATTTGAAAGCTTTGAGATCCCGTTCTCCTTGCATGCTTAACATACACAACATGAACAACGATGTTCCATTTCACGACAATTTGAAGTTTTCCGAAACAAACACAAATAACATAGAATGTCTCCGAAATGGTTCACTCTACAAAAAAAATGTATTTAGACATAAATTGTGTATTTTAGCGAGACCTATATTTTTTGTGCAATAAGATTTTGTCTATCTCTTACGGTTTACGAGTTATTGAAAAGTCTTCCAGAGAAAGCAGGACTACGTAGGCTATAGCCAGAAAATTCAAAATATACATTTCATTTGCCATACAAATAAATATCTTAAACATGTGACATTTTAATAAAAATTGTTTGAGCCATTTTCAACAAAATAAAAATTTTCGAAAAATTGTCCATGTAAACGGTAGTTTAGGTTGGGTCTATTTTCTTCAAAATCTTCGTGTCGCATCCTTGAAATACATTAAACTTAAATACAAACTTTGGTTTCTAACCGACTTTTCGTTTTTTAGTTATGCTGTCCACAGTCTGACAGACACACAGACTGACATGCGCGCGCGGACCCTTTTCTAGAAATGCTTTCTTTGGAGTCAGTTCTGAAAACATATATTTGCGGTGAAATCTCGACATCGAATGTTTGGGTGGAATACAATACTTCCTTCTACTTACCAGTAGGGGAAGTAAAAATCTGATGTGTTGCACTCACATGACTTTCTCTACTCTTGTACTAAGCATTCTTACAATCTCCTATTCCTCTCTTCTTCGTGGCAGTTGAGATAAATTTTTGCAGAAATTATCTTATTGCTTATTTTCTTGAAGGCACAAGGGGAATATGGGAGTATAATAGACTTTGAGTGATAGTCTAATCTTTTAAAGCTTTGAGATTCCGTTCTCTTTGCATAACATATAAAAACTGAATAACGATGTTCCATTTGACAGAAGTGTAAGTTCTCCAAAACTCACACAAATAACAAGGAGTATCTCCGAAAAGTTTCACTCTACAAATAAGTATTGAGACATAAATTGTGCATTTTAGCAAGATCTACATTTTTAGTATGGTAAGATTTGGTCTGTCTCTTACGGTTTACCAGTTATGCAAAATAAATCCAGAGTATATAAGAGTTCGTGGGCTATAGCTAGAAAATACAAGATATACATTTCATTTGTCATAAAAAAGTCTCAAACATATGGCACGTTAATCAAAACCGTAAGAGCCCCCTCCTCCCAGGGGCCTACTTCGGCAGGTACGGATTAGGCGCACCCGGGGTGCCCAACCGTTCGCCCTCATTTCACCCCTACCATGCCCATCAACTGCGCCACGTGTAGCTGGTTTGATCGGTACTCTTCATAACGCTCTTCCTCTTCTAGGTTTATTTTTATTATTAGTTTGTAAGGTATTAGTTTTATAACTCTTGTCTCACCAGCAGGGACCTTTACTATCTCCGTAGTCCTGTCCCACGGTTTCAGCGCGGCCCCCGACTTGTGTGCCTTTCGGAGGTCTCACGCGCGAAGGTTGGGCGGACCCTTCACACTGCCCCCATGTATAACCTTAGGTGCGGAGCCCGTCCACACTGTCATGTACACCCACGTAGCTCTCCCGGCCTGTGTTAATCCCCCAACAGCCGCGTGCCATCGGGTTAGTATCACCGGCCGGACGTGTTACTGCTGACGGAACCCCGGTGTAATCAGTCAGAAGTCCCCTGAATCCACGCTGACTCCGTTGAGGCAGCGTAGCCTAAAGTGGGAACCCACAGGTAATTATTCCTGTGGTAGGGGCATAAAGCCGGGGTGTGTGTAGTGAATGGTTTGCCCTGTGGATAAGCAGTGGAGATCGTAGGATAGTCCCTCTGACGTACGCGTTGAGATCAGTCATGGAGGGGCCTCCATGGCGGCACAGACCGTGGAGATTTTGGTGTCTTTCTTTTGTTTGACCCCCGGATGGCAGGCTGACGTCGACGGTTCCGGAAGGGCTCCAAATCATCATTTATCCGCCCAAACCCTCTGCCACTGACAGCTTTTTGTTTATAACTTTGGCAGGTGAAGGAAAAACGGTGGAAGAGCTTAGTTCATTTTATATCAAGCGTAAACTCGATACGATCTCTGGTACTGTAACGCATGCGACGCCAGTGCGAGACGGTACACTTTTAATTCAGACGGCGAATGCAGACCAGTCCCAAAAGCTGCTAAAGGCGACTTTGTTGGGCTGCTACCCCATCCGGGTAGTCCCGCACAAGTTGCTAAACCCTTGTCTGGGAGTTGTTACCACCTCCAGCCTGGACGGTCTGACAAACGAAGAAATTGCCACCTGTCTGGCAGATCAGAGAGAAGCAGGATGGCGCAGAGATGCGTACGGTATTTCTTACGTTCAAGGGCACTGTGTTGACGGAATACATCTTCTGCGGATACGAGCGTACCATAGTTCGCCCGTATGTCCCAAACCCCATGCGCTGTTTCCAGTGCCAGCGGTTCGCACATACAAGTACGTCATGCAACCATCCTGCAGTCCACGAGCGTTACGGTTTAGCTACATTCAAGGATACAGCCCTGCTGTGTCAGCTGTGGAGGAGGTCATTCGTCCAGCTTGCGTTAATGTCCGAAGTTTTTGGAGAAGTGCATCCAGGAGTTGCGTGTCAAGGAGTGCCTCACATTTTTGGAAGCGCGCCGGCGCTTCGAGTTATTGAAACCTGCGAACACAGCAGGATATTCGACCACAGTCCGCCGCGGTACGGTACAGTATGTGGTCTTACAGCACGTCCCTGTAGCCAAGGCTTCAACCCGGACTGACTTTCCAGCGAGTACTTCTCCACTGCGTTGTGCTACACCTGCACGGGCGACTACATCTTCAGCCGTGCAGACAGCAGCTCGCAAGTGGACGAAAGTCGTAGCCGACCTGCGGACGGACCTCATTCCGGGCCTACTGTTCGCGCCAGCCGCACATCCTCATTGAAGTCCCGCTCCGTGAGCCACAGGGGAACTTTTACCTCCAGGACATCCGAGGAGTCGCCAGAGGATGGCGAATCTCATATTCTAGGTCCAAAATCAGCCAAGGTGAGACTGAAAAAGCTGAAGACTAAGCACTAATCTTTTTTACTTTTAGCATGGAAATAATCTACTGGAATGTTAATGGGTTCCGGGCACGTGTTCCGGACATAATCTAACTTCTCAACGCTGTCCATCAATCGTCTGTCTGCAAGAAACCCATTTGCAGCCTCATCACCCACTCCATCTTCATGGATTTTCGGCCTTCAGACATTACTCTGCAGCTGATCGGCGGGCAAGGGTGGTGCTGCTATTCTGGTGGCACATGACCTCTCTACCACCAGCATGCCACTTAAACACGCCTCTACAAGATGTAGCGGTACGTGTGCAGCTACAGAGCCTGTGTTTCTCTGTTTGTAATGTCTATCTGCCACTCGTCAGTGCTGTACACGAGAACGATCTTCGGGCCCTTTTGGCCCAGATTCCGCCACCGCTCCTATTACTAGGCGATGTGAATGCCTAGTGGCTCCGACACTGACGATGCTCGTGGGTGCATTGTAGCAGACGTTTGCAATATGTCCGCCTTAATTCTGTTAAACGCTGGTGTCCCTACATAACTATCATCTGCCTATGGTACACACTCCACTCTAGACCTTTCCTTTTGTAGCCCATCATTGGTACCACTTCTTGATCGGTCGGTACTTTCCGACTTATTTGGCAGTGATCATTACCCCATTAACATTCACCTTTCTGGTAGCCAATCTGTGCCGACACAGCATCCTCACTGGATAATTTCCAAGGCTGACTGGGGGAAATTTCGTTCCCTCATTCACCTTCGCGACAATGGTTTTGACTCCATTGATGAAATGGTGTAATATTTTACCTGTTCTATCTTGCTCGCAGCGCATTCCAGCATTCCTCGGGGTTCCTGTATCCCAGGACATGTTCCTGTACCTTGGTGAACCGAGGAATGCCGTTTGGCTATTAAAGCACGCAAGCGTGCTCTGCGTGCCTTCAACTTACGTTCAACCGAGGCAAACTTTGTTTGTATTAAAGGCTGTCGTACAAGGGCGCGTTTTGTACTCCACAGTGCAAAGCCTCGCTCCTGGGAATCTTATGTCTCTTGCCTTTCCAGTCGCAGTTCTGCACAACACGCCGGACGATAATTCCCGGTCTTGCCGTACAGGACTGCAATTACGCCAGTGAGCAGGATATTGCCGACGCTCTTGCCGACTCTTTCGCTGCCGATAGCCAAGCGCAAAGTTACAATACCGCCCTTTTACGCAGGGGGAATCTGCGGAGCGAATAGTCCTCCATTTTACACTAACTGTAGTGAACCGTACAACTCTCTTTTTACGGAAGCAGAACTGGGCCATGCTCTGTTTATCGCAAATGACTCTTTTCCTGATCCTGATGAGATCCACCAACAAATGTTGCTTCATCTTCCACCTGAGGCTCTCTCCATCTTGCTGAGCATGTACAACCGTATTTGGCTTCAGTAGGTTTTCCCATCTTCCTGGCGCGAGGGTATTGTCATACCTGTCCCTCGGCCCGCGAAAGATCGATACTTCCCTCTAGCTACCGCCCTATCTGTTTAACGAGTGTCGCTTGTAAGACCTTGGAACGGATGATTAACACTCGCTTAGTGTGATGGCTGGAGACGAATAACCTGCTGAGCAATGTTCAGTGCGGTTTTCGTCGCCATCGCTCCAGTGTTGGCAACCTGATACGTATGAAGGCTTATATCAAGAATGCCTTTCTCATGAAGCAGCACGCCGTGGGGTTCTTCGACCTGCAGAAGGCGTACGACCCTGTATGGCTCTATGGTATCCTCCGTAAATTGCATGACTACAGTTTACGCGGTCGTCTAGCGATCTTCGTTTTTAACTTTTTACAACTTCGCCGATTTCGTGTCCGCATTGGCCATACCCTCCCACAAGAACGGATCCAGGATAATGGTGTACCCCCGGGGGTCGATTCTCAGTGTAACACTTTTCGCCTTGGCCATTAACGGCATCGCCAGTGTTGTTCGTAGCGAGATCCCGATGTTACTGTATGTTGACGACTTCGCGATTTACTACTGCTCTTATAATCTTGAGCACCCGAGCGTCTGCTGCACCTGACCATAACCTCCATCGCTGACCGGCCCCTTCGCACCGGGTTTCAGTTCTCCGCTACGAAAACGCGATGAATCCACTTTCATCGACTTCGTGGTGTACACCCTTCACCTGATCTTTATTTGCGTGGTACAAGTTTGCCGTTTGTTCCGCACTTTAAGTTTCAGGGCCTTTACCTCGACAGCGAGCTAACTTGGGAGTTCCACATTCGTCAGCTTTGGACTTTCTGCGATTGTTCGCTTCGGGTACTCAGGGTTTTATCTGGCGCCTCTTGGGGTGGCGATCGCATTGTTATGTTGAGGCGTTATCGCTCGCTAGTGCGATCCAAACTGGACTACGGCAGTTTTATCTATGGCGCAGCGTCCACCTCTAAACTCCGCCTTTGAGACACTGTCCAACATATCACTGTATCCGTCTAGCTACTGGAGCTTTCCGCAATAGTCGTGTTGAGCGTCTGTATGTTTATTCCGGTTAACCTCCACTGTCTATTCGGCGCTCGTTTGTTTATTTTCCTGCGTGGCCAGGTTGGCAGCTCACCCTGGTCACGCTTCCTTTGAATCTGTATTGCGCCCGGAACTCACCCAACATTATCTTCGAAATATGGCTATATCCCGTCTAAGCTGTATTCGGTTTCGTGAACTGCTCGCCGCACATTATCTCCGAATGCCTGCTGTAGAGCGATTTTCTTTTCCCGGCTATCCCCCTTGGCAACTCCAACGTGCCCGGTTTGACCTTGCACTTTCGGGCAGTGCTAAGGTAGCTAACCCCTGTCGGTGTTTCGTCAACTTTTCACCGAATTACTGGGACATTACCGGACTTACACTCCTATTTGCCAATTGTTCCCAGTTAGGTGGTGCTACGGGATATAGTTTCGTATATAACGGCGAGGCACATCAATACCGCCTCCTAACTTCAGTTCTGTTTATACCTCCAAGCTTATTGCTTATTTTTTATTTGCAGCTTAGTTCCTGGAGGCTTCATAATATGCTCCGACTCTCTGAGTGGAATTCAGACCCTGTAGCAGTTCCTCGGCACGTCCACACTCATCTCTCAATTGCTCCCACGCGGATACCAGTTAGTGTTTGCATGGACCCCAGGCCATACGGGCATTTCGGTTAATGAAGCTGCAGATGCGGCAGCTAAGTCTGCATGCCGTCTGCCGCAGTCTTCTACCGTCACTATATCCTATACGGATTGTCAGCGGTACTTCCGTCGCCAGCTTCTATTGGTTTGGCAGCAGTCTTGGGAAGCGTTGGCTGGCACACAGCTGCGGACAGTTAAAGAGAGCGTGCAACCCTGGCTGACCTCCTGCAGAGATTCCAGGTGGACTGAAGTTATTCTTACCCGCTTGAGGATAGGTCACACGCGAGCCACTCACGGCCAACTTCGCGTGGTGATCCGGCACCTGCCTGTCCGACTCACCGTCGCACACGTGCTCCTGGATTGTCCAAGATATGCTTGTTCGCGCCAGTCAATTGGTCTGGGATCTACACTGGCCTCAATTTTGGGTGACAACCCGGTGTTTGTAGCCAAGACTTTGCGGTGCTTTGTCCAGATTGGTTTTGCTACGCAAGTCTTAACTTATTTTAGTATTTTTATGAGGTTTTAACTCTGAAGGTTTCACTTTTAGTTTTTAATTCTTGATACGTCTTACCTTTTAATGTTTTAACTGTTTTGTATTTTAGTTTTTTAGCTTTAACATTTTAACTCTTTTAGTAAGTTGTTCTTTTGGATTTTAATGTTATTGTACTAATTTGTTGTTTTGTGTTTTTGGCTGTTTACGGTTTAGTTGTCTATTTTAACCTTCACCTTTTAGCCTGCGAAGTTTTTGAGTGTTTTTAGATTTTAAATGTTGACCTAGGGCCCAAATGACCTAGCTGTCGACGGCCCTTGAACTCCACTAACTCACTCACTCACTCTCCATTTTCAAGAAAATCAAACTTTTTCATATAAAGGGTAGTTTAGAGTGGAGGAATTTTCTTCAAAATCTTCGTTTCGCGTCCTTGAAAGACATTAAACTTCAATACAAATTTTGGTTTTCAACCGACTTTTCGTTTTTTAGTTGTGCTGTCCACACACACACACACACACACACACACACACACACACACACACACACACACACACACACACACACACACACACACGAACCTTTTTCTAAAAATGCTTTTTTTGATTTGGGGCCCTCAAAACATATTTCCGATGAAATGTCGATATAGAATTTTTGGGTGGAATACAATACTTTCTCTAGTTTACTATACGTAGTAGAGAAAGTAGTAGTAGGTATCAGGGAATTGAGGATCTTCACGCTACTATGTGGGGAAATATAATGTGAATAAGCAGTTCTTGACACTGATCTGTGATGACTCTCATTACTTCTTTTATGGATGTTTCAACTACGTGTTCCCAGTAGTTTACTGAAATTCATCTGAAATGACTCGAGTAGCACAAATCTTCTTTCACTGTTCGCGCACAACTCGTGTATGAAAAAGGAGAAAATAATTGAAAATTTACCATTCGGCAATTCGAATAACGTGAACGTAATAATAAAGTCGCATGTGAGTACAATCTGTCGAAATATTGAAATGTATGTATTTTGATTGCGTGGAATTAGAATTAATCCTTAGATTTAGAGCCTTGAGAGGCCGAACACCCTCAACTGTGATTTGGGGTATTTGTCTGTTTTCACATTTGAATTATTGGGGTCATTTGGAGGGTTGCTTCGTTATCTAATCGTAAAATGTGATAAGGAGACTCGTGGACAATTGGGACGGTCGATATTTGGTGCTCTAGACGAGCTTGTGGGAAGTAATCGTTAAGCAGTACGATGTGAACATATCTGTATACCACATACGAATTTAAACAGAAAGAGGTGTGTGTGTGTGTGCGCGCGCGTGTGTGTCGGTGTGCGCGCAATTTGGGCAGCAACTTAGAGGAAAATCTTAAGAAGAAACCCCTATAAGACTCAAATTTTAAGTGTACTATATATGTGCAGTGGAACTTCAATGATTCGAACGTTTATAATTCGAAATCGTCGTTATTTCGAAGATTTTTCTTGGTCCGTTGAATTTTGTTTTAAAGCAACGCGAAAAACTCAAATGTAATTCGAATTTCATTTTACTTAATTTGAAGTTTTTGTTCGGGAATGTCAGTCGAAAATGATTCTAAACTTCGTCCATATGTTTCTGTAAAAGCGGTCATCGTTCCGGGGTTGTTTGTTTTGTCTGAATGAGTTGGAATGCAGTTTGGGGGGCAGCGGGGGGGGGGGGGGGTGTGAATAGCCTTCCTAGTTGTCGGTCTTGAGCTTCTATACCTGCTACCACATTCCCTTATCGCTGGAGCTTCCTACTGTGGCAAATGAATGCCACACTGCCTCTTGTACACAGCGTGTCCAGTATAAGACCTTAAATTTTGCGGAAAAAGTCGCCGTCGTTTAACAAGTTGAAAAAGCTTTGAAGAAAAAAAATCTGAAATCACGAAAGATTATTACCGAACACTTTGTCAAATAATATGAAGACCGGGAACATTTTAAGTAGTGCATGGAGTGAAAATGAAAAGAGTCGAAAAACAGTGAGATAACTGGGAAATCCTGATGGATGTGTGTGCCTGTATTGCTGAAATGTCAATTTTAGACGTAGGTAACATTTATAATTCGAATTTTTGGATATTTCAAGTTTTTTTCTTGTCCTTTCAGCTTCCAATTATCCAAGTTCCACTGAAAAGAAACCCGTATAGGACTCAAACTTTAAATATACTATATAATATGTACTTATATTATCTCAATGTATTGATATTTATGCCATCTCTGTGCGCTTTTAGCTTAGAATATTATTAGCCTCCCTGACAGCTGGTTCTTTACCGCGCAATAACCTACTTCATAGTTTTGTGTGACGACATTTTGTTTTCACTGTAGAATATATAAACATATGTCTGCTGGAGTCAGTTATCATACCATGAAACACCTTGTCTCTGCGGACTACTATACGGGCGTGTCACTTGAAACAACCACCCCAAATATTTCTCGGAACAAACCTTGAATTCAAAAACGGCTCTTACGGATATGAAGGCAGCGGAGGTGCTCATTAAAATGGATGATTTAGGGAATTTAAAAATGTAAGGAAGTGTTATTTTTAATATAAATTATGTTTTTTGAATGGAAATCTTGTATTATTTTAACGCAATTAATAACGAGAAAAATAACATTAAGAGTGGCATTTGTTGTAGCGCAGTAGGTGAATTACATCCCGAGAAATAATAATGGGACATTATTTTTGCTGTTAGCAATTATGTTGTAAATAACATAGGATTTTCCATGAAAAAAACCCAATAAAGGTTTACTTCTTTCGTAGTATCTCATAAGCAGGGCAAGGTATTTCAGTGCCTTTCCATCCCACAAGAGCACTATAGGTTACGACTACAAGGACATTAGTGCAGACACTGGCTGTGTTGTGCACAGCATGCCTCAAGTGCAGGGCTCTAGTTATAAATGTATGTAAACAATAGTGGAGGAGTTAGGTTCAAAGCATTTCTCTATAGGTGGAGAAAACATCACATACAAGATGTATTATTCAAATTTTGTTTTTGAGACACTGAAAATGTATATTATCATATATTGCAATAGGTTACAAAATAATAGTTATGTATAAATTTATGAATGGTATAAATAATTCAATCTGTCACATATAGTTCAAGCTGTTGTACTCTCCCTTTTACATATCTCAATGTGCAATTCAATGGCTGCACTGTAACCCTATAACTCTGTACACTATTATATCATTTTATCTTTATTTGTCTGTCGTTAACGAAAGCAATTATTGAAACAAACTCCGCACTGAACACTGCGATAGTGGTGCTTGTTATAGAAATATTCCATTTTCTTATTCCTCTACGTAAATATAAGCGAATACTTGGGAAAAAGTAAATTTTTAAACCATTTCTAAAGGTGCACACGAACTTTCCGCATGGCAGTGAAATTAGCTGCCAACGTAGTGACAGCAAGCTTAATATCATTAGATACAGCGCGAGTGCCCAAGTGACGATAGCCAAGGGCGCTTCGTCGGTGACTGTGAAATTCAGAACTGCTAGCTGTCGGGGTTCGATCCTTCGCATGTTTATTTCCTGAAATACAAAATTAACAAACGTGCTTAGTTCTTTACAGCTTTTCATTAGGAATGGAGAATCGGATGAGGGCACACTGCTACAAATTGAGTTAATGGGGACATGGCAGCATTGTGTCTGCTTGGAAATAAACGACATGACAACCTTGTTGGGTGCAAAGGTTGTTTCACCCTCAAGTAATCTGCAACTGCATTCTGTTCTAATACATCATTAATTACGTTATTCACTGGTATTCCTATCTGGTAATTTACACTATTACACGCTTATATATTTTAATATGATAATAGTCTACGAAATGTATAGATGATTTTCAATGTGAATGTTTAAAGGGAAATATTAATTTCAGGAGGAATGTTTCACAATTGAGGTAGGCTTCATTTTCAGCAATTGCAATTAATATTTTATGAAGCATTCAGTTGTAAAATTGTGATCGTACTGCAGCATTCATAAGGCGGCGGGAAAAGTTACAACGGTACGCGAAATAAAAATACCTGAAGGAGAAGCTTATGAGAAATAGATTCCATTTGTTTGTATAATTTTATATTTCGCACGGGTTATATAAATAATAATGTTCCCGTTAAGAAAGAAAAAAGGCAAAGGGAAATAAAAATGAGTATGTTAAATGGGTTCGAACCCATGTCATCCTACACTGTTCACTTGAAAGGACACGCCTTAGCCAGCTCAGCTATAGGTAACATGGATGTGGCCTCCTCACGTTTTGTAAGTCTGGCACCAACACTGAAATAATTTTAGTTCTAGTCCACAACTTAATAGAAACACCATAAGAACATATGTTCTGCAGGTGCACTGAAGTTGAATGTGCAATGTTTGCCCGTTAATGTAGAAGGATTGCTGAAATATTGCTTTTCCAAACTGCGAGGTGACATGGCTACTATGTCCTCCGAACAGTAAGGGAAGCATATAACTAATTTAATTCTCATACCACCTATGCAAGTACGCCTGAGAATTAGGTGACCCTTCGCGCAGGTCTCACTGAAGATGGATGAAAGATGGGTGAAAACTTTTGTGAAAGATAGTCCTTGTAATACGCGGCATCATCCAACGAACGTACTCTTGATTCACCTTTGTACACGTGTTTCTGTTTACACAAGGACCAATCCTTTCGATGAAACCAGTATAGTAGCAATTTCCGGAATGTCTTTCTTGTAATTGCAGACATGTGTAAATAACACAGCAATGATATTGTTCATATTAAGGAGGAAACTTGGTCAAAACGGAAACAAATTAAAACCACCGGAAAATGCAATATTACTTACAAACCGTACAAACAACAGCTCTAATGGCGGATTTTAATTCTGCGTCCAGAAATATCCGAAATTTTATGTAACACATGCCAGAAACAAAATGATGCATAGACTAAACTATATTGCTTGGTCAATCTGGCCACAGATTTCACAATTGAGCTATAACCTATAGAACATAGCGAAAAAGCAGCTGTTTAACCTACCATGATATTGCATACTCTTGCCATGCACTCAAAGAACAAAAGAACGGCACCTCAAGTTGTATTGCTTAAAACACTGAAAAATTCAAGCGAAGAAAGTCCCAAACTCTCAGCAACGTAAAAGTTTGATCCACATAGTATCTTTTACTGAGCTGTTAATTTTTTTCTATATTTTAGGATTTCTATATATTAAATACACTGAGAATGAGGAGTTATTCACAGGTTATTAATAGGAAATTTAAGACGTGTATTTCATTTGCCATTTTAATATCTCAAATGTAATAAAGGTCATTACAATCAATTTTGTGAAAATTAAAAAATGAGGGAACAGTTTTTTAGGTTAAGAGTAGTTTTGGTTCTTAGGATTTTCTTGAAAATCTTCGCCTCGCATGCGTTAATGAGTCTTCAGTATGAAATTTGGTATGTAACCTATTTCCACTTTCTCTACTACGTACATCCGTGGACAAAAAACCTGTGTTGCACTCACATGACTTTCTCTCCTCTCGTTCTAACCATTCTTACAAACTCTTATTCCTTTATTTTCTTCGTGCTATTTGAGATAAACATTTGCATAAATTGTCTTATTGCTTATTTCCTTGTAGGTACAGGGGAAATATGGGAATACAGTAGACTTAGAGCGATAGTCAAATGTTCTAAAGTTTTCAAATTCCGTTCTCTTTGCAGGTTAACATATAAAAATGAATAACGATGTTCCATTTGACAGAAGTATAAGTTCTCTAACACTCACACAAATAACATGTCATATCTCCGAAGTGTTTCACTCTACAAAAAATTTATTGAGACATAAATTGTGTATTTTAGTACGAATTACATTTCTGTACAGTAAGATTTGGTCTGTATCTTACGGTTTACCAGTTATGCAAAAGTCATAGAGTAAATACGACTACAGGGGCTATGGCCAGAAAATTCAAGATATGCGTTTCATTTGTCATAAAATGTCTCAAACATGGCGTTTTAATCAAAATCGTTAGCCATTTTCAAGAAAATCAAATTTCCAAACAATTTTCCATGAAAGGGTAGTTTAGGGTGAAGCAATTTTATTCAAAATTTTTAGTCACATCCTAAGACAAAACTTAAATACCAACAACTTTGGTTTTATTCGACTTTTCGTTTTTGCGTTATGCTGTACACACACACACACGCACGGACGCACGCGCGCGCACACACACACACACACTCACACACACACAAGCGGACCTTTTTCTAAAACTGCTTTTTTGGAGGAATTCAGGGGGCCTCAAAACACATATTTCCGGTGAAATCTCGACATCGAATTTGTGGGTGGAAAACAATACTTCGTCTACTTTACGTTGTAGAGAAAGTAAAACATGAGCCATGTCTGGAACGCGAGGCTACCTTAACGGCAAAGAAACTCCACGAGTACCAAACAAGTTGCAGTTTTCAACAAGTAGGTATGTCTGTGTATCTATCGTGTGTGTATGCCTGCCTGTGTGTGTGCGTGTGTGTGCGTGTTTGTAGGCGCGTAAGTATATATGCGTTCCCGACATGATTAATTTCTTTTTTGGTCCACGGGGGGTATATACGAGGGCAACAATGAAAATTTTAAGTTAATCAAACAAGGATTACTTGTATGAAATTTAAATGATTTTATTGCTTTTCAGAACATACCCCTGTAATAGCAATTCCTCATTATTGCATTGGGTGAAATCAGTCCTTAGAGCAACGATACCACTGTTCCTGAGGTACTTCACAAGTCAGGGTTTTACAGTGTTCCACTTAACAGGTTGCTAACATTCGAAAAAAAGTCGGGAGAAATGGATTCACTGGTGTACCTATAGAGCTACAGAACTATGCCTCGCATTATCATGCAATTAAACGCATTCTGCTTAGAGTGAAAAATATGTTCGATTAAAATCAGCTTCATTTTATCGCAGACTGCTCGTGTATTGAAATGTTAACCGCATATTATACCGGACACAAAAGGGATGATAATGTGGTTTGTCGCATACAATGAAGTCCATATTGCTTGAACACATCCGAGGCAATGTCGGACGAGCTTTATGTACATAGAAGGGTATAATTCGCAGATACATAAGGCTGTCTTTACCCAATACTATTTAACAATTAGCCCTTAGAATATATAATGATATGTATAGGTATAACAGTTGTCCACCAAATCACCATAAAAATAGTTGGCTAGAAGTGATTCCAAATTAGGGAATACGAACTTAGACTGTATGTCAGGTGTGTAGGGGTGGGATGTGTGGGACGTGTGTGTGGGTATGTGGCGTGTGCATGTGCATCTGTGTGTGGTGTGTGTGGGGGTGGGGTGTGAGGTATATGCGTGGGGGTGTGATGTGTGTGGGGGTGAGGTGTGTGTGGGGGGTGTGTGGTGTGTGTGTGGGTGTGTGGGGTGTGTGTGGGAATGTGTGGTGTGTGTGTGTGGGTATGTGGGGGGGTGTGGTGAGTGTTGGGGGTGTTGGGGATGGGGGCGGAGTGGGGTGTGTGTGGGGGTGTGGTGTTAATGTGGAGGGTGTGGTGTGTGTGGATATGTGAGGGGGTGTGGTGTGTATGTGGAGGGTGTGGTGCGGTGTGTATGTGGAGGGTGCGGGGAGTGGGGTGTGTGTATGGGGGTGGGGTGTGTGTGGGAGTGTGGTGTGTATGTGGAGGGTTTGGGGATTGGGGTGTGTGTGGCTGGGGTCTTTGTGGGAGTGTGGTGTGTATGTGGAGGGTTTGGGGAGTGGGGTGTGTGTGTGGGGGGGTGGGGTGTTTGTGAGAGTGTGGTGTGTATGTGGAGGGTTTGGGGAGTGGGGTGTGTGGGGGGTGGGGTGTGTGTGGGAGTGTGGTGTGTATGAGGAGGGTTTGGGGAGTGGGGTGTGTGTGTGGGGGTGGGGTGTGTGTGTGGGGGTGGGGTGTGTGTGGGGGTGGTGGGGGGTGGGATGTGTGTGGGGGTGTGTTGGGTGTGGGATGTGTGGGGGTTGTGGTGTGTGTTGGGGTTGCACGGGAGTGTGGGGTGTGTGGGGCGTGTGTGGGAATGTGTGTATGTGGTGTGTGTGGGTATGTGGGGGGTGTGGTGTGTGTTGGGGGTGTTGGGGATGGGGGTGGAGTGGGGTGTGTGTGGGGGCGTGGTGTGTATGTGGAGGGTGTGGTGTGTGTGTGGGTATGTGAGGGGTGTGGTGTGTGTGGGGTGGGGTGTGTATGTGGAGGGTGTGGTGGTGGCGTGTGTGTGGGGGTGTGGTGTGTATGTGGGGGTGTGGTGTGTATGTGGAGGGTGTGGGGAGCGGGGTGTGTGGGGTGTGTATGTGGAGGATGTGGGGAGTGGGGTGTGTGTGGGAGTGTGGTGTGTATGTGGAGGGTGTGAGGAGTGGGGTGTGTGTGGGGGTGGGGTGTGTGTGGGGGTGTGGTGTATATGTGGAGGTGTGGTGTGTATCTCGAGGGTGAGGGAGTGGGGTGTGTGTGGGAGTGTGGTGTGTATGCGGAGGGTGTGGGGAGTGGGGTGTCTGTGCGGAGTGGGGTGTGTGTCAGTGTGGTGTGTATGCGGAGGGTTTGGGGAGTGGGGTGTGTGTGGGAATGTGGTGTGTATGTGGAGGGTGTGCCAGTGGGGTGTGTGTGTGGGTATGGGGTGTCTGTGGGAGTGTGGTGTGTATGTGGTGGGTTTGGGGAGTGGGGTGTGTGTGGAGAAGTGGTGTGAATGTGGTATGTGGAGGGTGTGGTGTGTGTGTTGGTGTGGGATGTGTGTGTGGGGTTGGGGTGTGTGTGGGAGTGTGGTTTGTATGTGGAGGATTTGGGGAGTGGGGTGTGTGTGGCAGTGTGGTGTGTATGTGGAGGGTGTGGGGGGTAGGGTGTGTATATGGGGTGGGGTGTGTGTGGGAGTGTGGTGTGTATGTGGAGGGTGTGGGGAGTGGGGTGTGTGTGGGGGGTGGGGTGTTTGTGAGAGTGGTGTGTATGTGGAGGGTTTGGGGAGTGGGGTGTGTGTGGGGGTGGGGTGTGTGTGGGGGGTGGAGGTGGGGTGTGTGTGGGAGTGTGGTGTGTATGTGGAGGGTTTGGGGAGTGGGGTGTGTGTGGGGGTGGTGGGAGTGCGGTGTGTGTGGGGGTGGGGTGTGTTTGAGCGTGGGGTGTGTGGAGGATGTGGGGAGTGTGCGGGGGGTGTGTGTGGGAGTGTGGTGTGTATGAGGAGGGTTTGGGGAGTGGGGTGTGTGTGTGGGGGTGGGGTGTGTGTGTGGGGGTGGGGTGTGTGTGGGGGTGGTGGGGGGTGGGATGTGTGTGGGGGTGGTGGGGGTGGGATGTGTGTGGGGGTGTGTTGGGTGTTGGGGTTGCACGGGAGTGTGGGGTGTGTGGGGCGTGTGTGGGAATGTGTATGTGTATCTGTGTGTGGTGTGTGTGTGGGTATGTGGGGGGTGTGGTGTGTGTTGGGGGTATGTGAGGGGGTGTGGTGTGTGTGGGGTGGGGTGTGTATGTGGAGGGTGTGGGGGTGGCGTGTGTGTGGGGGTGTGGTGTGTATGTGGAGGGTGTTGTGTGTGTGTGGGTATGTGAGGGGGTGTGGTGTGTGTGGGGTGGGGTGTGTATGTGGAGGGTGTGGGGGTGGCGTGTGTGTGGGGGTGTGGTGTGTATGTGGGGGTGTGGTGTGTATGTGGAGGGTGTGGGGAGCGGGGTGTGTGTGGGGTGTGTGTATGTGGAGGATGTGGGGAGTGGGGTGTGTGTGGGAGTGTGGTGTGTATGTGGAGGGTGTGAGGAGTGGGGTGTGTGTGGGGGTGGGGTGTGTGTGGGGGTGTGGTGTATATGTGGAGGTGTGGTGTGTATCTCGAGGGTGAGGGGATGGGGTGTGTGTGGGAGTGTGGTGTGTATGTGGAGGGTGTGGGGAGTGGGGTGTCTGTGCGGAGTGGGGTGTGTGTCAGTGTGGTGTGAATGTGGAGGGTTTGGGGAGTGGGGTGTGTGTGGGAGTGTGGTGTGTATGTGGAGGGTGTGCCAGTGGGGTGTGTGTGGGTATGGGGTGTCTGTGGGAGTGTGGTGTGTATGTGGTGGGTTTGGGGAGTGGGGTGTATGTGGAGAAGTGGTGTGAATGTGGTATGTGGAGGGTGTGGTGTGTGTGTTGGGTGTGGGATGTGTGTGTGGGGTTGGGGTGTGTGTGGGAGTGTGGTTTGTATGTGGAGGGTTTGGGGAGTGGGGTGTGTGTGGCAGTGTGGTGTGTATGTGGAGGGTGTGGGGGGTAGGGTATGTATATGGGGTGGGGTGTGTGTGGGAGTGTGGTGTGTATGTGGAGGGTGTGGGGAGTGGGGTGTGTGTGGGGGGTGGGGTGTTTGTGAGAGTGGTGTGTATGTGGAGGGTTTGGGGAGTGGGGTGTGTGTGGGGGTGGGGTGGGGGTGGGGGGTGGGGTGTGTGTGGGAGTGTGGTGTGTATGTGGAGGATTTGGGGAGTGGGGTGTGTGTGGGGGTGGGGTGTGTGTGGGGGTGGTGGGAGTGCGGTGTGTGTGGGGGTGGGGTGTGTGTGAGCGTGGGGTGTGTGGAGGATGTGGTGAGTGTGGGGGGTGGGGTGTGTGTGGGAGTGTGGTGTGTATGTGGAGGATGTGGGGAGTGGGTAGTGGGGTGTGTGTGGGAGTGTGGTGTGTATGTGGAGGATATCGGGAGTGGGGTGTGTGTGGGAGTGTGGTGTGTATGCGGAGGGTTTGGGGAGTGGGGTGTGTGTTGGATGTCGGATGTGTGTGTGGGGGTGGGGTGTGTGCCAGTTTGGTGTGTATGTGGAGGGTGTGAGGAGTGGGGTGTGTGTATGGGGGTGGGTGTGTATGTGGAGGGTGTGGGGAGTGGGGTGTGTGTATGGGGTGGGGTGTGTGTGGGAGTGTGGTGTGTATGTGGAGGGTGTGGGGAGTGGGGTGTGTATGTGGAGGGTGTGGGGAGTGGGGTGTGTATGTGGAGGGTGTGGGGAGTGGGGTGTGTGTGGGGGTGGAGTGTGTGTGGGAGTGTGTGTGGCAGTGTGGTGTGTATGTGGAGGGTGTGGGGAGTGGGGTGTGTGTGGGAGTGTGGTGTGTATGTGGAGGGTTTGGGGAGTGGGGTGTGTGGGGGGTGGGGTGTGTGTGGCAGTGTGGTGTGTATGTGGAGTGTGTGTTATTGGGGTGGGGTGTGTGTGAGAGTGTGGTGTGTATGTGGAGGGTGTGGGGAGTGTGGTGTGTGTATGGGGGTGGGGTATCAGTGGGAGTGTGGTGTGTATGTGGAGGGTTTGGGAAGTGGGGTGTGTGTGGGGGTGGGATGTGTGTGTGTGTGTGTGTGTGTGTGGGAGTGTGGTGTGTATGTGGAGGGTTTTGGGGAGTGGGGTGTGTGTGTAAGGGGGTGTTTGTGAGAGTGTGGTGTGTATGTGGAGGGTTTGGGCAGTGGGTGTGTGTGTGGGAGTGTGGTGTGTATGTGGAGGGTGTGGGGAGTGGGGTGTGTGTATGGGGTGGGGTGTGTGTGGGAGTGTGGTGTGTATGTGGAGGCTGTGGGGAGTGGGGCGTGTGTATGGGGGTGGGTTGTGTATGTGGAGGGTTTGGGGAGTGGGGTGTTTGTGGCAGTGTGGTGTGTATGTGGAGGGTCTGGGGAGTGGGTTGTGTGTATGGGGTGGGGTGTGTGTGGGAGTGTGGTGTGTATGTGGAGGGTTTGCGGAGTGGGGCGTGTGTGGGGGTGGGGTGTGTGTGGCAGTGTGGTGTGTATGTGGAGGGTGTGGGGAGTGGGGTGTGTGTGGGAGTGTGGTGTGTATGTGGAGGGTGTGGGGAGTGTGGTGTGTGTATGGGGGTGGGGTGTCAGTGGGAGTGTGGTGTGTATGTGGAGGGTTTGGGGAGTGGGGTGTGTGTGTGTGTGTGTGTGTGTGTGGGAGTGTGGTGTGTATGTGGAGGGTTTTGGGGAGTGGGGTGTGTGTAAGGGGGTGTTTGTGAGAGTGTGGTGTGTATGTGGAGGGTTTGGGCAGTGGGGTGTGTGTTTTGGGGTGGGGTGTGTGTGGGAGTGTGGTGTGTATGTGGAGGGTTTGGGGAGTGGGGTGTGTGTGTGGGGGGTGGGATGTGTGTGTGTGGGGGTGGGGTGTGTGTGGGAGTGTGTGTGGGAGTGTGGTGTGTATGTGGAGGGTTTGGGGAGTGGGGTGTGTGTGGGGGGTGGGATGTGTGTGTGTGTGTGGGGGTGGGGTGTGTGTGGGAGTGTGTGTGGGAGTGTGGTGTGTATGTGGAGGGTTTGGGGAGTGGGGTGTGTGTGGGGGGTGGTGTGTATGTGGTATGTGGTGGGTGTGGTGTGTGTGTTGGGTGTCGGATGTGTGTGGAGGGGGTGGGGTGGAGTTTCGGGCGTGTGGTGTGTGTGTGGGTATGTGGGGTGTGTATATATGTGTGGTGTGTGTTGGGGATGGAGTGTGGTGTGTGTGTGTGTGTGTGTGTGTGTGTGTGTGTGTGTGTGTGTGTGTGTGTGTGTGTGTGTGTGTGTGTGTGTGTGTGTGTGGTGGATGGATGTGTGGGTGGGGGTGTATGTCCTCGTGTGCGTGTGCCGCATGCAAAGATAAGATTAGTTTTCAAACACAGTGCTTTAATGAACTAAGATCTACATAATAACCGATGTAATAAAATACAAATTATCAGTTTTTCATATAGTGTCCTGCTGTTGTTGTGTTTAACGCCCGCTTTTACTACTACGGCACCGCAGGCGGTGACACTGATGACGGAGCACCGGTGGAATGAGATGGCGGGGGAAACCGGAGCACCCTGAGAAAACCCGCCCTGACGCCGCTTCGTCCACCACGAATACCACATGCGGGTCCCTGGGATCGAACCCGGGCCACCTATGTGGTAGGCGAGCGCTGTAACCGCTCGGCCACGGCACCGCCAATAGTCTCCTGTTACACCTAATCAACGCACGTTGGATATATCGACTTGTGTAAACTGCACTGCAACACGACGTGGGATTTTCAAATATTCTGCTCTCCTAATGCACTCAATTGTTTTTTCCATGACCGTACATATGCTATCGAGTGTTACAACCAATATTTTGGTTATTCTTGCGTGAAAAGGTAACATGCACACACATGTGCAAACAAGCATTTTAAAAGATTTTTTGTTTATTCAGGATAGCCGAATATTCATTAACGTCACTTATTTGCCCTAATTGAAAACTACGAAAACGTTTTCGGCCATTATTATACAAGGTATGAGTTCTCAAATCTAGCTATAGGCTCTCGTTCACGCGCTAAATATTCACTCGAGGAACGGTTTATGCACTTGCCACATAAATAAGCATTATATTTTCATGCAGTTGAATGATAAGTGTCAGTAATGATCTTGTGATACCTTCCCCAAAGATTGTATACTTTGAAACATAAGTATTCTGAATACATTCGCATTCACTCTTTTCCAAGAAGATAGATTTCATATACTACACCAGTCGCAAAGTTAAAGGCCATCCAAGTTTTATAAACAGCTCTAAAACACGACGCAGACGAGCTAAAATGGAGCAAACAAACAACACGTGGGTGTTGAAATTCTAAGGAAGTGCATCTGCCTAAGTTAAACAACGAAGGAGAAAAATATGCGCGTTAGAATGCGTGAGCTTCCCATGTGCGCTGTTTTGCCAATGAATTACGAGAGGGACTCGGGGTGATCGTTTAAAGAGAATCTCCCTTCGGGAAAGAAACATATCTTCAACACAGTTAAAATAAACTGTGGAAGAAGCACAAGACGTCAGATTAGGGTTAAAGTGCCTATAAACTTTAGTGAAGTGCTGGTAGATGTTCTGCGTAAATTCAGGCACAAGTACTGTAACGTAAGGCTATCTTAGCCCAGTTTTGAATATATCATATTATTTCCAACCTATTTGTGTAATGTTATTTAATAAAACTTTCTCTGAGTTATTTAACTTTGAGATATCGGTGCAAATAGGTGGGAAATTCAAAACAGAAACATGTTTTCAAAGTTGGTTGAAAGTCACATGTTAGCTACATTTTTATACTTCTTATGTAAGGTGGCCTACCTTCACGACATAAATGGAAATGCGGACTCTCCAGAACCTGGGATATGGGTCACTTACGGACCTCTAACGCAGTTTTCTATTAGCAGGCATAGGAATTTCTAAAAATTAAAGCCATGGAGAAAGGAAATTAAGTTGAACTGTTATTGGACTTTGCGTATTCTTATGGCGTTCACCACCTCATCAGACCAGGCCAGTTCCGCATTCCTTTCATATATTTCCATCATAGAGAAAAATAAAGAAATACCTAATTAATGTTTTTCTTATTATTCCATTTATACTCCGCATTTAACTGCAATAGTCATATCGGCGACCTTTCTTTTGGAACATCGGCTATAGCCAATGCTGTTAACAAATATACAGTTTGTGATGCATTTCTGCTTTTTCATTAGGTTCTCTACATCGGATCATTCTCTCTCTCTCTCTCTCTCTCTCTCTCTCTCTCTCTCTCTCACACACACACACACACACACACACGCACACTTTCTCATTGATACTTGCAGGCTTTTGAAAGAGTAGGGATAGTCTTGGCTAGGGATAAATTCCTATCCCGCAGCTGAGAATCGAAACTATTTTTTCCGTGCAAACTAGCAGGAGAAAGGGTGCAAATATTCACTAGCAGTGCTCTGGTTATTTTAAGAGAATTTGATAACAGAATTTACACTTATTCAGAACCTTTCCGTCGGAATGTTAGGTAGGTATTTTATGGATAGTGATTCAGAATTTAAACATCATTGAGAGAAAATGTGAAATATTAAAAATAATGTGACCGCGGCGCGAAGCTAGCCGCTGCTGAGCGAATCCCGGCTACCGGGGTGGGGCTCTCGGCTAGGCTTTCAGAACGCATTGTATGCCGCCTCCCCGCAGTTTGGGTAGCCTTTGCTCCAGAAGATACCATTCTGGAAGCTCGAGTAGATTTCCCTTCGAGAACATTTCACTCTGTATGGGGGCCTATATTACACCTCTCCGATCTTCCCCCGCCATCTAGCGGCACCTCAGATGGCCAATTGACGCTTGAAGGTACATTGGTGTCATGCATGTCCAGTCAATGAGGTGCTTCTCTGGCTGCACTAGACATTTTGCGCCACTTACCTTTCGGAGAACATGTGTTCATTTGCGAAGTTTACTTTAAACAGGAATCTGCTTGTCTTGTGTGCAGGGAGTTTGTTGAAAGATTTCCAAACACTTTACCGTCTGCAAGAAAAACTATACATGCGATTGTGAATACATTTCAATTTTCGGAATTGGCATTAGAACAGAAACTTTCTAAGAGAAGATCAATTGTAACAGAAAAAGAACTATGTGCATAAAATCGGTGCCAGTTTAGAGCGATCACTTTGAAAATCGCTAAACAAATGTTATTAGCATGAACACTTACAGCAGTCGATATTGGGCTTCAGGAAACCCCTGCTATTGCATCAAACGCTGGAAATGCAGTGTGGAGTGTGATAAGTGCTAGAACAACAATAGGGCCCATTTTCCTTTAACGAACCAATCAATGCAGAGCTATATCGGAGATTAAGTTCTAGGACCATTTTGAATCGCTTGACAGAAGGAAAGTCATCCTATGGTTTGTTCCAGCAAGATTCTGCAACAGCACATATGGCTATCGAATCATTAAATGGAATAAGAAAGGTATTTCATGGCAGAATTGTAAGAATTGATTGTTGGCCCTCTCGTTTCCCCGGCTTAACTCTGATTTTTACTTTCTCTACTACGTACAGTAAGAGCAAGTACTTTATTCGACCCAAAATTAAGATGTCGGGATTTCACTGCAAATATATGTTTTGAGCCCTCCTGAATATATAAAAAAAAAAAAAAACCAATGTTTAGAAAAAGGTCCGCGCGCGCGCGTGTGTGTGTGGGTGTGGGTGGGCGGGTATGTCTGTCTGTGAAGAGTATAACTCAAAAACAAAAAGGTCGGTTAAAAGCCAAAGTTAGTATTTAAGTTTAATATCTTTCAAAGCTGCGACACGAAGATTTTGAACAAAATTCCTCCACCCTAGACTATCCTTTACATGGGAATTTTTTCGGAAATTTTCGTTTCCTCAAAAATGGTCAGCGATTTTGTTTAAAATATTTTTGTGGCAAATTAAATGTATACATATTTCGAATCTTTTGTCTATAATCCGCGTAGTTCTGTTTACTCTCGATGACTTTTGCATAACTAGCAAACCGTAAGAGATAGACCAAATATTACTATAAAAATGTAGATCTCATTAAAACACACAAGTTATGTCTATATGCATTTTTTTTGTGGAGTGAACCATTTCGGAGATATTCCTTGCTATTTGTGTGAGTTGTGCAGTACTTAAACTTTTCTCAAGTGGAAGGTCGTTATTCACATTTTATGTGTTTGGCCGTGCAAAGGGAACGTAATTTTAATGCTTTAAAAGATTTGACTATCGCTCAAGACCTACTGTATTCCCTTGCTTCTACAAGAAAATCAGCAGTGAGATAATTTCTGCAAATGTTTATCTCGACTAAGATGAAGATAAAGGAATAAGAGTGTGTAAGAATAGTTAGTACAACAGTGAGTGCAACACATCAGAATTTTATTCATGGGGTTATTTGAAAGACAGAGTATAGTTCTAGCCGTGGTACACTACAGAACTTAAGTGATATTATCTATCATGGAAGAAATCGCAAGAATTGCTGTTGCTGAGCTTAGTGAGAGAATATTTTTAAGAGATATGCTGCCTGTTTTAGATCAGAGGGCCAGCATCTATTATAAGGTGAGGATTTTAGTGCGCATCTGTCGATATCATTTCCCCGGGAACTCTGTTCTCTCGCGCAGTGGAGAGAGCCCGCGTATGGATTACCGTATATTATAATAACTAGGCTTAGTAGTCCAGCCACATTAAAGAGGAATCAAGTTATCGGCGTTCGTAGTGCATGTGACGGCACAGTGGTTCTTCTGTCTGTCTGTCTGTCTGCTCTACAAACAGAACGTGCACAACTTCATTCTTCCAGCATTCGAGAACAGGTCGTACAGGTTCTCCTGTACGTTATGTTTATTTGCACAGCACCTAGCCGCTAATGCGATTTAGTCTGTGCAGTAAAGAAGGTACTCTAAATGTTTTCAAGCTTTTGTGTCTTTGGGCAATGGTTTCTTCCTGTATGTATACCTAAGTTTGGATGCAGGAAGGGGCCTGGGGTAAGTATGTGTTAGATGATGGGAGTGGCATTACCATTATCCAAGGGCATCCTTGGGCAGGCGGTAACTTTTCCTTCTACGAGGTGCTCTGTGGTCGTATTGACCTAGTGCCCGTACCAGCTGATTGGTGTGGGAATTGAGTTGGGAGTGCATGGTTCGGGATCGCTCCCTTACCAAGTCCATGATGTAGGGTAGTCCGGAATGGTTGTGAAGGATGTAAGACGGGAATCTACGCCCGGTATCATATATTGTTCTTAACGCCCTATTCTGCAATTTCTTCAGTTTGCGTATGGTGGAGGTTGCCGCCGATCCCCAGGCTTCGCAGCCGTACAAGATCAATGGTGGGATGATTGTCCGGTGAATGCGTAGTTTTAGGTGAGTGGGCATGGGGGATCGGAGGATAGGCTAGAGCTGTCTGAGCGCAGCGTGACCGAGTCCGGCCTTTGCGCGGACGTGTGGAGCGTATGTTAGCCCGCGGTCGAGGAGAACGCCTAAGTATTTGGCGGAGGTTACCCATGGGATATTTCTCCGCCTGAGCCGAAGTGGCCGTTCCGGCTGCCAATGGCGAACCTTACCAAGGAGGAATGCGGAGCATTTCCCCGGACTAATATCCATTCTCCACTTCTCACTCCAACGACCGACGGCATCGAGTTGTCGTTGAAGGGGAGGGAGGCAATATCTCACATTCTTGTTTTGTGCCATGATGAGGACGTCGTCCGCATACTGGCATGTCGCAGTGTGTTGATCCGTGGGGAAATCGGACATGTATGCTGCGAAGAGTAGCGGGGAGAGTACACTACCCTCTGGGACTCCTGCTGCTATGTCTCTTAGTGTGGACAGTTTTCCTTCCACTTTCACTCTGAAAGTGCCGTCCTGAAGGAAGCTGCTAATTATTGTGAGATATGGGGGAGGGATGATTGCCTGCTTTAGTCTGTACAGTAGGCCTTGTTGCCAAGTTGTGGCGAATGCCTTATCCACGTCCAGCAAAACTGCTATGGTCTTGATGTTTTCCTGGAAACCCAGGGAAACGTTCTCGGCCACTCGCAGCAGCTGCATGGTCGTGTAATGACCCCGACGAAAACCAAACTGGTGATCCGGTAGAAGTTGCCTATCCTCAAAAAGAGGCGTTAGGCGGGTAAGGAGCAACCGCTCAAAAACTTTTGAGACGGTTGGGAGAATGCTGATGGAGCGGTAGTTGTTAGGAAAGACTGGGTTCTTGCCCGGTTTCAAGATACACACCACCCTCGCCTCCTTCCAGAAAGCTGGAAAGCGACAGAGACGCAGGCATGCATTGAAAATCCGGGTCAAGCGGACGACAGCCTTTTTGGGTAGGTGCTGGAGCATGAGCGCCGTGACGCCGTCATGTCCAGGGGATGTATTTGGGTTTAGACTTTGGATTTCGGAGATCACCGCTTTCGGGGTGATTATAGGAACTTGGATCTCCTCGTGTAGCCGCCGTGGTTCCTCATAGATGGAATCCACGGTTGCTTCCACAAGTTCCGTAAAGTCTTCGTCTTGTGGTCCTCCCGGGGTTCGAACTGTACCTCAAGGTGGTCCGCGAACACAGTGGCTTTCTCGTCTGGCTCGAAGGCGAGCCGCCCACGAGTGCCATGCAAGGGATGCTGGTATAGGGTCCTGTCCTTCCTCGAAGCCCTTATAATCCGCCATGGTTTCTTTTCCTGACGGTTTACATTCTGAAGAGTGTTTTCCCAGGATGTTCTGTGCGCACGGTGCATTCGCCTTGCCAGGATTTTGAACCTCTGGTATACTGCTCCTATCCTGGGATGGCGGAAGCGCTGCCATAGCTTCCGAACAGTTGCCTTGGCTTTTAGCAACTGTCGGAGTTCTATAGGTAAGGTTCTAGGGTCTGGGGTGTTGGTGGGAATGTGGTGAGTGTGTGCGCGTACCACATTTAGGATCTGGTGGGAAAAATCCGTCGCTGCCGCTTCCAACGCTTCGAGATCATCGATGCGTGGTCGAGGGTCGACGGATCGGTTGAGTTCTAGGACTGCTGCATCCCAGTCGGTCTCGTGTGTCCAGTCTGAGTTTAACAGAGCTGGCATGGCTACTGTGGAATCCGCCACGACAGGGTCGTGGTCGGAATCCAGCTCATTAACTGCCGAGAGGTCGAAATGCAATGGCATGTTTTTGGTGATCATGATGTCTAAGACGTCAGGCCTGCCGCAGGCCGGATGGAATGTTGGACCTCTCGGCCCTTGCGCGACAAGGTTTGGGGTAGCTCACCTACTAAACTTAATGACTGCTAGCGCCGGGCCGGTTGGACAGGCAGTCAGAGAGTTAAGAAGTTGCGAAGAGTATGGACTTCTAGAATTGGACGTTGCCGAATGTAGTTCAGTTGTGAATTGCGACTCTGCAGCTTGTGAGTTGTGATTCACGGATCAATTTTGTTCTGTCCTGAGTGAGTGTCATCAGCGACTCAAGTGTTACGTGTTGTACTATGGTGAGTGGCTAAGTGATAAAGTGTGTTTACCTTTTGTTACACTGGACACAGGTGTGATGTCGCTCTAGCTCTCGGATATACTGCCTATAAGTAGGTCGCGACGGTGGCTGAGGACGTGATATTGGGATTGGCCCTCGAGAGTCACGAGACACGATCGACGTCCGCAGGAGGCTCTTTGGTCACAATACGTATTGAAATTTAAACAATAACCAGCACAACTTTCGTGAATGCGGCATAATTTACTTTGGGGAAACAAATACATATTTCAGTTAATTACACAAATGTTTTTTTAAACTTACAGCTTACTCAACATAACTCAGACAATAGGAAAATAATTACATGCCACCGATACACAGTTAACCTGTTAGAGGATCAAAAAGAGAGGTGGGTACAATGGATCGCCACTCTCTCCTTTCTTGATTTCCAACACCCCCCAATTTTTTAAAAGAAAACTTGAACATATGGAAGTTGTACAGTGCCTATCACGGAAAGGTGTCACGCAAACTCAGTTGTTCATTTTTAGACAGTGGAAAGTAAAGGAAGCGCTTTTAAAGATAGATGGCATTAATTAAAAGGAGAAGAATATGCCACAGAATGGTATAGCATTATAACTAGGGGTAGGAAGTTCGTGCATTTGCATGTTTTTTCATAGGGGTTAAAAATGTATGCTTTTACATTATGTGCATGAATTATGGAATTTTCAGTTATTTGGACATGATTTTGTAGTGATATAACTGCATATTTTCTTGATTTTAATAAAAGCATATTATTTCAATATTATAGCCCCTATATTGCATATTTTAATGATTTTTATGGTTTTTTATTATTTTTTTCCATCTGGATAATATTTTTCATATTGGTAGTATTGCACATGATGATGCAATTCGTTAGGTGCCGAGAACTGATTTTGAGTCATGTTCTCATGCTGTGAATCCCGTTTCCACCCTTTCATTATATGTATGTGCGTAGAGAATAATCAGTGCGTTATCTGAGAGGTTTATATTAACAAAGATAAAGTGCAGGTCAACGTTTTGAGCAGCACGATTATAGCAACGCTTGCCTGTCCACCAGCAGTTGCATGGTGGTCTTCAAACGTAACAGTGTTGTGAACTGGTTCCCACCAAATTAAATTTGGCATATAAAATGTTAAAAAGCTCTTCAAATGTCGAAAATAAAACCAACTTCGAGTGCTAAATTAATTAATTTACAGAAAGAGTTTTCGGGTTGATTTAATATCTACAGAACACAGATAATAGGGTACTGTTTTGTGGAGTGTGTGAGAAGAATGTAAGGAGTGACAAAAGATTTCAAATAGTTCAGCACATAAACAGCAGAATTTAATCAGAAAACTCGCAAACAAAGAACTTGTTCAAAAACAGCTAGTAGAGTGTTTAGGAAGTAGGGTTACTAAATTTTCCTATGACTTGTGCCAAGCATTTTTAGCTGCTGATATTCCCTTGTTCAAAATTAATAATCCGACATTTAAAAACTTTCTTACCAAGTGCACTCGACAACATGTGCCTGCAGAAAGTACACTGCGTAAGACATTGTTACAATGACGTATTGTCAAATATACAAAACCAATTAGCGGATCAGTTTTTGTGGTTGTTGATGAACCCCCTGATTCTGAGCGTCGTTCTATTGCTAATATAATCGTGGGTGCTTTAAATAATGAACAAAAGATTACACCTTATCTTCTTAATTTGAGCGAATTGTCGGCCACTGACAAACTAACTGTGACCCAGTTTGTGATGGACTCTTTGAAATCACTATGGCCATGTGGAATCAAATACGCCCGGTTACTTTTATTTGTTACTGATGCAGGTCCTTATATGGTAAAATCAGGACAAACTCTGAAATGTATTTTTCCTAACTTAATTCATATAACTTGTTTGGCACACGCTCTTCATCCTATTTCTGAGACAATACGTGATTCTTTCCCATGGATCTCCCTTGCATGAATCACTTACTGTCTTTGAAAAAACAATATGTGATCTAAGTTCGGTTCCTGGTAGCATAGGACAAAAGGTGAAAGAGAAAGTGAATTATGTAATTTCAAAAAATTCTGGTTACAAACAGATGTGCGATATTCGAGACATCCTGGAAAGAAAACCATCTGTCACACCAAGAGACTTGACTCTCTCTGTGAAGCAGTTAACATCATTTAAGTATGCCCCGATAACATCTTGTGACGTGGAGAGAAGTTTTTCACGTTACAAAAGTGTTTTGCGAGACAACAGTTGAAAATTTGTGCAAAGTGTTGGTTGTGAACTGCAATTTAGCAGTTAAGACTAGTAGCGGGACCACTTCTGCTTCAACATCTATGGAATAAGGTAACTTGATTTATTATTTATACTAACTCGTCTTGTCTACTGCAAAGGAACATTAATTGTTTTAATTAAATAGTGCATATTTCTTGGCATATTTTCAAGTTTTTAAGAGCATATTGGCATGCATATTTCAGTGTTTTTTAGGGCATGAGCTTCCGAGCCCTAATTATAACACTCCAGGGTTACAAACTTTGGTTTCCTGGTATATGTGAAGATTATTACCCAAGTGGTTGTATTGTTGATGTAGTGGCGGATAATTTGAATTCAGTTATTAGAAGAACCAGCCGAAATTTTACAAGCAGCTGTGAGTGTAACATTAGAATTGCTGCCAGAAAGAAATCAAGCAAACGGTATGAAATAGCATATAATAGGTTTTTTTTCAGTGGTGCAAGGAAAGAAACGTGCAAACTAATTATAGCTGTAATCAGTAAATGTGCTGTTTTTGAAGAGTGAGTGAGCGACTAGGGTTTAAGGGCCCGTTGACAGCTAGGTCATTAGGGCCTCGTTTTTTAAGATAAAACCAGAACATTATATCTTCAACACTGTGAGCAAGTTACTTTATAGTAAATGACAACAAAGACATGAATAAATACCACAAACTAACAATGTAATTGTTTCTTACTCTTCATGATATCCGTGGTAACGTGTGGGACTCGCATTCTGGAGGTCGTGACCAACCTTCCTGACCCATGGGTCTTTTTCGGAGTTTCCCCTGTTGCTAGGCGAATGGTGGAAAATATAATTATATCTTCCGAATGTTCTGTCCCTCCATTTCACCTCATTTCACTCCACCTTTTATGTGCTGGTTGTTTTATGGTTGCCAGTGTCGGTGGTAGTTTCGACGTGCTTGGCAGGTGCTTGCTCTCTGTAAATCCTCGTCCTCGTCCTCCGGACCGGGAGAGGTGTCCGAGTCCCGACTCCCCAGGAGAGGAGCCGGAGCACGAGCCGCCACCGGGGAATACAAATCTGTAGTTGTTAGGGCCCCTGTCCTCTACTGTCGTCTCTCCTCAGGCTCGTCCACTTCACCCCTCCCTCCCGGGGGTGGGGGGGAGGCGCCCCGCCAGGGGCATAGGCACGAAAAGATGCACAGGTCGAGCTGCTAAGACCCCCTTGCAAACCTTGTCTACCGTATCTACCCTACATCACTGTCTCACAGATATTGATTGGCCGTTACTGATTCTTTATCCAGAAATTCAAGTACATACTTTGTTAAATACTAAGGGGTACTAAATGGCAAAAGTTGTCAATAAAATGATGGTTGAGTTCTTTCTGAAATTTCCTGTTTAGTTTAATGTATATTTTTTCGTGTAGGCGCAATACTTGTTTTAAATATATTTTTAAAAATGATAGTGCGTTTTTTGTTTTGCAGTGTGAATTCTCCACTTTGCACAGTAAAAAATCCTACATATTTCAGAATAGAGTGGTAAACTTTAGCCCACCTTTTAGAGGGTTTTGCTCTGCAGATTCGTAGCGTGTACTGTTAAATACGACAGCTTTTGTGTACTCAAGCTGCTTTGAGAATATATGCGAGCTAATTTTATCCATATTTGTTTTCAATAGCTTTTTCTGTGGTTGGCATTGTCCGGTCCGAATTACCCGTTTTCTGGGGAGCAAGAATACAGCTAAATTAAATTTTAGGATGATAAAAACAAGCTCCAAGTGCTGTTGCTATATACGTTGGTGTTAATAAGAGGGGATTATTAAAGGAGACTAATTGCTCATAACCTTTAGTCAAAAGATTCTGTCATTAATAAACAAATTTACTGTTTAGAAGTAGACCCTTGAATTTAGGAGCCATTCATCTACGTCTGTTAACAATTTTAGTCTAATATCGCATGTAGTTTCTGACGTAATGGTTCATGAAATTAGCAGATTTAACATTGGCGAATGGAGCTTCTAATCTACCCTTAAAACATACCCTTAAAGCATATCGTGCGTTGCATTCAAATTTATGAATCGTCATTTTTATATTCAGAATGAAGGTGTGTGCGAAAAGGTGAAGGTGAAGTTATTTATCGCATAATGATTTTACCGACATGGTGAATATTTTGCTTTAGTGGATTTTGTGAAATGTATTCAGTTTCTTTAAATAGCAATTGACATATTTATAAACAGAACTGATATTGATTATACAAGTTTGCCGGGGACAGTGCCATACTAAAGGAACTGTTTGAGGTAGTTTAATAACCAAACATGATCAATTGGTGACGCATCTATCTACCACCGAGCTTTGTAAAACTTATGTATTTACATTCTGTATAGATAGTATTGGTCATTCTATAAGAGAACGTGTAACCTTTTCGCCCCCTCCCCCTCTGCCACATAAACAGCTGACAATAGTCCTATTTCCCATGTTTGTACTGTATTTTCTCCGCCGCGACGTTTTCGCTGTGATACCTCTATGACAGCGACGTCCAACCTTGTCTCTTTGGAGAAGCTTACGCAATTAGCTGTTGTTCTCGACCTTCAACGCTCAGTCGGAGGTTTGGTCAGGTAGTCCCTGTGACATAAAATCACAAGTAGATTGTCGCTATCCAGTGACGGACATAAACAGGCGATTCCATGGCAGTTTCTAAGTCATATCTTGAATTTTCTGGGAATGTTCTCAGAAGACCTCTTCATTCTGGGCGATTTTTGCATAAATGGTAAACAGTAAGAGGCAGAAAAAGCGTACTAAATAAAAAATGTGGATTACATTAAAAGACACAATTTATGTCAAATACTTCTTTCTTTTCAGTGCACCATTTACGAAATATTATTTCTTATTTGTTTGCCAATATGTATACTTTTTAAACAGGAATATGTTATTCGTCTTTTTAGCTCTTTCCCTTGTAAAGAGTACGGAATTTCAAAGGTATCACATAGTAACCAGCTCTTAAAACATTTCTCTATCCCTTAAAGCCTGCTGTATTCCCATATTCCGCTTGCACCTACAAGAAAATTAGGAATAACATAATTTCTGAAAGTAGAAGAATAATGTGTATAAGAGCTAGTATAGCTCTACATACATATATATTTGTGAACAGAGTTCCTCCAAATTGAGCTATACTAAAAGTCTGTATCGCAATATTTACGCGACGATCACTTTGTGTATCTTCTAAGACTATGCTCTTCGAATTTGTCGCCAAATACTAAGGCTTCTTAAACGTTACCAGTACGAAAGAAGTCACTAATGACCAGATGTTTATCGCATACGATTTGAAAGTGCTTTTGAAAGTGCTTTTGTGGGCCCAAATGACCCAGCTGTCGACGGGCTCTTAAACTCCACACTCCACTCCTTTTGTAAACCAAACGCAACGTACATGTAACGAAACCACCACTGCGACACAATACACGTCTGAGTGGCAGTCCGCATTAAATAGAAGGAGGTAAGTCCAACTTACCCTCTTTCGTATATGTTGGACATCACTGAGTTATGATGATAACGATTAAAAAAAATCCCTACAACTCCTTCGGATCACTTTATTTTCACTACTATGGTAAGTAGGGGAAATATTGTAAAGCACCCAAAAATTCGACACCGTGATTTCACGGGAAATGCATGTTTTGACACTCCCCGGGTCAAACAATCAGAAAATGGTCTTTGTGTGTGTGTGTGTCTGTATGTGTGTCTGTGTTTGTGAGTGTGTGGTGTGTGTGTCTGTGTGCCTGTGTGTGTCTGTTTGTGAGTGTGTGGTGTGTGTGTGTCTGTGTGCGTGTGTGTCTGTGTTTGTGAGTGTGTGTGCGTGTGTGTGTGGTCTCTGTGTTTGTGAGTGTACGTGTGTGTCTGTGGTGTGTGTCTGTGTTTGTGAGTGTGTGCATGTGTGTGTGGTCTGTGTTTGTGAGTGTGTGCGTGTGTGTCTGTGGTGTATGTGTGTCTGTGTTTGTGAGTGTGTGGTGTGTGCGCCTGTGGTGTGTGTCTGTGTTTGTGAGGGTGAGGTGTGTGCGTGTGTGTGCCTGTGGTATGTGTCTGTGAGTGTGTGGTGTGTGCGTGTGTGTCTGTGGTATGTGTCTGTGTTTGTGAATGTGTGCATGTGTGTATTGTCTGTGTTTGTGAGTGTGTGCATGTGTGTGGTCTGTGTTTGTGAGTGTGTGCGTGTGTGTCTGTGGTGTGTATGTGTTTGTGAGTGTGTGGTGTGTGCGGTGTGTGTGTCTGTGTTTGTGAATGTGTGGTGTGTGCGTGTGTGTCTGTGTTTGTGAGTGTGTGAGCGTGTGTGTCTGTGTTTGTGAGTGTGTGTCTGTGTGTGCTTGTATGTGCGTGTGTGTCTGTCGTGTGTCTGTGTTTGTGAGTGTGTGTGCGTGTGTGTCTCTGTGAGTGTGGTGTGTGTGCGTGTGTGTGTCTGTGTTTGTGAGTGTGTGTGTTGTGTGTGTCTGTGTGCCTGCGTATGTAGTGCCTGTGTGTCTGTGAGTGTGTGGTGAGTGTGTGCGTGTGTGTCTGTGGTGTGTGTCTGTGTTTGTGAGTGTGTGTGTGCGTGTGTGTGTCTGTGGTGTGTGTCTGTGTTTGTGAGTGTGGTGTGAGTGTGTGGTGAGTGTGTCTGTGGTGTGTGTGTGTGTTTGTGAGTGTGCGGTGTGTGTTGGTGTGTGTATTTGTGAGTGTGCGGTGTGTGTTGGTGTGTGTGTATTTGTGAGTGTGCGGTGTGTGTTGGTGTGTGTCTGTTTGTGAGTGTGTGGTGTGTGTGTGTGCGTTTGTGTTTCTGTGGTGTGTGTCTGTGTTTGTGAGTGTGTGGTGTGTGTGCGTGTGTGCCTGTGGTGTGCGTGCGTTTGTGAGTGTGTGGTGTGTGCGTGTGTGTGTCTGTGGTGTCTCTGTGAGTGTGGTGTGTGTGTGCGTTTGAGTGTGAGGTGTATGTGCGTGTGTGTGTCTGTGGTGTGTCTGTGTTTGTGAGTGTGTGCTGTGTGCGTGTGTGTGTCTGGTGTGTGGCGTGTCTGTCTGTGGTGTGTGTGTGCATTTGTGAGTGTGGTGTGTGTGTGCGTGTGTCTGTCTGTGGTGTGTCTGTGTTTGTGAGTGTGTGTGGTGTGTGTGTGTCTGGTGTGTGACGTGTCTATCTGTGGAGTGTGTGTGTGTGTGCGTGTGTGTCTGTGGTGTGTGTCTCTGTGGTGTGTGTCTCTGTTTGTGAGTGTGGTGTGTGTGCGTGTGTATGTCTGTGGTGTGTGTCTGTGTTTGTGAGTGTGTGTGTGGTGTGTGCGTGAGTGTGTCTGTGGTGTGTGTGCGTGTGTGTCTGTTTGTGAGTGTGGCGTGTGTCCGTGGTGTGTGTGCCTGTGTTTGTGAGTGTGTGGTGTGTGTGCGTGTGTGTCTGTGGTGTGTGTCTCTGTGAGTGTGTTGTGTGTGTGGGTGTCTGTTTTTGTGAGTGGTGTGTGTGCGTGTGTGTGTCTGTGCTGTGTCTGTTTGTGAGTGTGGTGTGTGTGCGTGTGTGTCTGTGTGGTGAGTGTGTGCGTGTGTGTGTCTGTGGTGGGTGTCTGTTTGTGAGTGTGGTGTGTGTGCTTGTGTGTGTCTGTGGTGTGTGTCTGTGTGGTGAGTGTGTGCGTGTGTGGTGAGTGTGTGCGTGTGTGTGTCTGTGGTGTGTGTCTGTGGTGGGTGTCTGTTTGTGAGTGTGGTGTGTGTGTCTGTGGTGTGTGTCTGTGGTGGGTGTCTGTTTGTGAGTGTGGTGTGTGGGTGTGTGTGTCTGTTGGTGAGTGCGTGGTGTGTGTCTGTGTGTGAGTGTGTGTGCGTGGTGTGTCTGTGGTGTGTGTGTGTGTGAGTGTGTCTGCGTGTGTGTCTGTGTGTGAGTGTGTGGTGTGTGTGTCTGTGTTTGTGAGTGTGTGGCGCGTGTGTTTGTGAGTGTGTGGCGTGTGTGTCTGTGGTGTGTGTCTGTGTTTGTGAGTGTGTGGTGTGTGTGTCTGTGTGTGTGTCTGTGCATTTGTGAGTGTGTGTGTGTGGCGCGTGTGTCTGTGGTGTGTGTGCATTTGTGAGTGTGGTGTGTGTGTCTGTGTGTGTGCATTTGTGAGTGTGGTGTGTGTGTCTGTGTGTGTGCATTTGTGAGTGTGGTGTGTGTGTGAGTGTGCGTGTGTGTGTCTGTGTGTGAGTGTGAGTGTGTGGTGTGTGTGCGTGTGTGTCTGTGTTTGTGAGTGTGTGGCGTGTGTCTGTGGTGTGTGTCTGTGTTTGTGAGTGTGTGGGTGTGTGTGTCTGTGGTGTGTGTGGGTTTGTAAGTGTGTGGTGTGTATCTGTGGTGTGTGTGTCTGTGTATGTGTGTCTGTGTTTGTGAGTGTGTGGTGTGTGTGCGTGGTGTGTGTGTCTGTGTTTGAGTGTGTGCGTGTGTGTGCCTTTGGTGTGTGTCTGTGTATGTGTGTCTGTTTGTGAGTGTGTGGTGTGTGTGCGTGGTGTGTGTGTCTGTGTTTGAGTGTGTGCGTGTGTGTGCCTTTGGTGTGTGTCTGTGTATGTGTGTCTGTGTTTGTGAGTGTGTGGTGTGTGTGCGTGGTGTGTGTGTCTGTGTTTGTGAGTGTGTGGTGTGTGTGCGTGTATGTATATGTGTTTGCGTGTGTGTGTCTGCGTATGTGAGTGTGTGTGCCGTGTGTCTGTGGTGTGTCTGTGTTTGTGAGTGTGTATCTGTGATTGTGAGTGTGTATCTGTGATTGTGAGTGTGTATCTGTGATTGTGAGTGTGTGGTGTGTGCGTGTTAGTGAGTGTGTGTCTGTGATTGTGAGTGTGTGGTGTGTGTTTGTGTGTTTTTTTGAGCGAGTGTGGTGTGTGTATGTGTGTGCGTGTGTGTGTGAGAACAGTATAACTCAAAGACGAAAAGTCGGCTAAATACAAAACATGGTACATATTAGATTCAGCATCTTCCAAGGATGCAACATGAATATTTCCAAGAAAATCCCCTAACCTTAGACCTGGGACATTTTTTGAAAATGTTGATGTCATAAATGGCTCTAACAATTTTGATTAAAATACCATATTATGTTTAAGATATTTTCATGACAAATGGAAACGTATATGTTGAATTCTTGTGGGAATGTCCTCGGAAGTCCTCTTCGTTCTGGATGACTATTTCAATCCGTAAGAGATAGAAAAAATTTCACTGCACAAAATATATAGATCTCGCTAAAACACACAATTTATGCTAAATACTTTTTTTTCCCTAGACATGCAACGAGAGTGGAATGTCAAAGCCATCACAATGGGATCGGCTCTTAAAATATTTGACTATCGCTTTAGCCTACTGCATTTTCTCTTCTCATTGTTGCTACAAAGGAGCGTACCTACAATAAAACCATTTCTACATATGTGATCTCGATTAATACGAGGTAGACAGGAATGTTATAAGAATAGTTTGTACAAGAGTGCGTAGTGGCGGTCATATGAGTGAGGACATCAGATTTTTGCGACTGGCACTATACCCTTGCACACATGAAGCTCATCGTGTATGATGTTAAAATTTTCGAAAGCTACAAATTTATACTCTGTGTGTGTGTGTGTGTGTGTGTGTGTGTGTGTGTGTGTGTGTGTGGGTGTGTGGGTGTGTGGGTGTGTGGGTGTGTGGGTGTGTGTTGGTGTGTGTGTGTGTGTGTGTGTGTGTGTGTGGGTGTGTGGGTGTGTGGGTGTGTGTGTGGGTGTGTGGGTGTGTGGGTGTGTGGGTGTGTGTGTGTGTGGGTGTGTGTGTGTGTGTGTGTGTGTGTGTGGGTGTGTGGGTGTGTGGGTGTGTGTTGGTGTGTGTGTGTGGGTGTGTGTTGGTGTGTGTGCGCGTGCGCGCGCGCGAAAAGCACAAGGCATTATCTCAAGTACGTACTTTTATGACTCCAAATTGTCCACCGTCTAATATCCAGGTCTTTCAGGGTAAATCGACCGCGTCCGTAGCGCAGTTGGTAGCGCGCTTCGATCCCCGGTACCAGCATGGGGATTTTATCCCCTCCGGGAGGTCTCGCACGGGGTACACTCAGACTCGTTAGGTCCCGGGGGGACCAATTGAAGAGCTATTTCTCGAGTCGAGAAGGCCGTATAACTGGCCGAGAGGGCTCGGGGGGCGCTGACCACGTCCCACACTCCAGTACTGCACCCCACCACTGACGCCTGTAGTGGGCAGAGGTGGGGGATGCAGCGGCTGGGCGGCAAGCCTTGGCTCTTCATGAGCCGTTGCGCTAGGGGTTTGGTCTAGTTTAGTTTACAGGGCAAATCCTTATTAGTATTTCAGTCATTTAGAAGTTTAAAGTAGAACCTCTTATATCCGGTATTCGTCCGGAAGAGCAATGCCTTTTGTTTTCAGTGGCGAAAGAATAAATTATCAAAATCGATTGAATGGCTATCAAATTAACCTCTCACCGCGCGCGCGCACACACACGCGCACACACACACACACACACACACACACACACACACACACACACACACACGACTTTTTACCTCTTTGTAATATAAATATAATTTAGCATTTTCTATGATTTGTAGCATGCAGATGTGTAAGAGCTTTTGGGATGGCGGGTTTCCCCAAGAAGTTTCGAGTCGAATCCTGTTCACTTCTGAAGAGTTTTATAATTATGTGTAATACGTACTGTGCTTTACGTATACATGTATATGCAGAGGCACAACTCGTAACTGATTAAAATTTGTGCCATCCCTGAAACATCCAATCAACATTACTGGCTCGCCGTGCCTAACTACGAGAAATACAGCGTGTCTCATAAGTCTGGAACCATAGGCGAATCACTAAAAATCACAAAATATGTTCACTATGTTGCCCTTGTCTTATGCACAAATCTAGGCGCTTTTTGTAATCATCCATCACATTGCTAGGGGTATCGTGAGTAATGGAAGCACAGCACTCCAAAATACGTCGTTTCAGATGATCCGGGGATCGTATTTTCACAGCATACACCATAGCTTCTAAATGAACCCACAGGGAGGGGGGAAAAATCAAGTCGTATCAAACCAGGACTTAATGAGGGCCGCTCCACTGGCCCTCGAGGACCTATCCCAGCAGTAGTCCACCGACTAATTCCGGACACACTGCTTCTCAGCGCCGCACAACAACATTGGCCGTCTGTATCCCGTGTGGAACGCATACACCCAGCTTAGGGGCCGTCACTGCTGGTCAGGCTGGAGATGCTGGACGAGGCGCACTACCGTGCTGCTCTTTCTGACGGTCTACCTGTGCTAGGCCAGGTGCTCAAGGTGGAGCAAAGCCGGGGCGCCCGTCCTATGCCATGCCGGCGTTGCTGCCAGTATGGCCGCCTAGTAGAAACCTGCGCCGCCGCCGCCGCCCGGTACCACTACTGTGGCGCTGGTACACTGAGTCACAACTTGGCACACCGCGCGGTGTACTGTGCGACCTGTGACTGTAGGGGTCACTACACCAGGCAATCGGTGTGCCCTAAGAGCCTGAGAAGACCTCACAACACCGAACAGCCGCGCCCCTCTCAGATCGCCCAGTCTACAGCTACCAAACCAGCCGCACATCCACTCAACATCAGACAGCAGGACATCACACCAGCCACAACGCTCCAGGACATAAATTCAACTCTGCAAGACCTCGCTGGGAGGGTAGCGAGGTTGGAGGAGGCCCTTCGCCACACCACGGAAGAGGCCGCCGGACTTCGCGAAGCCCAGCGTGCTGCGGACACCAAGGCATACATCAGGATCAAACTCGAGAAGATAGTTACATCAATAACTCAAAGATCTCCACCGTCCACAAGCAACTTGAGATGCTTAGTGGACACACCAACACCATCATTGCCAACATCAACAGCCTGGAAGAGTGCGTGGATTCACATTCCCGATTCGGCGCAACCTCCCCTTCCACACCTGTTTCCAGCAGATCATGCTCACCCTCCCCGCCGCCCCCTGACTTACCTAAAAGAATGCTCTCCTCACCTCAACGTTCCAATCCTGGGATTACGAACACCCCATTGCCAAGGTTTAAGTCAGTGTCTCGCGGCAATGGCTTATACCTCTCCACCATTGGCAGTAGCCAAGGTTATGAATTTAAGCCCGCAAGCATTCGATTCACTTCGGCGGTACCGGACACCACACACATCCTCTCAATAAAATAATGATATAAATTAGCACCACAGAGAAAAAAAATAAACAGCATTACCTATCATTACCTATTATATATCTGTAATACATGCTAGATAAAAAAAGATAACATCAGGGTACAATAAGGGGGAAAACTTTCTCCTGAAGCATCCTCGGGTATCTCTGTGGACGGTACCGTCAAAGAAAAATGGGCCAATTATTCCATGTGCCACACCACGGCATAGAGCGTTCGACACTTTGTTCCTTTGATGCATCGAAGCATTTGGAGTTGGTTGGTGACCAGTATCGCGTTTTGCTTATTCACTGCTCCGTTAATGTAAAATTGGCCTCGTCGCTACAGAGAACAATGGCAAGAAAATCGCCATTACTCACATTATTGCACTGATAATTCCTGTAGCACTTGCAGTTGGTTGTTGTGCAACATGCGCTGGAAATGCCTGCCTCTGCTGACATTCTGCGGATCGATTTCTTAGGACTTTTCGAAAACGATGTCAGGACAATGCACAATGTCTACTCATCAGATACTGTCCTTGTTAGTCCACTACGCGGTTTGTCTGCGGCGGATTCCATTTCAGTGAATTTTTTAAGTAATTTACTACACAAAAGTGTGTAATTGGAGCTCGTTCTGAGTGCAAAACAAATTCACGGGCAACCTCCCCGTGACTACGGCTGCCAACAAGTTGGATACTTGTATGCGCTCCTCTGTTGTCAAGGACATCACTCAAGCTGTCTGTGAACAAAGAAACAGCACTTTCAATAATACAGCCTATGGTCCCAGACTTATGGGATACCTGTAGTTTTAAAAAAAAAAAAAAAAGTATACGGCTATTCCAGAACACCGAAGTAACCGATAATGTAAATTTATCATGTGATATTCACGTCAGATAATTTGCCTTTAAACATCTCAGTCGATACGAACGGAGCTCTGTTTTGCGGCGAGTTTTCTCTAGAAACGCGTGGTGAAAAAGACCAAAAAATACAATTGACGACTCGGATTATTGAAGGTGGTATGAAGGAGTTCATGGTTCGTTAAGAAGTTCTGTTTTTTAGTTGGTGAGCCTGATTTGGTTTAACACGTACGAGTAGTCCATTCGCTTCTCACCAAAGCGGCACGGGTTCAATCCCAGGCAACCGCATGTGGGATTTGTGCTGGACGAAGCGGTGCTGGGGCGGGTTTCCTCCGGGTTTTCCGGTTTCTCCCGGCGTCTCATTCCACCGGTGCTCCATCTTCATTCCATGTATCATCAGTGTGGTGCCGTATGTAGTAAAAGCGGGCGTTAAACGCCACAAAACAAAAACACACGATTAGTTACAGCTTTTCATTCAAATGGATATTATCAATCTTGTATTGTGTTGGTATTTAATGAGTGTCTTATAATTCGACTTATAGTTCACTTAATATTGTGCCCCTGTGCTCGAGGTAAAGCTGCTTACTTTAGTCGCATAAATACCATAAAAGAGGGAATTTACATATGTGTACAGGATGGTAGAGGAGTCATTACATTAATCTAAACCAGTTACAGATGTCATTATTTGGAACGTATTTTGTATGTCTATTTTTTTTCTCTGACCACTTTCTGCGAAGATACTTAGGTTTTTCGAGAACATAAAATACACGTGCCGGCAACGTTGCAGCGTGTGCTAGAGCTACCATTGTCAGCTGGGGGCGGGGGTGACTATCCCTTTCAAAACCAGAAGCAGGTTAGTGCGTAAACAGGTTTCACTTTCGCTGTGGCGCATAGCTTATAGTGTAATTAAACGGTTCGTGCTTGTAAGCTTCTATCTAATAATTAATTACATCTGCATCTTCCATTTTGTAACCTAAATTCAGAGTCTACGGATAAACACCTCGTCCAGTATTAAGCTTCAATAAGTTTTGCAGTTGATTTGAAAATTTAATGAAGCAAAATATTTTTTTTTAATTGTTCCATTTATATCCCGCCTTTAACTGCAGAGGTCATATCGGCGGCCTTGCCTATTGACAAATGGTGTTACACGTTTACGTTGGGTATTTCGATCTTTGGGGGTTTTATACTTTGAATTCACACACACATTCATTCATACTTCCAGACTCAGGGAAGGATGAGGAATAATCCTGGCTGGAGAAAAATTCTCACCCCCTGCCGGGAATCGAACCCGGGACCACTAACACAGCAGGCAGGTGCTCTACCAACTGCGCCACAGAGCCAGCCAAAAATGTCTTTGTGGTGTATAAAATACGCAAATAAAAACCACGGGTTCTTACGAAGTCCACTGAATGGTACTTTTAATGTGAATAGCTAAAGAATAAACAGTAGTCCAAATGATTAACACGATTCACAGTTATTGTTCAAAAGTCTACCGCCTGCGCACCTGCAAGCTTCACACCTTCGCAACCAATTACGTCATACACTAGCAGACACTTTCATTGTTGCGTTTTCTCCGCAGCCAAATGAATACATTGTCTCAAAGATTCGACGTCAGTAGTCGATGATTTGTAGACCCCGACTTTTCATACTCCCGCGCCAGAAAAAATCTCCAGAGAATTCCGGTATGTGATCTTGCAGGCTATTTGATGGGCCTGTAGCGTCCAATCCCTCTGTTAGAAAAGCTGCGGTTCACATGGCCACGAACATGGTGGGGCACCATCATACAAGAACCAATGTTTCTTCTGGTTTCTAAAGAGATATTTTCCAATAAGCTTGGAAGCATCTCTTGCAGAAGTGTCAGATAATTAACTCTGTCGGAGAGAATGTAGAAACCTATGGCGTAGTCACCAACTATTTCTGCCCATACATTCATACGAAATCGGTGTTGGTACTGTGAGTTTTCTTCCGCCCATGGATGGGTGTAATGAAACTTGAAAATGCCATTTTTGTAAACGTAGTGTCATCTGTTGCCATAATTGCTTGTGACACATCTGCATCTTGTGTTAGGGACCAATTAATGGAAGCCAGTGAAGGCCGTAATCTGCTACTGAGAGACACTATACCCGTCGGATATGATACAATCGCAATTGTTCTTTCAGCATCCTGAACACAAACCAATAGGACACGCCGACTACTGCTGATGGGTCGTTCGTCTACAAGATTGCACCCACATGACTTTCTCTACTCTTGTACTAACCATTCTTACAAACTCTTATTCCTATATGTTCTTCGTTTTAGTTGGGACAAACATTTGTGCAAATTATCTTATCGCTTATTTCCTTGTAGGCACAAGGGGAATATTAGAATACAGTAGGCCTTGAGCGATAGTTAAATCTTTTAAAGCTTTGAGATTCCGTTCTCTTTGCACGCTTAGCATATAAAAACATGAAAAACGATGCTCCGTTTCACGAAAGTCTCAAGTTTTCCGAAATTGTCAGAAATAACAAGGAATACCTATGTTCGAAATGGTTCATTCTACAAAAAAATTTTTGGAGACATAAATTGTCTTTTGGCGAGATCAACATTTTTTGTACACTAAAATTTTGTCTATCCCTTACGGTTTACGAGTTATTCAAAAGTCATCCAGAGTAAACAGGACTAGATAGGCTATAGCCAGAAAATTCAAAATGTACATTTCATTTGTGATACAAATATCTTAAACATATGACATTTTAATCAAAATCGTTAGAGTCATTTTCAAGAGAATCAAAATTTTCGAAAACGTTTCCATGTAAAGGATAGTTTAGGGTGGGGCTATTTTCTTCAAAATCTACGTGTTGTATCCTTGAAAGACATTAAACTTAAATACCAACTTTGATTTTTAACCGACTTTTCGTTTTTGAGTTATGCTGTACACAGACAGACAGACCGACTGACAGACAGCTTGTGCTTTTTTTGATTCAGGGGGTCTCCAAACATATATTTCCGGTGAAATCTCGACATCGAATTTTTGGGTGGAATACAACATTTCCTCCACTTGTAGAGAAAGTAAAAATTGCTTCCTGGGCAATGGTAGATATTTTTTTGTTCGCGCTGTCCTGACTGCACGCTCCTGCACGGGCAGGAAACCTTTCCTGGTACAAACTTAGCAGTTTTCCGTCGGTCTGGGTGGCTCAGTTGGTTAGACACTGGCCTACTGATCCCAAGGTTGCGTGCTCAAATCCGGCCCAGACCGATGGTTTTTAGGTGTGCTTAAAAACGACAGCTCCATGTCACTAGATTTACTGGCGTGTAAAAGACTTCCTGCGGGACAAAACTCTGGCACACCGGCTACGCTGATGTGATCCCGTCAAGTGACAGTGTCTTAAAAAAATTAGTGGTTTTCCCATACACTAACAACATATCAAGGTACCCACGATTTGAAAAGGCTGAAATTTCGTAAACCTTGTTTTGTACGTATGATTATCCACTAAGAACATCTGTGAGTTTCAATGCGCAGTACAATGTTGCTCGAATAATGACTCAACTTCTAGTGGAGCCGACATAAGCATGGTATGCTTTTCAATCAGCGACCGTGAAACGCTTATTGGACGATGAAGGCATTACCTCCATACTGTTAATGTAAATCAATAGCTATGAATAGGGCCCGGAAGTTGTTCACCTAAGAATTCTCTAAAAATAAGCTGTAAAACGCCCTTAAAATATAATAAAAATGCACATAAAATGTTAAAAAAGGACCTAACAAAAATTAACAATTTCTTTCATTATAATAAATTGATAACTATCATAGACAATATATGGTTCGAATAACCACATTTTAAAATTAACTTTCTTAGTAAATAATGTAATTATTGCTGCTAAATAATAAATAAATTCAAAATTCATCAGGTCATTTTTAATTTTATAAAACATGAAAAATAAGTTACTGCAACCATTAGCCAAAACATACCTTACTTAGCGTTGCAGTACACCACCATGGTCATCTTCAAGTTATCAAAAGTAAAGGAACGGCGGTTGTCGGCTAAAACTTTTATACTTGAGAAACTTCTCTCCACTTCCACAGGTGTTATAGGTGCGTATTTGAAAAACGCTATGTCACTGCCTGTTAAATCCTGTTCAGAAATATCAGTTCTGAAGTTTTCTCCTGACAAGATATCGGCGGTCTGACAAACTGTTTGGTATCCTTTATTTTTGTCCAACACAAATTGTCGAATTTTGTCCCCAATCTTACCTTTTACATTCTGTATCCTCTCTTCTGCAATACTCACAAACTCAAACGACTTATCCAATGTCATGCCACTTTCTTCAAGGCGGGTTATGGTTTCCGTCAAAAATGCAAAATTGATTTAATGAAAGCTAATTTACCTTGGATTTGAGTATCAGAAAACAGATCATGTGCGCTCTCAATTGCATTAGAATCTGCCTTATCAAAACTATTCACCACTTCTCTCACTATTTGAAAATTGTCACAGCGGTATATACATGCAGTTAACCACGTAACCAGTGTGTTAAAGTTGGTGCCGAGGGCAAAGCTACATTAGGGGCCTTGTCTTTGAAATACATAGTTCAGGTTGGTGCTTTCAAAAATATTTTCTTTACTGTGGAAATTAGTGTATCTACAAATGTTGATCTGACCTGTTCCGCAATTCGATGAAAAGCATGGGCCAAACACGTAACATCTTACTATATGTAACTTACTTGTAACTATATATGTAACTATATATGTAACTATATGTAACTAAATATGTAACTATAGTACTTAGATGTACTATCTTACTACGTAACATCTTACGCACCATCTTACTATAAAATGATTGGATCGATTTTGCCGCCTTTACCATGTCAGGAAGAGGAGCACGTTGTCATGTTGTATTCCACTAGGCCACAATAAACACATGGATTTATCGAACAGTTTGCATATCTAACAGCTTCTGAGGTCAGAAGAAACATATGTCCGGCACTAGTAGCTTCTAGCGTAGGTACCTATCACTACATTGGCTACATAACGCTTCTCTGAATCAGTTGTCTCATCAATTGATACATTTTTCTCCCCATTCACATATTCACGTATTCGGTTTAACGTGTCTTCATAACATTTTTGTAGGTAACGTTTACACAAAGTTGATTCATCTGGAATTGTATGACCAGTGTGACGTTCAGGAAAATCTTGTAATTTGGAATTACTTAATTTTTTTATCGGAATATTTGCACTAACAAACACTTCACATAATTCTGTATAAAAGGAAGATTACTTGTTACATGATGTCGAAGCAGTTTCTTTTAACAGTAACTGAGACACTAATCTTTTTTCACATTTTGAACAACTCGCAAATGTTTTTCTCGCGCAACATGTTGTTGTACGGTGAACCGTTTGTCTGCAGCGACTTTAACTTCGCACACTTTACAGAACAATACAGTTCCATCAGTAGAGAATGTTTCCACTAAACTCTGAAACATACTGTTTCAAACAGATTGCAGTTGACTGTTTGTTTCGGCATCTCAATTCCACAGCACAACAAATTTACACACCTCACAAACTACTCTCTTACTGCGACACTTCTAGCTCCTGAAGTCCTGACTGATGCAATCCACACGTATTGCAGATTTAATCAGCGATTCCTGTAATTGATGCGTCATAAATTCATCAGCACTGTTAGGACGCTGACCTTTGTTAATTACATGATTACCACACTTACAAAGTTACTATTTTATAAAAGATGATATAAATGAATTTTTAACCATATATTATTTTAAAATGTCCAGTAAATTCGTGAAAAAGATAGAAAGTGACCGGAATGTGCATCTAAATGTTAAAAGAATGACTTTATTATAAAAATTCATTTTAATGAGCTATAAAAACCACATGTATGTAACGTACTTATTCCAGAATGCACTTAATTTTCAATAAGCATCGTCTGTGATACTAAGAAAAAAGATGACTTTTCATCAAAATCCGGGTCCTAGCTATGAAGTTGTATTTGTCATTTCGCCAACCATCCTTTCGTCGTGTTTGTTAGGAAAACAGAACTGCTAGTCCCACCATCTCTCAGTTCACGTATGCTGTTTTATGTCCGGGAGCGGGTTCTCACACTGACCTAGTAACATTGCCTATGTCTCCAATCACACTACGTCTGCAAAACTGTATTTGTAAAATGATTAATTATTTCAATGTCTTGTATGATGCCGCATAGTTACTAACGAAATTAGGTCAGAAACAGGTTACTCTCTCCCACCTTACAAGTACAAAAGTATTATCTTCATACATTTTCATGGAATAAACCATCTAATTCGGAAATTTTTTTCGAAGATCACAGATCACAAATTGTGTTTCTTGTAATACCTCCATGAAGTGCATATTAGAAGGAATGTAATAAGTTTCCTTCCACTCTATATAGGATGATCTCAAGAAATCATTCAATAGTTTTCCATAACTCTTTCGCCATTTACTATTCTTTCCGACGGATATAGGCCATAAGACTGCTTCTAATTTGAATTTCTATTTTTTTTTTTTTTTTTTTTTTTTTTTTTTTATTTTTTTATTAAAAGGCTGGCCCCACACCCGCCAGCCCTGGTGACGATCATCCTCAGAGGCTACATCGTCTCCCCATGCACATGCGGTTAGTAAACTAAACATGCAAGGCAGAGAAAGACAGGGTGCTTGTTAGTGTAGCGATACATGCAGTTAGGTCGGGTTCCGCGATAGCACCCCGGTTAGTAATGGTTAGTACCTAGCTGGCATGCGGTGCATGCGAGCGCGTGATATTGTATCCTGGGAGTCAACACATACCGAGGTCTGTGCAGCACCCAGGGAGGGAAAGCTTGTTAGTAAGGAGTAGCTGCTGTTATGTGCTATAGGGTGTTACAGCAGTGCTAATTTAAGGGGGTTAGTAATGTACGTGCTTACAAGCTATGAAATGGTTATCTACATATAAAGGAATGCAGTGGTGGGGGCAGGTTTAGGGAGTGTTACGTACCTGTTGTGGGCTTGGGAGTATCCTGTATACCTGATCTTGAGAGAAAGGGGATGTGGTCCGGGCGTTTACGGTCCTCCTCTGTTGGCAGAAGGTTTTAAGTAGTTAGTTGTGATTCAGAATATTGAATAGGTGGGCTCTGGCATCTATGGTATCTGTGTTGTTTAGAGAACGTTCAAAAAGATGGAGTGGCGTTTTGTGTTTGGTTAGTTCAAGATGATATGTGCCGAGGTTGGCAATGAGTGGGTTATGGTGGCGGGAATTTTTGGCATAGAGGTCGGAGGCAAGCTTTTTAATGAATTCTTCAATTGTATGCATATGCAGTTCTTCGTGCAGTTTGTAGGCCGGCGCCCGTCTGGGTACGCCAGTGATTATCCTTAGGATCCGGTTCTGAAAGGAGTTTAGGCGCTTAATGTGGGTGGAGGCGGCGTATCCCCAGACTGGGGCTGCGTATGTCAGTATCGGTCGGATTAGTGTTTTATATAGGGTAAGTCCTAGTTTCGGGGAGATATGTGATCCTGTGCGAAGGAGGGGGTAGAGTCTCCTTACTTGTACTTGCGCCTTGCGCCGGCAATTTTGGATGTGTGTGCGCCAAGTGAGGCCTTGGTCCATCGTGAGCCCGAGATAGGTGGTCTGGTTAGTCCAGTTGATGTTTTCGCCAAACAGAGTTAAAGGAGGGAGTCTACGTGCAGTGCTTCTATGTGTTTGGCGCTTAGTGAATATTACTGCATGGCATTTGGCTTGGTTGACTCTGATTCGCCATTTGGCGAGCCAGTCTTCCAAGTTGGTGAGTGACGTTTGTAGCCTGTCGCGTACAAATCTAGGGTTGCCTGACTGAGCTGCGATAGCCGTGTCGTCTGCATACAAGTAAAGTGATGTGTTTGTGGTTTTTGGTATGTCGTTGATATAAATGTTGAAGAGTGTGGGCCCCAATAAACTGCCTTGGGGGACCCCTGCTTGCATAATACGTGGAGAGGAGAGTGCATTGTTTACTGCGGAGCTGAATTGGCGGTCACGTAAGTAGTTTGCGATGAGCTTTACCATGGTGTCTTGCACATTTAGAGACATTAGTTTGCGTAGGAGTCCTGGGTGCCATACCCGGTCGAAGGCACGTTAAATGTCCAGGAACAGGACCCCCGTGGTTTTATTTATGTTAAATCCGCGGGTTATGTGCTCGGTGATACGGAGTAGTTGGAGTGTGGTCGAGTGCTTGGCTCGAAAGCCGAACTGTTCTTGAATGATGATGCCGTGTTTGATTAGATGTGCGTTTAGTCTTTTAAGTATTATTTTCTCTAGCACCTTACTGAGTGAGTTCAGTAGGCTGATGGGTCTGTAGTTGGCTGGATTGGCGAGGTCTTTGCCTTGTTTGGGGAAGTGGAGGACTTTGGCCTTCTTCCAGCGCTGTGGAAAGGTGCCGCTTCTAAGGGTATAGTTGAATATTTCTGTCAGGCGGTTAATGGCGTCGGGAGGTAAGTTTTTAAGTGCTATGTTGGGTATGGTGTCAGGTCCGGGCGATTTCTTTTTTGGGAGATGCTTAATGATCCACGTAACCTCAGATGGTGAGGTTTTTCTGACTTGGTTGTGAGTTGTGGATGAGTATATGTTATTAGTTAGAGTTTCGGTCTCAGCAGTAAATTGTGGTAAACTTGGTGTAAGGTTCGGTGTTAGTGTGCGTTCCAGCTCATCTGCGAGTGCTTCAGCTTTTTCGGTGTCGGATGTCGCTATACGTTGATTGATGTGTAGGGGCGGAATGGAGGTGGGTTCGCGTGTTAGGCATTTCGCAATGCGCCAGAGTGATGTGCGGTCCGTGTCTAGATCAGCGACTGTCCTTTCCCATTGGGAGGTAAGGAAGTCGGCAGTGCGTTTTCGGATGTGTAAGTTAAGTTCACGCAGCTGTTGTAGGGCTTGAGGGCGTCTCGTATGTTGCCATTTGCGGCGGGCTTTATTGCGGATTCTTGCTAGGTCTTTGAGGTCGGTAGGCATGGTTTGAGGGCCGCGGTTACGTGCATGAATGGGGACCGAGGTAGAAATGGCATATTGTATTGTATTTTCAAGGTTTGCTACTGCTTGTTCTAGCTCGTTGCATGACGTGATTGGCGTGTTGTGGATTTCAGCCGATACAATCTGGTTAAAGGTTGCCCAGTTTGCTTTGTTGTAGTTGCGTCTGAGGGGTTGCAAGGAAGGTGCCGGAGAGCCTTCTAGGTTGATTAGAACAGGTAGGTGGTCTGAGGACAGGGCGTTGATTACTTTAAGCGTGACCCGGAGGTGTAGTTGTCGTACTAAGGTGATATCGAGGATGTCAGGCTGGTGGTTACGCTGTGTGGGTATGTATGTGTGCTCGCTTGGTGCGTATATGACATAATTGGAGTTGTTCTCATGTCTAAGGAGTTGTGAGCCAGCTGGGTTACCTGTGCGGCAATTCCAGAGCGGGTGCTTGGCGTTCAGGTCTCCGGCGATTAGGATGGGGTTGCTTAGTTGGAACAGGTCGTCCAGGTCATGTGTGTTTAGTTCGCCCGGGGGATTATACGCAGCAACAATGAGTGCGCGAGTATTATTAATTTTGACATACGTGCCCGTCGCTTCCATACGTCTTAGGGGGGGGGGGGTAGCAATGCTTGTTCGTGTTCTATGGTACGTTTGATAATTACGGCTGTGCCTCCGCCACGTCTGTCCCGGTCAGTTCTATAGGTTTGGTATCCAGCAATGTTTAGTCTGGATTTGTGGTTTAGATGGGTCTCTGTGATTAGTGCAATGTCTATGTTGTGGGTGTGTAGGAAGTCCGTGAGTTCTCTTTTACGGTGGTAAATGCCACGTGCATTCCAATTCATTATCCGTGTCATTGCAGTGGTCGTCATCGATATTAAGCAATAGCTGTTTAGGGGAGGGGGAGTTTAGTCAATTGCGAAGGCATCAAGGTCAGAGAAGAGTGCAAAGAAGCCCGAGTATGTGGCGAGCACCTCGTGAGTGAGGTGTGGCTGGGTTAGCAGAAGCGTGAGTATGTGTATGCACTCGTGCCGCGCTTGAACCCAGGTCATTCGTGGGAATGTTAGGTTTCTTTGCAGTGTGGCAGGAGTTAGGGAAGGTGGGATCGCTGGTTTTGGAGGTTGAAAGTGGGCGTGTGTGCCTTGCTGGCGGTCATGGGTGGGGGTGTGGGGTCTCGAAGTGCTGGCCGCTGGTCTCAGATTAAAGCTGTCGCGGCTCTGGGCCATATGAGGCGTTACTGGGGGGGGGCGATGTTGTCCTGTGTGGGGGCTTGTGTGTGGTCCCTGGGGGCAGTAGGGCGTGGGGGCACTTGTCCCCTCAGTCTCGCCAGTTGGCGCTGGTATTCGCGGCAACCCCGGAGTCGGGCCCCATGCCCTGGTAATCTGCACAGGGCGCAGGTTCGCCTCTCAAGGGGGACGGTGCACGAGCGAGATTCGTGCCCCCGTGCACACTTGGAGCACACGGGTTCGGGGGCGGGGCATCGCTGGAACGAGTGCCCTAACCTCTGGCATTTGAGACATTGGATGATGGTGGCTGGGGGGCGGAAATCTTCAATTGTGATTTTGAAATGCAGTAGGGTGGTGATTTGCCTGAGTTTCTGCAGGTCTTCGGTAGAGGGGACCTCGATCAGATAGATAGGGAGGAGTGTCCTGTCTCTGGCAAGGCGTCTTAGTTGTTGCACTCGTATTGTGCGTATCCCTTTAATCTGTAACTCTTCTTTGATTTCTGAAGCCGCCCCGTCCAGGAACAGTGGCTTTACCACTGCTCTGTGGGAGCGGTCCTCCCTGTGAACGTTGGTAACATTGAATAGGACCCCCTTTCCCCTCAGGAACTCGCAGAAGTTTCTATAGTCCTCCTCCCGGGTAAATCGCACCATCGTGTCATGGGAGACTGGTGCTCGGTTACACGAATAGTGCCCCGGGTTGTAGGTTCTATCAAACTCCGCGAGCACTGCAGGCATTCGGGGGGACTCGTCCTTGAACACGTAGATGGGGGACTGGTATTCCCTGGCTGCAACTTCAGCAAAGGTCTGGGAGGAAGCAGAGGGGGGTCTAGTCGGGGGGTGAGTGGACGTGCCATCGCCAGTGCCGTCAGTCTCAGCTGACAGGGGCTGAATGCCTGAGGAGGTGCTGGGTAGAGGCGAGGCAGGGGGGAGCTCTGGCTCAGGGGTGGGGGTGAGGGGTGGGTCGGGTGATTGGAGACCAGCAACGTGGTTGGGGTGTCCGTCAACTCTGGGACATGTCTTCTGTGGCTCGTCAGCCTAATAGTTGAAGGCGGCTGAGGCGGCTGATCTTGCGTAGGGGGGATGCGTCGGGGGTGGGAGGTCGGCTGTCAGTCTCGTCGGTCATGGTACCGCGTCGGGTCCGTGTCATGGCTGTTTCCAGGAAAGTTGGGTGGGTTAGTATCTGGGGATTGAAGTGATTATGCCTAAGAAGAGTGGGGAGCTTAGTCTAGTTATAGGAAAGCGGAAAGTAGAAAGAGAATGAAAGAGCTGAGAAGCGCGAGTAGTAGAGGGCCAACCCAGTCGGGCGCCTAGATACCAGCTGTAAGCTGTTGGCTGCGGCCTTACTACTCTGCCCAGTTATCAGTTAGTCCGGCACACACAGTGCCGAAGAGACGGGAGTGCCTCGGAGTCCAGCCGGTCACTGAAGAAGTCGCCCTGCCGCTCGCAGGAACCGGTTTCAGTCGGCGCAGGTAGCTTCTTCTCTCGCAGTCGGGTCCGCGCAGGTAGGTCCTTCCTCTCTCGTAGTCGGGTCCTGAATGCTTGAATTTCTAAACGACTCGAGAGGATTTACAACGCCTGGACTCTGGAATGCGAACATGGAGTTATAAACAAACAATGCTTGTCCATTGTAAGATATTGAACCTAAATACAAAATTTGATATCTAACCAACATTTTGTTTTATAGTAATGTGGTTTACTTATACACAGACATAGAGACACACACACAAGGATCTTTCTCTAAATTTTTTTTTTTTTTGAGTTCAAGGTATGTATTTCCGGTGAAATCTCGACATAAAATCTTTTGGGTGGAAACAATACTTTCTTACAACAGATAGGTGGCAGAGAAATTAAAAGTCAGCGTGAATTGGTAACGCAAATATGTAGAATTACTTTTTAGATGAATGAATATCTTAGTATAATGTGCGTGGTGGTCCCGACGGTGTCCTCTTGTTCCAAAAAGGCAACCCAAATTACAGTGAGTATGGCATTACATCTCTACTATTTTATCATGATGTTATGTACGACTACACTTTTCTGTATCAGTAATTTCATTTAAAAGGATTTTCTTAGTTACTAAATCGTGACCATTTATTGCATTGCTTGAAATGTTATATCCATGGGGTTTCTCTTATTATTATAATATGCATTTGGTCCTATTAAGATGCGACATAAAATTTTTCAAGAAAACCCTCCACCTAAACTACGCTTTACACGGAAGAAATGTTGGATATTTCTGATTTTCTGAAAAGGGCGTAACGTTTTTGATCGAAATACTACTAGGTATTCAAGATATTCTCATGAAAGGCAAAATGTAAATCTTGAATTTTTGCAAATAATCTGTGAAGTCCTCATTCGGAAGCCATTTTGTGTAGTTTTGTGTAACTGGTAAACCATAATAGACAAACAAAAGCATACTACAGGGGGAAAATGTAGATGGCTTTGAAACACGCCTTTTTATCTTAAACAATGATTTTTTGTGGCATAAGCCATTTTCGACATACCCGTGATTATTAGTTGGAATTCTTCAATTCCTTTTAATATTTTTAAAAGTGCTGTTGCTGTTCATTTGTTTCTCCCGATTTTATAAAAGGGCTATGGCAGTTTAAGGCCAGCATATAGCTTCCCTTTTCAAACACCTGCCCATCAGTTCGGTTTCCTCTGTCGCCCTTGAACGTACCACGAAATGTTTAATCAAACTATTTGATCTCGGTTAACATAAAGTAAATAGAAAAAAAATCGTTAAAATAGTTTGTAGAAGCTACATACCGATAAACGATAGTGGGAAGAGAAAGTAATATAAGCGTTACATATCAGATTTGTTCCCTAGGAATGATTTCAGATTGAGCAATAAGTATTTAGTTATGCACAACATTCGTAAAAAAAAAAAAAGTAACGAGCTATGGAAGGAATTGTAAACTTTCAAGCAGTTGCAGCAGATGACGTACTTGGGAAACTACAAACATGCAACGCACATTTTTGTCGAAAATGGCTTAGAAAAAAATGACAAATTATTTTAATGAGCTCTATATATTCCTGTAGTAATATAAGATGTGAGTGTGGGGATGGGGTGGGGGTGGGTAGATGTGGGTAGGTGCGTGTGTGTGTGCAAAATTCACTCAATATGAAGAAAAAGGGTTTATTTTTTTAATACGCCAACAGTAACATTATAAATAGATAATAGTTTAATCAAAGACTTTAATCATTTAAAAATGCAAAGTAACTCAACTTATAGTGCAGTTTAGATGGGAGAATATTCTTGAATGTCTTCACCAGGCATGTTTAAACAGCGTCTGACTGAAATATAAAATTTGTTAATTATTTTACATTTTTGAGTTGTTACACACACACACACACACACACACACACACACACACACACACACACACACACACACACACACACGCACGCACACACACACACCCACGCACGCACGTACGCGCGCGCGCACATACACACACACACACACACACACACACACCCACACCCACCCCCTCTCTCACACACGGTATTTTTTCTAAAGAGGCTTTTTGGTTTCAGTGGACCTCAAAATATGTATTTCCCAACAATAACGAATACTTCCTCTATCTGCAGTAACTGTTATTAAAAGTAAGGAGGACACGCGTCAATATTATCGTATAAAGAGAACAGACATTTCGTAATTTCAGCTTATTTTTCTTTGGTCTAGTTATTAACAATAACTAGACTAGAGCGTGGCAGCTCTGGTTCCCGGCCACGGAATATATCCAGTTGATCCTACCCATAGGCGTGGGGCTTCTCAGTCCTGGTATTCTTCCAGTGTTTAACTCACTGGACTGCTTAAGGAAGATATGCAGGAGCAGCACAGAAGATCTTTAGATAGATGTGCGAGGGCTATTCAGCACTCTTCAGTCCCCCCCTTCCCCCCTCCCCCCCCCCCCCATTATACTACTACCGCTATAAGTTACCTTTACAATATGGGGTTATATCGGTGACTTTGGAACAATTGCCCATCGGGTATTCGGTTCACTCGTTTACAGAATGTGAATGATCTTTTTTTGTCTGCTGCTTCTTAGATTTTTAAATAATCCATGACTAGATTTTCTCAAATTTAAGTGCTTCACCTGACGGAAGATACCTGTAAGTTCCTTTAATTTCCCTGCATGAGTGTGAGGAGTAATTTATTCATCCACGATTACGACTTATAATAAACATTTGAACGTTTATTCCCCAAGTTGTAATTAAATTCGACGGGCCCTTAAACCCTAATCACTCACTCACTGTAATTAAATTGTAAGTACCTTTTGCTTAATTTGAAATAATTTCAGGAAAAAATTATATCTGAATAACATAATATGTATAGTAGAATTCGTTTTTAATGAATGCTGTAATGCATACGGTATGTTGCGAATTTTAATGGGTGTAGAAAGTTGGGTGACTTTCAGATTTTTCCAAGTAAATTCTGTTTGAGGGATGAAAACTGGTATTAAATTTCGCTTTGTGATACGCTTCTCTCTCTCCCTCTCTTTCTCCTTCTCTCTCCCTCTCTTTCTCCTTCTCTCTCCCTCTCTTTCTCCTTCTCTCTCCCTCTCTTTCTCCTTCTCTCTCCCTCTCTTTCTCCTTCTCTCTCCCTCTTTTTCCCAATCTCTCCCCCTCTCTCACTCAAAGCTAGCACCTCAAAAACTGAATTTCCAATGCAACCTCAATTTTGAATATGTGGGTGGAGCCACTGTCTCCTCAGCCATGGTTAGATGGTAGAGACAATTTTAAAAAAGCCTAAGAAAAATTATGTTGCATTCATATTACCTTCTCTTCTGACTATATTACAAACTATTCTTACAAAAGCTTATCCTTCTGTAGACTTAATAATTGGATAAACTGTCAACACATTACACTTGTGTTGTAAGTTTAACAATGACACAGTAGGCTAAAGCAATAGTTAAATTGTTAGAAAGCTGGTATCTAACATGTGATGCTCTTGAAATCCCATGCTCCTTGCATGATCTCGAGGAAAAAAACCAATAGCGATTTACTACTCGAAAAAATTCTGATGTGTTGCACTCGCATGACTTTCTCTTCTCTTGTACTAACTATTCTTACAAATTGTTATTCCTCTCCCTTCTTCGTGTTAGTCTAGATAAAAATTTGTAGAAATTATCTTATTTTTAGTTTTCTTGTATATGCAAGGGGAATACGGTAGGGCGTAGGCTTTAAGCGATAGTCAAGTGTTTTGAAGCTGCTCGCTAATTGAAGGCTTTGAAATTCCGTTCTCTTTACACGGCAAAGAAAAAAAAGTGAATAACGACCTTCCATTTGAGAAAAGTTTAAGTATTGCAGAACTCACACAAATAACAAGGAATATCTCCAAAATGGTTCACTCTATAAAAATGCATTTGGACAAAGTGTGTGGTCTATCTCTTACGTTTACGAGTTATGCAAAAGTCATCAAGATAAACAGAACTACATGGGCTATAGCTAGAAAATTCAAAATATATATTTCATTTGCCATAAAAATATCTTAAAGATACATACATTTTAATAAAAATCGTTAGCCATTTTTCAGAAAATCAAAATTTTCGAAAAATTTTCCATACAAAGGTAGTTTAGAGTAGAGGAATATTCTTCAAAATCTTCCACTTTTCGTTTTTGAGTTATGCTGTTCACAGACACACACAGGGACCTTTTTGTAAAACTTATTTTCTTTTCTTTTTGCATTCAGAGGGCTTCAAAACATATATTTCCAGTGAAATCTCGACAGCAAATTTTTGGGTTGAATACAATACTTTCCCTACTTAGTATACGTAGTACAGAATGTAAAAAGTATGAAATATTCGAAAATTCTAACCAGTAACAGAACTTCTCGAAAATGGTTAATACCACAAAATATGTATTTGACATAAATTGTGTGTTTTAATGATATCTATATTTTTGTGTAAGATTTTGTCTATTTCTTAGGATTTACCAGTTATGTTAAAGTCATCCAGAATAAACAGAGCTTCCGGGGCTACTCCCAGAAAATTCACGATACATTTATCATGAAAATATTTTAAACATATGGCATTTTAATCAAAATTGTCAGCTGCTTTGAACAAATTAAAACAAGCAAACGTTTTCCACGTAAAGGGTAGTTTTGGGTGGGAATGTGCACCCTTGGAAGATGCTGAACTTAGAATATAAGTTTGGTGGTTAAGTGACATTTGGTTGAGTTACGCTGTTCACAGACACACGGACATGTTTTTTGTGGATTCAGAGAGCTCCAAAACGTGTATTTGTGCTGAAATCTCGGCATGGAATGTTTGCTAGGCAAGCAGCAGAGAAAGTAAAATATATGGCGAGTGCAGCCGCAAGATGTAAACTCCGTAGATGAAGTTGGTTGCAATGATGTAGGTACTTACTTGTTTTCATCTGTATTAAGACGTGTCTAAGTTAATAAACATGTATGTGATTTTAAGGCACAGATGTGCGGGGTCCATGCGATGTTATCCGGGCTTACAGGGGCACCAGGCAGCATGCAGCCTGGCCTAGCCTAGCCTAGTGTAGCCGACAGTTTACCTTTGACATTTACAGGCAGAGCCTGCTCGCATCCTGGGAAAAGGGCGGGGGGAACACATCGGGGAGGACCTGCGCGCACCACCTCCCCCACACAATTCTTCTTATTCAACCCTTTTTCACGGGGTGATCTCTTCGTGAGCAGTTATTGCAAGTGAATATGTTAAAATTGTTTTATATGTGATTGGTGTAGCCAAGATTTGCAACTGATATTCTCATGGATTGAAAACGGCAATTTCCAACCGTAAGTACAAACTGCATTTCTATATATCCAGCATATAACTGCTTCAAACTTTGAAAACTTACGTCTTCTGTAGCATATTTGTAGGAATTTTTAAGGAGTTGCTGTTTTACTGCTTTTCTTACCAAGAAGGCATTATTATTGCATTCCAAAATTCGACATCGAAATTGCATCGGAGCCATATGCTTTGATGACTTAGAAAACAAAAGTTTAGGTGGGATTATCGTTAAGTTTATGGCGGAAATAGTGCTGTGGCATTGGTAATTTCATTTGTAGTATGGGAAATAATATTAAATATTGTGAAATTTGGTGAGCTCTTCTTTTAACTTGTCTTAATTTTGTTCCGGATAAAAAATAATGCATCTTTGTGTGTGTGTGTGTGTGTGTGTGTGTGTGTGTGTGTGTGTGTGTGTGTGTGTGTGTGTGTGTGTGTGTGCGCGCGCGCGTGTGTATATTTAATTTCCCAACAATTAAAAAATAGGGGATCTTTCATAATTATCCTAAATACTATACCGATTCCTCCAAATTTGGAATGTATCGACTCATTTTATTCGAACGTGTGTATACAAACATTTAACTCCATACTTGAAGCACTTCGTTAAAAAGTACCTATTCTTTTTTACAATAAACTACCCATAACTTTGTACCAATTTCAACCAAATCATATACACATTTTTCTACAATAGTAGATGTAAGATTTCTTCTTAATTTCAACAGACCGGCGAATGACCACTTTTCCTATATACGCTCTAAACTTGAATGCGTGTCTACTCACTGGAAAAGACATTGGAAATATTTTTAAAAGATAGAATTTATTGCACATAATACATGTTTGCAGCATTAACTCTTTCCATATATTTCGTGCTTTTGTGTTCCGGCGTATCTTTAATGAGGCGGTTAATATTGGAATATTCCAAAGTATCACACTTTTCTTCAAGTCATCTCCATAAATATGACTTAAGTTCCGTTTTTGCGAAACTTGTTAGGGATGTCCATCGTAGTTTTTTTGTCCCTTTTCTTTTAGTTTTTTGATTGTCTTTAAATAGCAGTTGTTTTTAAATACCAGTTCGTATACACATGTAATGTTTTTAGTCCATTGCTCTTCAAAATAGTACACCTATTATGATAAATGATTTAACAGTATCTCAAAAACTTCGAAGATAAAGAAATATATTTTTAATAATTGTTATCGTAAATACTTTTAGCACATTTATTTCTCAAATTGATAATTATAATCCTTTTCAAATCATTGTAAATGTTTCAACTAACATATTTGCCAGTAAAGTTGGCAGTTGCTGATCTTTACTTTCTTTTACAGCTTAAGTATGATATCGGCTTAGAAATTCATTACCGTCAGTCCACCGGAAATGCATACCTATCTTCTATGAATAACCTCGTCCCAAACATGTATATTTTGGCAAGTAATTATAAAAATCGGAAATAGCATTTTGGAACTTCTCCATATAAACCAACCTTCATTTGTTCTCATTTTAAGCAAATTTGACACGTATTTAGAAAATTGTGCAAGTTCTTATAACATGTGATATTCAACATGCAGCGAAACACATAAAAGTTGCAAAGTTTTAGGAGACCTTTCATGTGAAGTACCCTTAATTTTATATCAAAAATGTTGAAATGCGTCCAGCGGGTCTATTCTAAGATGTGTAGGTATCTACATAAAACACGGACTTCCTCCACGTAGTGGTTCGTGTATAGCTCTGTGCGCAAAGGCGGGACAAGTGAAGCTAACAGGTGCCCTGCACAAGCGAAAGCACTTAAAAATTGATTTCTGATCGAAACAGTTGAACGTTGTTAATGCAACTTACATTGAAACAATCGTTATGCGAAGTTTTGTTGTGATTAAAGGAAAGTAGAAACAAGATACCGGTTAGTTTAGAATAATGTATTATACCTAGCTATAAGGAATACCTACCTGTTATTGTGTAATTGATAGAGTCATACGACTATTATAAGTTTTGTATATATATGATGAGTGTAACAAATATGTCCAATACAATTATTGTCAATAAAGAACCGTTTCGCCGAAAAAGAATACTTTGTGTCAAATATTTGGAGCCATCTAGCTTCTGACGAATTGATATAAATTGTGTATTATTTCACAAACTGCCACGCGAACATTGTGTGAACAATGTGTAATGCATTTTTACCTTAATTCGAATGAATTTAATCACAATTTAATGTTGGAATTTTATGCAAAGTTTAATTTCTAAGGGAGATTTGTTAACGTCACGTTAACATTAAATTGTGACGGAATTCATTCGAATTAAAGTAGAAATGCCTTATACCATTGTTCACACAATGTTTGCGCGGCAGTTAGTGAAATAATAAATCATTTATATCCATTCTTAAGAAGCTAGATGGCTCCATATATTTGACACAAATTGTGTTTTTTCTTTCTTTCTTTCTTTTTTTTTTTTTCTTTTTTTCTTTTTCTTTTTGGCGAAAGGGTTATTTATTAACAATAATTGTACTGGACACATTTGTTACACTCATCATGTAGAATCCCTGGTTAACGTGTGGCCGAAGCAGTATACCTTCCACCCGGTATGTTAATCGGTATCGATATCCTAAATGAATGAGATTGTTTAAATATAAACGGAGTCATTTTCCAGTTTTATGTTGCATAATTTCCCTGAATAAAGTGTCCAGTAAATGGTGTATTGTATATTGTGATTTAATATTATCTTTTATCTTTCTCCTAATGTGTTTAGTGGATTTTACTTAGGTAATTTTTGAAAACATTAAGGTGTAATGTTAAGTAAAGCATTATTCATCTAAAAATACAAGAGTAAATTTTAATCATTTATTACTTTCTCTAATGCCTATCCATGGTTGGTAAAAGAAACTTCGTATTCCAGTAAAAACTTTCGAAAAATACATTTCACGGTACAGGTTTCAAGACTACTAAGAGTCCTTTCCCTCCTAAAAATAAAATAAAATAGAAGGTGAGAGAGAGAGAGAGAGAGAGAGAGAGAGAGAGAGAGAGAGAGAGAGAGAGAGAGAGAGAGAGGGGGCTGGGTGGGTGGGAGGGAATATGTTGGATCAAACATCTACGTATTTAAGCATAGCATCTATAGGGGATGTCGGGTTAAGATTTTTATGAAATTCGTAAACATAGAACGAAGATTGCTATTTTATTCCTTTATACATAACAAGTATTGCTATTTTATTCTATATACCTGCACCTATATGTCTATATACATTATTAGCTGCTTGCATGGCTATTTTAAAAATAGGCAAAGTGTAAGGATTTGCAGTTACTCTTCTGAGTATAGCTCAGAACTAGTTGATGTTAGGCAATACGGTACTCGTTACTACTCGCACATAGGAGGCTGAGACCGTATTAAGGCGTCTTGCATGACATTGAAATAACGTCCCTTTACACGTAGGACTGCTATATGTAACTTGGGGGAAAATGGCGACTAACAGCGACTATTTTGGAAAGGATTTGGTCACATGAAATACATCGAACACTGTATCGAAAACTAAATATAGGCGTTTTATTCCTTATTCTAATATATAAACGTTCGTTAGAGTTCAAATGAAATATACACGCACACGCACACGCACACGCACAAGGGTCCCCAAGACATATTTCCGGCGAAATCTAGATTATGAATTGTTGAGTGGATGCATTACATCCTCTCGTATTGTATAAGTGGGTGTTAGAGAAGGTAAACATGCCTTTTTTGTACGTGGTCTCTGAAACAGCTGTTTGTCGTAATAACACGCTGAAGATAGTGTTAGTTGAGTAGCATAATAAACAAAATCCAAAGGGCAGTGACCAGTCGTACTAATTTTAACAGGGTTATAAACAAAAACTTGGTTCATAAGAGAAACACTACTTACCTGGCAGCAGTCTTTAAACGTAATATGCTCCTTCTCAAACCGCTGCCGAGATTTAGCTGGCTCAATGTTGCTGGTTTGGATTGAAGTTTCCTCGGGATCTTCACCCGCATTTAGTCACAAGCTTGTTGTTCATATAGGAGCGATCAGAATAAGCACTGCCATCTACATTTGCAACTCGCATTGTGACGGTCAACGCTTCCTAAGAGGTGTTGCTACAGTTCCTGGTGTAGGATTCCAGCGGCTGTATGTCAACAAACAACTGACTATGTCTTTTATATTTATACACTACTTACATTACATGCATTTATTTTATTTAATATAATTTAGAAAATTTTTACTAAAAGCTATTGTTTGCATCACGTACGCAAAAACGTTAGCGTACTTGATGTATAAATAGCTATGTTGGATTCGACGGAGCATAAAACGTGCATTTCCAGTGAAACCTCGATATCGAATTTCCGATAGAATAAAATACTTCCTCTGCCTACTACACATAGTTGGTAACAAACTAAAATTAACAACGTTCAGGTTAAAGCTCTGTTCAAATTAGTACGTTTCAGACCGTCCGCACAGTTTCAGTATGTTTCCACTTTTTAAGGCCAACAAATGTGGGATATTAATGCTCTCATTCTTTGAATAACTTAATTAGAATATTAAAAATATTTCAAAATAGGATGAACTACGTTATGTAGGTTACAAAAAAAAAAAAAAAAAAAAAAAAAAATAGAAAAAAGGGGAAACCAAGAGATTCTAGTGAATGGAACATTCTAAAAGATATGCTGCTAATTTTTAAACTGTTTTTCTCGGAAGACCTTTTTTGCCTTTACTATTATTTATGACTTGTTGCTTTGCTCCCAATGGTGTTCGTTGTTAGTAAGCTCCATCATTTATCAGCATGGTGGTTCCTTACCGGTATTGTAAGACAGGAAGTGTGGTTAGCCACATTATTGCTTTCTAGATTAACGTAAGAACATTTCCTGTCTTATACACGCTAATTGATTCTGTGAGTAGAATTTGTGCCATGGCACTAAAACATTGTCTACTGATTGTTTCAGGTGAACTTTATCAGATGTTAGTGCACGAAAGAGGTAGTTTACAGTGTGGCAACTTTGGAAGCAGAAATTTTTGTGGTGAGTTTATTTCCAATTTTGAAGAATAATATTCAGGCATTTTGCTAATGAAACAAATATTGTATATACCAAAAATACATCCTGTTTAAGAATTGATCATTTAATGTATACTTATATCATAAAGAGAGAAAATGTGTATGTGTATGAACGGAGGGGGGATTCCGGTGTTATCTGGGGGATGATCTGGGGGACTCCCCGAATATGAAAACGAATAAAAATAAAAATGCAAACAAATTACGGTTGCATATAGGAGAAAAGCAACAGTATGAAGCCTGTTAGGTATATACCTTGATTAGTATAAGCATAAAAATCCAAGGCTGTGAAACAACAAATACAGATCCAGAACTACCACAATAAATAGCTGACGTAGTAATAGAAATGCAGAGGAAACAAATGCTATGTATCGGACTATAAGTGAAGTCCTTCTTCAGGATAAGAGCAACGTAAATAAACCAGCTTGAGAGTGACAGGTGGCACGCATAATGCCAACCTGCGTCACAAGTACGTTACGTTTCACGTCAGTCCAGTGCGTTCATGATCTTGTAAATAGATTTTGTAAAACCTTTTTAATTTTTCGAATTTATGAATTGAAATTAGAAAGTGTTTTATAGCCCATGGGCGTCAGAAGAAATAGGGATTTGTAATGGAGAAAGAATTGTAAAATTCTGTGTAGTGGTTCTTGAGATTACCCCCTCCCCCACACACACACAGGCGCGAACGCACCCACCCACCCACACAGACACAAACACACACACACACACACACACACACACACAGACACAGACTCACACAAATACACACACATACACACACACACTCCACAAACACACACACTCCACAAACACACACACTCCGCTAACACACACACACACACACACACACAAAGACACACACACACTCCACACATACACATACACACATACATAGACACACACCCACCCACACAGACACACACACACTCCACACATACACACATACACACACATATACACACAGACGCGAACGCACCCACCCACAGACACACACACACAGACACACACACACTCCACACATACACACATACACAGAGACACGCACCCACCCACACAGACACACACAGACACACACACACTCCACACATACACATATACACAGACACACACATACACATACACACACAGAGAGACACGCACCCACCCACACAGACACACACAGACACACACACACTCCACACATACACATATACACAGACACACACATACACACATACACACGCAGACGCGAACGCACCCACTCACACAGACACAGACACACACACACTACACACACAGACACACACACACTACACACACAGACACACATACACACACAAACACACACATACACAGAAATAGACACCCACACACACACACACACACACACACACACACACACACACACACTTCAAACTTTTCTCTTGATAATACCTACCGGTGTGTGTGGTTTGTTTTGTTGGAAGTAGTTGGGGCGGTACCGTGGTGAGTGACAGCCCCGGGTTCGATCCCAGGAGACCATATGTACGTGGGACTTGGGGTGGACAAATAAGAGCAAGGGCGGGATTTTTTCGAGTTCTCCGGTTCCCTCCTCCGCTCCATCAACTGTTCCATATTCAGTTCTTTTCATCCATTTCGCCCTCATTTCATATCATCTCCCTCATTCTCGCACTTCGGGCAACGGCCACGCCATAGCCGAGTGGTTAGACCATTCGCTTCTCACCAAAGCGGCCCGGGTTCGATCCCAGGCAACCACATGTGGGATTTGTAGTGGGCGAAGCGGCGCTGGGGCGAGTTTCCTCCGGGTTCTCCGGTTTCCCCCGCCATCTCATTCCACTGGTGCTCCATCTTCATTCCATGGATCATCAGTGTGGTGCCATATGTAGTAAAAGCGGGCGTTGAGCACTACAAAAATATACTTCGGGCTGATCACGTTTCTGGCCACTCTCTGATCCAGAATCTGCCTGCTCCTCGACAATGCTCCATACCGGGAGCGTAAATAGAAAAAGAAGAGGTACAAGAAATATCTTACACTCTACTAGAGGGGGAGTAGTAATGATTCATGGGATCAGGTAAGACGTCCCGCGAAAGAAAGAAGAAAGAAAGAAAGAAAGAAAGAAAGAACGAAAGAAAGAAAGAAAGAAAGAAAGAAAGAAAGAAAGAAAGAAAGAAAGAAAGAAAGAAAGAAAGAAAGAAGCAAAACAAGAAAATCTACGCCACTGGGGAATTCGAAAACCATTCTTCCGACTTTGATAATTCTTTCATCATTGAGTACTTATGGCATAGGTTTGAAACGAACGTAGGGTGGTATTGTGAACACAGGGTCGGCGAATGCTTGTCATGTTCTCCCTACCTTACCAACTCCCTTTCTGGCTCTTGTTCATTTATGTTTTAGGCTGTACACCCCGTACAGAGAAAGTAAAACGTGGATTTCAAGTGTTGGTGTTCATCATTTCCTATTAACTATTATACTCAGTACCTTATTTAAATAAATATCCAATATTTGTCCACAAAATATGCACATGAAATAAACAAATACTGCACATTTCAGGGAGCAAGTGTACATTCTTTGACAAAGGTGACGGAAAATTAAAATCGCTAGGGTCCTATTATTTTAGAGAGTAATTGCTACAGAGGTTCTAAGCATTCGCCGACCCTGTGTTCACAATACCACCCTACGTTCGTTTCAAACCTATGCCATAAGTAGGAAGATGCCTTTATGCATTGTAGTCGAGCGGTCAAATTTATGTTTGTCGTAATTAGAACTTGGGTTCAAATCGTTGGTGAACGTTTTCCATGCACAAATATCTATTAATTTTAAGGCAACTTCCCTGGGTGGGACCACGCTACCTTGCACACCATTATACATTATATCGTCTCCCATTTGCACAAGAAAATGACTAGCATAACTATGTAGAATAAGTTTATATTCACAGACGAGGTGATATTTTCATCTACAAATGTCCGTGCTGTTGTGAACGTATGATGATAAGAGACGTGAAGGGAAGTGTTGAGTGTATTACATTACATAATCCCTTTCTCTCTCCTGCCCTAAACAGACACACCTTCAATGATGATGTTGGTGATGCCACAATTCAATTTTGAAAGAGAAGAGCTACTAATAATGAACAATAGAAATCTGCGATATGTAGCTTATACACAATTCATCTATGATGAACGTGGTGATCGGAAATAAGAAATTCAATATCTACACCATCTTCAAGTGATCTTGATTCACATGCTGGCTTTTTCAAATCCCAGTAACCTGTCCCTTTTGACTACAACAAAATAATCATTTCTTCGTTGTAACGCCCATGATTGTACATTTTGTGTACTTCGCTGAAAATCCTGGACTTCAAATTCACCGTCTCCGGCTAAACAGACCTATTTATTTTGTCTAGCAGCGAATCTGATGTTACGTTGCTGTAACTTACATACTTTATTGCAGGTGAAACGTAGGTGTGTGTAATTCTATAAAATGAAGGAACAGACATGAAGTACAAATTAAAAATCTCTGCGAAGGAACTGAGACATGTTACAGTTTAACAGAAAGAGATTATTTTTTAATTATTTTGAGACCGCCATATTCATCTGTGGTCATTAACACATTCAGTCTTCACAAATAGTAAAGGCCCCTAAACGTCGGCTGCACAGAAATCACAATTTTGACACATTTGCAACAAAAGGTAAACATAGATCGCAAATATTCCAACGCAACAAGAAATATGGCCCCCTGCCTGACCTGTTTTTTGAACTTTATTTTTGTGAAACTTAGTCGTTGGAATCAATAGAATCATTACTGCTATTACTAACCATTTCACGAAAAGACACATCCTATCACTTTCCGATTCATTTTCGCAAGTTTCAGAATTTAAAATCTCGCTAAGAGCTTCCGTAGCCAGCTCACACTTCACTCCTAGTTCGGTTGATACATTTACAATGGTATTATCAGCTTGCTTCTTGGATAACGCTGTTTCCTGCTTTTTCATGCACTATCTCGCAAAATTAACCTTACGCCCTTATTCACAAATCTATTACTCTACTGCTTCTTTGGCAATGTTCTTCGTTACGTAGACACTACACGCTCTCTAACACTTGTAATGTTCGCCTGCTTTCAATTTTAAGAAGAAGTGCAGTTGTTTTAAAAAAGAATGAGTCTACTTGTTTTGATATCCAGAAGCCAGAACGTAATTTCAAAGTCAGTTGGAGTCAAATGCTCAGAACAAAGGACGGAACTTCGGGTGGGCTCCAAATTACGCCAATTCTATTCAGCCACACTCTGAATCTGCTTGGTGATGTATCTCGATTTGAAAACTGAGCACAAATTCCTAAATGGACATGTGTGGTATATGAACACTCAAAAACACATCTAGGCATTTCCGACAGATTGGCACGCAAACTCACGTATATAATGAGACAAGTTGCTTGGCCGTACGATTATTGCAGTGAACGGCGGGCAACTAAAAGGTTGTGACGTCACTGCGTTAGAAGCCTCATCAGTAGAGGTCGGATATTGGCCACTAACAAATTCAAAAGAAGCAGGCAAAAAGGCATTAAAATAGTGAAAATAGGCACGTATTTTTAAATTCAATGTAGGTACTGCATTTTAAAGGATTATTTTCCTTGTGCAATATAGGCTTACCGCATGAAATATTTGTGAAACATACTTGACATACTGTTTGCTACCAAATGAAATAAACCTTTAAATAACGTTCATTTAATGAGTCAACATCTGAGCATGCCTGACGGAATACCGCTTTACAAAGATGAAGTGAAAACTGTGATTGGCGTTGGGAAATTGCATACGAGGAGATGAGAGTTGCTTTCGGTTCACCTGCTTTTGTCGTTCGACACAGTGAAGATTCAAGGTTTGTACACGCTTGACACTTTAACACAATTCGTCGACGTTTCACACACTTCGCAAAATGTGATTGAGTCATCTGTCGAAAATACGTTACCAAATTCCTTCACAAATTTATTCAGTTTTGCCTTTAATCCTGTGTCGATTCTTTTGGCATTGTGAAACAGTCTTCCAACAAGAAATCACTTAACACTGTTGCATTATTTGCCCAGAACAGTAGTGTTCGATGAATGAGGAAAGTAAGTTGATACATATTAAGCAGGTCAACAAAGTCACATGTTTTCACAGTTACACGATAGCTTAAGAAAGATGGGGCGCTTTAATTGCGTCGTTTGCTTTAAGTTTAATAATGATCCTGCCACCATTTGCAGAGCCAACTAGACTTCCATGACCATAATGCAATGTAAAAAAGTCACAAATTGGGGATACACAGCCTACCAGGAACAAGTTTTCGGTCGCCAAAAGCTAGCGAAAATACGAAATTGAATTTTTGTGATACGAAGTGACAGTAAGGCGTAACTCATTCAGAAAATATTGGCTAGCAGCAATATACACATTTTCATTTTTTGAATGTAATCTAAAGGTAGGTGTGAAAATCAGAAATACCGACATTAAATATGAAAAAACGAGTTAGTAAAAACGTTTTAAAATAGGCAAAGCCACCTTTACAGTATACAACAGTCCTAATATCATGATATGAATGTATATTAAGTTACTTTTGTGATATCTGAAATAATAAGGTATAGACATTTTGCCTAACTTCCGGTCTCTACTCATGACTTATTCTACAAAGTTGCGATTTCGTTACACTTGGTGGTGGAAATCTCAAGTTAGTTTCCAGCTTGCATTTGTTCGCTCACATTGTAGTGTCACTGGTGATGAGAGGTTTGAAGAATACATATAATTAATTCTGTGATTTTTACTAAGTGGTAATTATGGCTTCTAAATGTAGTGGCAAGAAAAGAAAAGTTTGAGACGAAGGTAGATGATTTCAAATAAGGTGGACAAATCAGTACTTTTTTGCTGAAGTACACTTCGTTCTGAGTCTTTTGAGACAGTGGGAGGGGTGGGTAGGTCTGTAGCAGTTTGCTCGTGCTGACAAAATGCGCTTTGCAATATTTGCGTTCCTTTCGTATATGAACACAGTTGAAACTACGTACGACCCCACAAAACGAACGAAAGTAGGAAATACAAGCAGAAAAACGAAACTCATTGGTTTTAATCTTAATAGTATGTTCAAACTTTGAAGCACGAAGTACAATAGTTTATATTAAATAAACTAATAAGAAATTAAAACCCTAAACATATATCGTCCCTTTTATGTGCCTGCAAATACAAGTAATCATAAAGTACCTTTTGAAATTGTAAATAATAATGTGTAAGTTTGATTTATGCTTCTGATCAAAGTGACGTGTGATATTGTAATGCTGTATATTTGCAAATTGAAATCCGCATATTGAACAGCAAACTTTCTTGTTTTTTGTAGCTTACAAGTTCTCTCTACCACTGTTTATGAAGCACCCATACTCGCCACCGAATGAGGCATCAGTGTAGGGGAAGGTTGGCAGGTGGAGCGAGGCGAGAACGTGTTTCAGTGGAGTGGCCCAGTTGAGCCCATTTTGCGCATGCCTGGAGTAGACATAGTCCATGTAAATACAATACATCCAGTTCGCGCTTTTATTTATTAATATTCGGCCCTTGCATGTGAAAAATGCCTGAAATAAAGAGCAGACATTCGTTTCAAACATTCAAGTTTCATAAAAGGAGATGATTTTTCTCAAACCTAAACTCCTTTTAAAATATCGTTTTATTTTTCAGTAAACAACTCCAGTAAAACAAATGTTGCTACCTACGACATGGAGTGTTAAAGTGGTAAACTTCCTGAGCGAAAGAAGCTGAAAATAATGCATGCAATATTGGTATATTATAGAGTATTCGATTATTAGGCCGCTAAATTAATATTATTGCAAATCCAATCAGTTATCGAGAACAATGTTATTCACCACATGATATCATTCTCCATGACTCAATATTCTAAATCAGATTTTATATAATTCAGTTCACATCCTCTTTCAACTTCAGATAGTACGAAGTCCAGCTATTTTGTGTGTATTTTTACTTTCTCTACTGGTAAGTAGAGGAAATATTGTATTCCACCCAAAAATTCGATGTCGAGATTTCATCGAAAATATATGAGAATGGAGTGCATTGTCAGCTAGTTCCAGCAATCCATGTACTTTCTTGTTGAAAAGTAACAGAAAGTGAAATTGAAGCCACATTGTCATAGTCTTCAAACCAACGCTTTTGGCTATGTCTTCTCACTTGAAGTATTCTCTTCCTATGGCATTTAGCTCTCTAAGTACTTCTTCATAGTTTGACAACATTATTTTAGCAATTGCTAGGTGCCCACTCCAACTCTCTTCTAGAAGATGCACAATGGCTCTGCCTTCATATAAGGTTGCAGTTTTGCCTCACCGAAAGAAATCGTGCAACATAGCTCATTAGTAAAATAGAAGTGTCTTCAGGTATTTCAGATACAGTTTTAACACTGCTAAGTGTAATCTATGATTGTAACAGTTCAGAGAAGCATATGTTGCACTCTTAGGTATGTACGTTAAACATTCCAGAAGGTTTTTATCTTAAGGTGTATTCCAAAACATTTAAAACGTTCCTAAAGATTTTTATCTTCTTTAAGGTGTATTAAAAACATTTAAAAATAGACTCCTTTCGGTCCCCTCCTATATATTAGAACTGCCACACAGTGCCAGCTCATTGACGGCCAAAAACTGCATTACTTCCATTTATGGTTTAACATAGTAATTTATTTCTCAAGTGTGATTTCACTAATGTTGACATCGAATTACAGGTTTCTGTGCGAGTTTCATGTTTCTTCCACATTGACATGCCACGGATATGAGTTTCTGACATTTGGTGTTTTGAAAACCCACGGTTGGCATGTGAGGCATTTTTCCAGTTTCTGAAACTTTTGCCAGTATAGCTTCTCTCCTTTGTTCCATAAAGCATGCGGGCATAACAAAATGCAGCATCTTTGAGAACTGCATACTGCAATCAAGCAAACTACTTATACCATTCAGAGCTAAAAACTACGCCTATTGCTTTGTTTAGGGTAATCCTTTAGATAAACTTGCTTTCACCTCTCTGTGTTAAACAATAACTAATCAGCTAGTGTTACACCACTGGCCCCTGATTGGTGTGGACTGTGTTGCTGGAAACAACTTGGTTTTCTTGCTGCTCCTCTCTTTTGCGTTTGCCAAAGAAATCTCTTATGTCCATAATGCATGCACTCACTGTCCTCGCCACTACTTCTTTTATTTTATTTTCCTGATTAGCCTCCCCTTATGTAGGACTTTACACCCACTATGACTTACAAGCCCGTACCTAGGTTCAGACGCCTGTCGGGGAGCAGAGGAACCTATGGACCGGACAGAGTGGCGGCGCCGTGGCCGAGCGGTTAGCGCGCTCGCCTACCACCTAGGCGGCCCGGGTTCGATCCCAGGGACCCGCATGTGGTATTCGTGGTGGACGAAGCGGCGTCAGGGCGGGTCTTCTCCGGGTACTCCGGTTTCTCCCGCCATCCCATTCCACCGGTGCTCCATCTTCATGTATCATCAGTGTCACCGCCTGCGGTGCCGTAGTAGTAAAAGCGGGCGTTAAACACTACAACAACCGGACAGAGTGAAGACATGGATGCTGGTCGTGGGCCAAGCATCAGGTATGCTAATGAGGAAGAGGATGATATGAAATACAGGCAAAATCGATGAATGGAAAGGTGATAATGGAACAATTGGTGGAATGAATGGCGGGGGAAACTGCTGAGCCTGGAGAAAACCCGCACAGACGCTTAGTTCTATTAGTTTAAAATAAACACAATGCACTACAATCTGTAAGCTCATTCTTCAAAGTTCGAATTCATTGTTGAGAATGGTGGCGCGGGAAGACGAAGCGACCGCACGTGTGTAAGCAGATGATTTCCAAATCCCGCGGATCATGCTATGTATACGTATGTTAGATTGTGCTTTAGCGGCTTCGTGAGTGGAGAGGTTTGGATATTCGGCACGCTGGAATAAGGCAATGGATAATTATTACAGCATTGTTACTATTGATATAGTCTTTAATACATGGTCATTTTAGTTCTTAATTTACTCTGAAATATTTCTAAAACTTCAAAACAAGAAAGGACAAATGGGGATTCTCTCAATACGGGCAAATTTTTTGCAGATGGGCGTTGCCCGGCCTGGCCCCCCTCTGGATACGGCCCTGTGTTTATCTGTGTTGACATGAAGATATAAGAACAAGAGTTTGTAGGAATGGTTAGTACAAGAGTAGAGAAAGTCATGTGAGTGCAATACATCAGATTTTTTATACATGTATTGCTTAAACCTATACACAAGTAACACCTTCACTATTTCGCTACATAACTTCCTTCACATTTACATACTTCTGCCAACGATTTGGAAGCTTGAATATTCCTTGTTCAAAAAAAGTTGGTGGGCGTGTCATCAGCTAATTGCGCACATGCTCCCCAGTTTTCGAACCCTTGTCAAACTCGCGGTGTAAGGCTTAGCGTTGTCTTAGAGAAGGATGAGTTCTCTGATGCGCATACGACGCCTTTTGTTTTGGTAGGCGGCTTTTGCTGGCCTTAACAATTGGCAATAGTAAGCCACATTCATCTTACGTCAATGGTGAAGAAAATCAGCGAGTAAAACTCCTCTGTAGTCGAAAAACAGCTGCGAAAACTCTTGCTGCTGAAAGGCGGGTTTTGGCGTTTACTGGACAGGCTTCAACCTTTATTCGCCATTCTTTGCTCGCCATTCTGGATTCCGGAGTGTAATGATGGACCCATGTCTCATCACATGTAACAATGCGCTTCAAAAAATTCCCCACTTCTTGCCGGAATCGATTCAGAAGTCTCTCACAGATCTCTGCTGCTGGGTTTCCTAAAACCAAGATGTTCTCTGATAATGGTATGAGCACTCCAATGCTGACACGCACGTCAACAGTGCAGCAGCGATCACCTTCAATAAGCTCTTGAACGACATGAATGTTGTCATCTGTGAGATTTGACCTTGGGCGCGACCTTCTTTTTCTAGTGTTCCTCGGCCGCCCTAGAATTGTATGGCCCAAGTAGGCACTTGACTCTGGGATACTGTAGTATCTCCGAATTGTGGCTTCAAACGAGTTAAAATCTCTGAGGCTTTAACCCTTTCATTGGTTAGAAACTTGATAAAAATGCGTTGTGCAACAGACGAAGGAACCTATTGTTCACTCATGGCTGTACTGCCGCCAAAACGCATCAAACCTCCTCCCTAACAGACTGACCTTCAACCCTCCACTCCTCTATCCCCCTAGGATCTGCTTGCGCAGTATTCTGGCAAAAGTACCATTTATATTTGAATCACCCTCAACCCTAGCAGTTATTTGTATTGTTTATACTTTCAAATATATATTTATATCTTTTGTTGTTGTTTGGTATGCTTGGATTTGAGTGTTTAGGGCAGCGTGCAGTTTGAGGAAGCTGGATTTATCATTACATTATATATACAAAGTGTGGCAAAAAAAACCGACATGTTGTGCGAGAGGGCAAACTGATCGGTTTTTAAAAAGAGAACCCCTGTCCGGAAATGCACAAGGGTGTGGAGACGTTACCTGAGCCCTGAGGGTGCCGCGCCTCAATCTGAAGGCTCAGGTTAACGTAAGTGTTTGCTCATAAAATTATATTTCATAACTTTTCTTAGCCAATTTCTTTAATTAGTGTATTTTATTTAATAAATGTAAGCCGAGTGCAATTGTAACCTCGCACTGCTACAGTGAAAGATACGACGGTTGCGATAACAGTCAGACAGAGAACGTCAACACAATGATACAATCGCAATGTTCATGTACGTACGCACTTTAAGCTTCTTGGTGATGCTCAAATGAGGTGGGATGATTTGTTAATAAATAAATGCATGAAAGGAACCCTTTTTTGCGTTCAGTCATTTATATGTCGCCTTTAACATCATGGGTCATATCGGCAGCCCTTTCCTTTCATATAAACCCATTGGCAATGATGTTATCTCAGTTAATTGTTGTGTTAATTATTGGGTTTTATTTTGAGTTGTTAAATTTATACACATTCATATTCTCGTATATACCTACTTTGAGACTAGGGAGTATAAGGAATAATCTTGGTTAAGAAAAAATTACTATCTCCAGACGGGAATCGGACCCGGGACCTCTAGATTTGGAGGTTAGCATGTTAACCACCAGATCACAGAGGCACTCAGAACGGTTCTTGCTTAGCGATTAAAGCGCAGTTTCTTATTCAAGAAAATATATTTGTGAATGTTATTCAAATTAGATTGTAGCAAAATTGGTTTGCTGAAAGCAGACACTCACAAACTTCCACTTTTAACTGTCAGTGAATGCGGTAGTCCTTAGCAGTTTCTGGATTAATTACGTTTTTATTTACTGCATGTGCCCTGAGAGGTGTTGAAATGCAGATGGAGAGTCCAGGAGAACAATAATCAGCATTTTGATTACTTAGATGATACTTATCTACTGATACCATATATATGTATACTCATTACTACATTCCTGCATAATAAAATATGCAAAATCTGTTCCGAAATAAATTTTATAAAGGAAACACAATATGTTTAAAATTCAGGATGCATTACTACAATAAAGAGGGGGGAAAAAAACTAATGGGTTTTAATTGCTTTTCCACTGTGCGTAAATATTGTGCACGCTCGGTCTAAACCCAACTATAAGTAGGCTTAAAAGTGTTGTTCCCTACGCGGGTAGCGAAGGGGACTGATCTAGGGAGCAAGGCATTTGAGTTGGTGGTTCAAATCCCGCCAGGACCATCTTCCCTTACTGTTTTTTCCCTTCCCCCCCCCCCCCCCCCCTCTTCAAATTGTCCTCAGTAACAGGCAAATGACGGAGAGGTACAATGAACATAGGCCAGGAGCATTTCTTTTCTTAACTTCCTTTACCAGTTATCATTTCGTGTATCACCAGTGTTTACCACCTGTGATGCCGTACGCAGCAAGAACGGCCGTTGAACACTACTAAAATGATATTAACCACCCGAACAACCTGATACTAATGTTGACTGCGTTCAGTGAAATCAAGTTACCCACACCAGTGTCACGCTACTTTGATCTTGATCAAAGAAAGAAGTGGAAAATTCTATTCACGTCACTGGCTGAAATAAAATGGCACATGTAATGTGATCGTAGCTGCTGGTGAGTGGTGCATTTGACCTGGTTGCTACTACAGTATCAAAGGAAGGCGATCCTCCGACCTGTGATGAAACTGAACGGCGTGATACACTACACAGCGATGCGAGGTATAGTGTTTTTATTTTCACCAGTCCACTTATCCACTTTTTGTGTTACTCTGGGTCTGCGTTCACAAGCGTATGAGACGGACGTCAGTGTTACGTAATGTTACATTCAAAACAAGTTGTACGCACAACCAGTAGCTTTTCTTTCAATAAATTACCTGTTTCTATTAAACGAATACTGAAAAATATACCAGGAGGAGTCAGTGCACAATGTCAGTGCACTCAAACGCAGACATGATTTTAAAGCACTTTTGTACTTACATTAGTCAGATTCAGAGCAGATGATGCTGTAACTCTCAGGTCGGAATCTGAGGGTGACCCTGAGCTATCATCCCCAAATTTGCCATCAGACTATCACAACAGCATCAATGAGACAGTCCGGTTGCCAAAGCGTTTCTTCTTCCTGATTCACATGTCTGATGAGCCAATGCTTCGCAGTATCACCCGTATCTACAATCATATTGACACTATTTCTTTTCACGAACGAAAATCCCATTTCTAAAAGCAGTGCAAGGAATTTCGTTCGCTTTAATTGTAGCAAATCAGTGGTGACAGCACTTACCGCTTATTTACTGTCGGTTGTTCATTATTTAAGAAACATATGCACTTTAGAACGAATTGCACACTTAACGAAATCGTGTGTGTGTGTGTGTGTGTGTGTGTGTGTGTGTGTGTGTGTGTGTGTGTTGTGTGTTGTGTGTTGTGTGTTGTGTGTTGTGTGTTGTGTGTGTGTATCACTCAGTGGCAGCTGAAGCATGAGTGCCAGCATTACTTCGCCGACATTTTTTGAGATGATTAACGTCATTTAACCTAACTAATCCCTAGTGCAACAGCCCTCACGGGCCAAGACTTGCCGCCCGGTCGCTGCGTCATGAGTGGGGTGCAGTACTGGAGAGTGGGACGTGGTCGCGCCCCGAGTCTTCCCGGTCAGTTAAGTGGGTCTTAGCGACCTGGGGTCGCTACTTCTTTATCAAGTAGCTGCTCATTTGGCCCCTCCGAGACCTAACGAGGCTGAGTGCACCCCGTTGCGGACCTCCCAGCGGGGGACAAATCCCCATGCTGGTATCGGGGTTCGATCCCGGGTCCTCCACGCCAGAGGCAGGCGCGCTACCTCTGCGCTAAGGAGACGGTCATTTAACAACAGGTGGGCGATATTCGACAGTAAATAAAAGAAGTTGTTGAAATGATGCTCAATTATTGATGCAATATACATATACAACACCGCCACTGGTAGAGCCTTTACCTTTCACAAACTATCTTGCCCTTATTTATGTTCGAAAGTGTTAAAAACTATGCTTGCCTTTTATTTTCAATCTGTTATATATAACCCTGGTCATAAGAAATATCGTAAACATAGGTACCTTAATCCAAATTGATATAGCAATTTTTGAGTAAATCAAAATGTTAGAATGAGACGGTATTTATACCGTGCCCGAGATAAATATAAATGAACGCTATAACACAGGATTAGTTCCAGCATTTCTTTTTATTTTAGAACCATTCACAAGGCAAGTGTCAGAATTAATATAAGTTATTGTGTAAACGTGTACATGTAAAGAATCATAAATGTTAGTGTATATATTTGAAAGAATAAGAAATAGCCCAGGTAGAATGCAGTTTATAGGAAAAATTTGAAAAGATTTCGCTTCAGAGACAACCCGAGTCGTTGAACCGAATTAGTTCTGCTTGAAAGAGCGACAACCGGTCGCCAGCCAAATTGTAAGCTCCATTGTTAGGCAGGATTATTTCTTTGTAAAGCAAAAGTCGTAAAGCTGCCTATCAAGTTTGTTCGAAATGCTACCACAAGGGGCAGGACATGACATTTCAGCGGCAAAGTCTCGTGTTGTCCACCGACATGTTTGGTCCATAGCCAATCAGAAAATTTAGAAATACAAAAATTTGAAGTAATCAGCAGAACCCGCTCCAATGAGAGTGAAACTCAACAATTTGATGTGGAGGGAACTGAAAATGCCTTTCGTATTCCCGTATGTGGGGTAGTTTGGGATGGGGGATTTTGTTGAAAATCTTCGTGTCGCATCCTTGGAAAATGCTGAACCTACACAAAGTTCGGTAATCAACTGACTATTCGCTTTGGAGTTAATAAACGCACGGTCACAGTTCGTTGCTATACTGCTTCCATCCAGTAGGAATCGACTCATATCTAAATTTAGCCAATCAGAGACACCAGAATATCTTTTCCACGTGGAATAAATCATGTGATAGGAGCTGGTTCCACTTTACTGCAGGGAACACCTTAGTTACGGTGTCAGTCTAATTACAAAATGGACTGTACTTCGTACTGCTCCACAGGCTATGGCAGTGAATGGGGAAGGGAAACGTTCCCGGCCCAAGTTTAGGTCATGTGTCAGTCCTGAGGATTGAGGAAACTCGGAGATGGCATTTGCTGCCACGTGTAGGTATACTCTGTCAGCTGTGATATGGCCAAAGCAGGAAGTAAAGTGAGTCTATCACAATCCCACAGGAGGTGTAGAGTGCAGCCCAGAAGGCTGCCTTGTTACCAAAGATTAGGTTTCGAGCATTTTAGCACTATGAACCAAACTTGGAGATACCTCGTATCTTTTGTCTTTATGTTGCATAACATTTATAAAGAGAGATATTAATGCTAATCACAACAATTATTTTGCTTATGTGGTTACAGTTGTTATGGTAACAATTTTAGGAAATGATAGAAAATAAGTGAAAATAAGGGGTTAACAACCACAATAGCAATAATAATAAACACATCTATATTGTGACTGATAACAGTTGTGTCTAGAATGAATTTTCTTGAAAATGTCATCTGCGTTCTTTATGCACACATAATTCTACGTCATATCATAATTATACTTTTTTTCATTAATAAGGCTTTTAAACCTTCTATTTAAGTGAATAAAAAATTCACTTTTGTAGTTGCTAAATTAAGTTGACGACTATTAATTCCTGCCTTTGACGTGTTCTCCTTTTTTCGCAGCAGTTTCAGGAATTGTACCAAAAAAGGTTGCCCTACTAAATGCGTGTAAAATAATGTTGCAGTAATCACCATATAGAAAAGAAAAAAAAAAAAAAAAAAAAAAAACTGGAAAAGTTGATACATTTTTAAAGAAATAAAAAATAACAGCATTAAAGATGTTAAAAAACACCAGAACACTTGAATTGAAATATTGTTTGATTTTACAGATTAAAAATTAGAATGTTATGACTGTAATTTGGCTGCGAGAATGTTTTAAGCATCTGGAAACAGTGTAATGACTACAATTTATTTACTTATAAGTAAATCCTGTTGAACCTCATTGCTTCATGCTTCTCTAAAACTACGATAAGTAATGAGCATAGCAAATTGTTTCCAGTAATTCTTTCGAACACTTACACACGTTATCGAAACTCTCGTGTGGGAAAAAAATTACTTGAAAGGAAGTGTTACGTAAAACACATGCGGTGTATATTCCACGTTACCACATGGTTCACACTTAATTGGAAAGTCAAGGAACATCAGAGAATGTCGTAGGAATAAAAATAAGGGTCGGGGAAAATCAAGGAAGCTGTTTCATATACAAGGGCAGTTCAGTAAGTAATGCAACACATTTTTTTCTGAAACAGGAGCTGTGTTATTTAGCACTCAAATACACCATATTATTCCCCAATATTTTAGCTACACAGCACTGATTTTCAACGTAATCTTCATTCAGTGCTACGGCTTTACGCCACGTTGAAATGAGGGCCTGTATGCCTGCACAGTACCATTCCACTGGCTGATGTCGGAGCCAACGTCGTACTGTATCAATAGCTTCATCATCCACGTAGTGCGTCCCACGGATTGCATCCTTCATTGGACCAAACATATGGAAATCGGACGGTGCGAAATCGGGGCTGTAGGGTGGATGAGGAAGAATAGTCTACTGAAGTTTTGTGAGCTCCTCTCGGGTGCGAAGACCTGTGTGAGGTCTTGCGTTGTCATGGAGAAGTTTGTGTCTACGAACACGCTGAAGTCATTTCTTCAATTTTCGAAGAGTAGCACAATACGCTTTAGAGTTGATCGATTGACCATGGGGAAGGACATCGAATAGAATAACGCCTTGAGCGTCCCAGAACACTGTAGCCATGACTTTACCGGAGGAGGGTATGACATTAAACTTTTTCTTGGTAGGGAAGTGGGTGTGGCGCCCACTCCATTGATTGCCGTTTTGTTTCGGGTTCGAAGTGATGAGCCCATGTTTCATCGCCTGTAACAATGACAAAAAATTGTCACCATCAGCCTCATGACGAGCAAGCAATTCCGCACAGATGGTTTTCCTTTGCTCTTTATGAGATACGCTTTGCCCAACAACTCACCGTGCTTTTGTTCACTGCCAGATCACCGTAGATGTTCTGCAAGCGCGTATGAATATCTGAGATGCCCTGGTTTTCCGCCAAACGCAACTCAATCATCTCCGTTACAGGCGCCATTTTAACAGCTCCTTAAAGCGCTGTCACCTATCGGAAGTCAATGAAACTGTACGAGACGAAGCAGGACCTTCTAGATACCGGACCTGACACTGGGATTCAAGATAGCGGCCTATGTGGTGGGAACTACTTATAAACAACTTGTCGACAGGCTACGATTTAAACGCAGTAAAGTAAAAATGTGGTGTAATAACACGCCTATTTTGTGAATATGGGCTGTGTTAAATACAAAAACACTGTCTTAAACATAACCTCAAGTAAACAAAAGATAATGACATTTAATGTTAAAGGATAACCCATGGGCAATGAAATATATAACCTTAAATAACATTCATGCAATCTACAGTTTTACATGCCATTATGTAACTGCATTACACACTCAAATTACAAAGAAGATAGACAAAACAGCAAGCAGCATGTTACTTAAATAAAACAGAACTGTTGACATTGAGTTGACTCAGAATTATTAATCATTGTTTACACTGTTTTTCACACTTGCACCACGTACATAATGTTATATACCACCCCAAAACATATACTGGATAGCCGATATACAAATGCTGCTATTTAGAATGATTAGCTACCTACTAAATTCAAAAGCTTTAGGGTGGAATTTTGCTTTTACTTTTACTGAAAACTTATGATAACTCAGTTTGCAACAACATATTACTCAGTACTTCATAACACTTCATTTTACAGGGGGAATCCACAAAAGCAGATGAAATATTAAAAATAATAACCCTAAAACAGCACTGTAAATGAAATATATAAAATACGTAACCTTAAATCAGCATTGTAAAGCAACTTTGCTATAGTCTACAGTTTTACATGCAGCAACATAACACACTTCTTCTAAACTTCAGCTACACATTTAAATCACAAAGACAAAAGATAATGTATAAATACAAGCAGCATACTACTTGCATGAAGCAAACTGTTAGTGTTGCAGCTGTCACTAATTGAGCTCACTCGAAATTATTGTCTTTCACTATTCACCATGTTATATATACACCGGCAATTAACACACATAACGCTGCAATTTATAGTAATTAAATGCTGAATTTACAAGCTTTACGTTGCAATTTACCTTTTGTTTTAACTGAAAGTTTCTCATTTTTAATTTGCATCCGGGAATGCAACAGTTACGGGGCATTGCCTTGTTTGAGGTTAGGTTGAGGTATGACTACAATAACATACACTACTGCAACAGTTTTTCTTCAACAACCTCTCACCACTGTAATCGTGACACAAATTGTACTTGCAAACTTATAAAGTAACCACACTATAGGCTAATGTAGCTATAGTCTTAGATGGAACACAGTAAACATGGAACACGTGGATAGCACACGGCACAGTCAACACGTTAGGTAGGTATTAGATTTATTCTCGTTCCCTATACTGCCCAAATAAACGTTTTTAAACACTCGCTTTGCTAATATGAAGACAAACTTACATAGGAATTACTCTAACAAACAATAACTCAAAGGCATAGAAAACAATACGAAGGATATCGTGTGGAAACACCTCAGAAATCACGACCAACAGCCGGCGCCATTTTTGTACAACTGGAATGCCAGTGTCAGGTCCGTTAATCCAGAGGGTCCTGGACGAAGCGGGAATGTTTGAAATTGCTCCTCAAGAAATCTCCGACTTTTTCAACCAAAATTAGCCGAGAAGAAATGTGTTGCATTACTTATTGAACTGCACTCGTACTTGTATCAAAAAGAGAGGGAAATAGCTAGTTTCCAGAAAAATGCCAGGGCCACATGGACTGTCTTATAGTACGTTTTGCAAGAAGGAGAAGTACACAAATGTGGATTCATTGAAAGTCTTGCTTGTTTTTAATTGTCTTGTGAAATCAGCTCAACTGGAATACTGTTAAGTAAGTTATAACATGGTACTATTATGCAGCAACTAAAGAAGAAAATGCCATAAAAACAAACATTCAAATGCTGGTGAAGAAGAAATTTAACTGATTTAACTAATTTGTTTGTATTTTGAGCTTACAGATGTTTTACATATATAGCTAAGATACAATGGAAACTATTATCTTAATTGTAATTGTAATATTGATACATAGCGTTTTGTCAAATATAGAAAAATTGAACAAGGAAAGCGCCTGACGGCAATAGGTTGATACAGACCGAAGAAAAACAATACTTAGTTTCAATTGATCATTTTCTTTTAACTTAAAAGTTATCACTTTCTGACTTCAATACGTTTCTTTACAAGAAATTTGCTCTACCATATTCAAAAACCTAACTATCAGGGACAGTATCTTAATACAGTCATAATAACTCGTGAAAAGCACTATATGAAAAATAGTGTGAACCACGCATACACAAATTTCAGGCACTTTTTGAGTCTGCGTATTCCAATGTATATTGCAGAATGTGAAACGGAAGTTCCAAGAAATATGTTATTCTCAGCCTCCTCATAGTAATTGAAACCCTGGCAATTGATATTCCTGTTGGAAGTATGTAGTCCAAGAAGAGGCTGCGGGGCATCCTGTTAGAGCACATGTGGCCGAAAAGCTGTAGTCCCAGAGCTGCTCTGTTCACACACATACACGCACGCGATCTCTCTCTCTCTCTCTCTCTCTCTCTCTCTCTCTCTCTCTGTCACCCAACCAGTTATTTTCAATACAACTTGCCTAAACTAATGAAATAAAGTAATCTGGTCTCGGTTCGTGGACCCTTGTTTGAAAGAGCGGCAAATTGAGTTATCCCATAATTCGGACTCTTTCGCACTTATAGTGATGGTGTGAGTAGTTCCTATACTTCTCGTTTTCAGATTATTTTATTTTTCGTAGTATTCGAAGATCTAAAATATGACATTGATTTTGTAAATTATACAGAATGCACAGTTAAGAAAACAGTAGAATGTATACCTTTGGATGGGTATGTATATGTATATGTATGACAAACAAACCTGTGCAATGCAATGTCAGGCAGCAAGAACGCTCTAGCATGCATAGATGAACGTGCTTTCGTCATTCTGAGAGGAGAGGAAGCTTTAAACCGACGGATCCCCCTATCTCTTGATAGGAGTTCACATGCATTCCATGGATTGGTTTCAAACCTATCAATGGGCTTACTAGTCCAGCTACATTAAAGAGGAATCAAGTTATCGGCGTTCGTAGTGCATGTGAGACACAGTATGGGGAACCGGTTCTTCTGTCCGTCTGCTGTACAGACAAAAGGTGCACAACTTCACTCTTTTGGTAGCTCACCTACTAAGCGTACTTATTAAGATAAATTGTGTTAAATAAGGAACTATAGCCTTTCTCACTCTTAGATGACAGTATGGAGTTAAATGGGATATGTCTGTCTCTATCTAGCGCATACGAGTTGCCATTAGTTTCGTCCTTTTCTACTCTCGCGCTGTTGCCAGGTTCCTAATAGCATGGTGTAATATTCAGTTGTTGCAATTTCAGGTTTCAGCGCATTATACTATGTTGAATTTTTTCTCTATCAGGTTATATCCTTTTTAGAGTCATACATTTCTATTGGCCGAAATGTTTACACTTCGGCATTTGCTGTTTCAGTACTATCACGCACTAACTCTTTAACTACTAGAATAAGTTTATATTATTTCTTAGCTAGAGTAAATTATGCTGCTTCTACCTACCTACTTTGAATTCTCTACGTTTACTCAGTCAAGTGTTACAATTTTAAAAATTATTTTTTTTCGGAAACGTTTATATCTGTGCACTGCAAAAGTTACGCAGTGGGGAACTTTTTTATCGTTGAGTATACATCGGGGACCAAGCGAGAGCAAATGTTGAGGAGGGTTAGAAACAGTTTTTATAATAAATCAGAAGCCTGTAACCTCTTGGTTTCATCGTGTAAGGCAAACAGAAGGCATTCACCTATTCAGTGAAAGGTGTCAAGCGTGACACAGAAGGTAGCAGTAAAAGTTGTCATCGGTTCGTAAAGAAGCCTACGTGCTTATACTTTGTGAATCCTGTGAAGTGTTATTAAGTTATTTATTTAAAATTTTCCGTAAATATCTGTAGCTGTGAATGGGGAAGCTAGGAAGTGACGATATATTGGAAAATTAACAAGTAAGGCACGCCAGATAATAATGAATCTGTTAGGTTATTTTTCAAGTTAAATGAGTGTTAAGGCAGTAAAAGAAACAGCTAAAGCTAACGGGTGTTCAGAAACAGTAGTCCATTAGATTAAAAAGGAACTAATGAAAGTACTTTAGAACGCCACGAAAAAGAAACCAAAAAGGGCGGGATAACAAAGAAGAAAAAATAAAAATAAAAAGTAAACGCTAGGTTAACGCAATATGATAGGATAGTGCAAAACGGAGTGCGGCGAATTCTTACATGATTTGGGTTTCGAATAGTACATGTTGCAACATTGCACCCCATTTAACATCTATTGTCTTCCAAGGTTGAGATGCGCTTTAATTTATATCGCATAATAACCTGTTCCACGAAGCAACAAATGAGCAGCGACTACTGCACATGGCAGTTAAAAGATACACAGCAAACTTATGTGGAGCAGGGTTTGTCAGGTATCTCCAACCCATGACCCTCTATCCCATCGCATTCAGCCCACACTGATATTTGCTCTATCCCATAGCATTCAGCCCACAGTAATATTTGTTCTATCACATTTCATTCAGCCCACAGTGATATTTGCTCTATCACATCGCATGCGGCCCACACTGATATTTGCTCTATCCCATAGCATTCAGCCCACAGTGATATTGGCTCTATCCCATAGCATTCAGCCCACAGTAATCTTTGCTCTATCACATTTCATTCAGCCCACAGTGATATTTGCTCTATCAAATCGCATGCGGCCCACAGTGATATTTGCTCTATCACATCGCATGCGGCCCACAGTGGTATTTGCTCTATCACATCGCATGCTTCCCACACTGATATTTGCTCTATCCCATAGCATTCAGCCCACAGTGGTATTTGCTCTATCACATCGCATGCGGCCCACAGTGATATTTGCTCTATCCCATAGCATTCAGCCCACAGTGATATTTGCTCTATCACATCGCATTTGGCCCACAGTGATATTTGCTCTACCCCATAGCATTCAGCCCACAGTGATATTTGCTCTATCCCATAGCATTCAGTCCACAGTGATATTTGCTCTATCACATCGCATGCGGCCCACAGTGATATTTGCTCTATCCCATAGCATTCAGCCCACAGTGATATTTGCTCTATTACATCGCATGCGGCCCACACTGATATTTGCTCTATCCCATACCATTCAGCCCACAGTGATATTTGCTCTATCCCATAGCATTCAGCCCACAGTGATATTTGCTCTATCCCATAGCATTCAGCCCACAGTGATATTTGCTCTATCCCATAGCATTCAGCCCACAGTGGTATTTGCTCTATCCCATCACCTTCAGCACACAGTGATATTTGCTCTATCCCATCGCATTCAGCCCACAGTGGTATTTGCTCTATCCCATAGCATTCAGCCCACAGTGATATTTGCTCTATCACATCGCATGCGGCCCACACTGGTATTTGCTCTATCCCATCGCATTCAGCCCACAGTGGTATTTACTCTATCCCATCACATTCAGCCCACAGTGATATTTGGTCTATCACCTCGCATGCGGCCCACAGTGATATTTGCTCTATCCCATCGCATTCAGCCCACAGTGATATTTGCTCTATCCCATCACATTCAGCCCACAGTGATATTTGCTCTATCCCATCGCATTCAGCCCACAGTGGTATTTACTCTATCCCATCGCATTCAGCCCACAGTGGTATTTACTCTATCCCATCGGATTCAGCCCACAGTGGTATTTGCTCTATCACATCGCATGCGGCCCACAGTGATATTTGCTCTATCCCATAGCATTCAGCCCACAGTGATATTTGCTCTATCACATCGCATGCGGCCCACACTGATATTTGCTCTATCCCATAGCATTCAGCCCACAGTGGTATTTGCTCTATCACATCGCATGCGGCCCACAGTGATATTTGCTCTATCCCATAGCATTCAGCCCACAGTGATATTTGCTCTATCACATCGCATTTGGCCCACAGTGATATTTGCTCTATCCCATAGCATTCAGCCCACAGTGATATTTGCTCTATCACATCGCATGCGGCCCACACTGATATTTGCTCTATCCCATAGCATTCAGCCCACAGTGGTATTTGCTCTATCACATCGCATGCGGCCCACAGTGATATTTGCTCTATCCCATAGCATTCAGCCCACAGTGATATTTGCTCTATCACATCGTATTTGGCCCACAGTGATATTTGCTCTATCCCATAGCATTCAGCCCACAGTGATATTTGCTCTATCACATCGCATGCGGCCCACAGTGATATTTCCTCTATCCCATAGCATTCAGCCCACAGTGATATTTGCTCTATCCCATAGCATTCAGCCCACAGTGATATTTGCTCTATCCCATAGCATTCAGCCCACAGTGGTATTTGCTCTATCCCATACCATACAGCCCACAGTGGTATTTGCTCTATCCCATCACATTCAGCACACAGTGATATCTGCTCTATCCCATAGCATTCAGCCCACAGTGATATTTGCTCTATCCCATAGCATTCAGTCCACAGTGATATTTGCTCTATCACATCGCATGCGGCCCACACTGATATTTGCTCTAACCCATAGCATTCAGCCCACAGTGATATTTGCTCTATTACATCGCATGCGGCCCTCACTGATATTTGCTCTATCCCATACCATTCAGCCCACAGTGATATTTGCTCTATCCCATAGCATTCAGCCCACAGTGATATTTGCTCTATCCCATAGCATTCAGCCCACAGTGATATTTGCTCTATCCCATAGCATTCAGCCCACAGTGGTATTTGCTCTATCCCATCACCTTCAGCACACAGTGATATTTGCTATATCCCATCGCATTCAGCCCACAGTGGTATTTGTTCTATCCCATAGCATTCAGCCCACAGTGATATTTGGTCTATCACCTCGCATGCGGCCCACAGTGATATTTGCTCTTTCCCATCGCATTCAGCCCACAGTGATATTTGCTCTATCCCATCACATTCAGCCCACAGTGATATTTGCTCTATCCCATCGCATTCAGCCCACAGTGGTATTTACTCTATCCCATCGCATTCAGCCCACAGTGGTATTTACTCTATCCCATCGGATTCAGCCCACAGTGGTATTTGCTCTATCACATCGCATGCGGCCCACAGTGATATTTGCTCTATCCCATAGCATTCAGCCCACAGTGATATTTGCTCTATCACATCGCATGCGGCCCACACTGATATTTGCTCTATCCCATAGCATTCAGCCCACAGTGGTATTTGCTCTATCACATCGCATGCGGCCCACAGTGATATTTGCTCTATCCCATAGCATTCAGCCCACAGTGATATTTGCTCTATCACATCGTATTTGGCCCACAGTGATATTTGCTCTATCCCATAGCATTCAGCCCACAGTGATATTTGCTCTATCACATCGCATGCGGCCCACAGTGATATTTGCTCTATCCCATAGCATTCAGCCCACAGTGATATTTGCTCTATCCCATAGCATTCAGCCCACAGTGATATTTGCTCTATCCCATAGCATTCAGCCCACAGTGGTATTTGCTCTATCCCATACCATTCAGCCCACAGTGGTATTTGCTCTATCCCATCACATTCAGCACACAGTGATATTTGCTCTATCCCATCGCATTCAGCCCACAGTGGTATTTGCTCTATCCCATAGCATTCAGCCCACAGTGATATTTGCTCTATCACATCGCATGCGGCCCACACTGATATTTGCTCTATCCCATCGCATTCAGCCCACAGTGGTATTTACTCTATCCCATCACATTCAGCCCACAGTGATATTTGGTCTATCACATCGCATGCGGCCCACAGTGATATTTGCTCTATCCCATCGCATTCAGCCCACAGTGATATTTGCTCTATCCCATCACATTCAGCCCACAGTGATATTTGCTCTATCCCATCGCATTCAGCCCACAGTGGTATTTACTCTATCCCATCGCATTCAGCCCACAGTGGTATTTACTCTATCCCATCGGATTCAGCCCACGTGGTATTTACTCTATCCCATAGCATTCAGCCCACAGTGGTATTTGCTCTATCCCATCGCATTCAGCCCACAGTGATATTTTCTCTATCCCATCACATTCAGCCCACAGTGATATTTGCTCTATCCCATCACATTCAGCCCACAGTGATATTTGCTCTATCCCATCACATTCAGCCCACAGTGATATTTGCTCAATCCCATCGCATTCAGCCGACAGTGGTATTGGCTCTATCCCATCGCATTCAGCCCACAGTGATATTTGGCGGCGCCGTGGCCGAGTGGTTAGCGCGCACGCCTACCACCTAGGCGGCCCGGGTTCGATCCCAGAAACCCGCATGTGGTATTCGTGGTGGACGAAGCGGCGTCAGGGAGGGTTTTCTCCGGGTACTCCGGTATCCTCCGCCATCTCATTCCACCGGTGCTCCAACTTCATGTATCATCAATGTGACCGCCTGCGGCGCCGTACTAGTAAAAGCGGGCGTTAAACACTACAACAACAGTGATATTTGCTCTATCCCATAGCATTTAGCCCACAGTGGTATTTGCTCTATCCCATCGCATTCAGCCCACACTGATATTTGCTCTATCACATCGCATTCAGCCCACACTGATATTTGCTCTATCCCATCGCATTCAGCCCACAGTGGTATTTGCTCTATCCCATCGCATTCAGCCCACACTGATATTTTATCTATCCCATCGCATTCAGCCCACAGTGGTATTTGCTCTATCCCATCGCATTCAGCCCACACTGATATTTGCTCTATCCCATCGCATTCAGCCCACAGTGGTATTTGCTCTATCCCATCGCATTCAGCCCACACTGATATTTGCTCTATCCCATCGCATTCAGCCCACAGTGATATTTGCTCTATCCCATCGCATTCAGCCCACACTGATATTTGCTCTATCCCATCACATTCGGCCCACACTGATATTGCCTCTATCACATCGCATTCGGCCCACAGTGTTATTTGCTCTATCCCATCACATTCGGCCCACAGTGATATTTGCTCTATCACATCGCATTCGGCCCACAGTGATATTTGCTCTATCACATCTCATTCGGCCCACACTGATATTTGCTCTATCACATCGCATTCGGCCCACAGTGATATTTGCTCTATGCCATCACTTTCGGCCCACATTGATATTTGCTCTATCCCATCACATTCGGCCCACACTGATATTTGCTCTATCCCATAGCCCCTCCGAATGAGTGTCGCCTTGTCGTGGCGGAGGGGCTCAGTACCTGAACCAGACGGCCTACTAAGTGTTCTTTCGACTACTGGTAGGCAAGAGGTGAGGGAAAGCAAAGAACATTCCAAAGGGTAGATGGGGCTCGGTAGTCTTGGTCGACAACTCATCTAGGAGAAGAGGACTCCGAAATCAAGCTCCCCCAGGGGCTCCTACTACGGTAGGTACGGGTTTGGCGTACCCGGGGCCCCGAGCCATACTCTCGATTGGGTTCCTCCAAGAGGTGAGAGGGCACATGCCAAACGCCCAATCAACTTTGGTCCACTTTTGTGTTTGACCTCCCACCTGTTACCTCCCTGTACACAGTCTGATGGATAACCTACGCGCGGGTCGTCGGAGGATGGGGTGACGCAAGTGGTGACTGGGTAATCGCGTAAGTCCCAGCCGCTGGTTATCATGTAGGATCTGTGTGCGTATCCGCTGATAAAGGTCAGTCCCGGGGAGGGGCCATTGCATGAGCTGATGCGCTCCTGAAGGCGATTGGGTCCCTCTGTCTATACATTGGGAGGTGAGACCCTAGGGTGAGCAAGGTCCAGGCCAGGACTCTCACCTAAGCCGGGGTGGCGCCCAGGAAGTGAGCATGCCATCGGAGACATCTGCAATGGTGGAGGATGACATCGCCATGAGTTCACAAAAAACTCACAACAAACAAAATTTTAAAGTTAGTGTAAAGGAAGTAGCTGAGTCGAGTGGTCCTCGCTACTTAGTTATATCTCGAACTGAGGGAGATAAGAAATTTTTATCGGTGAGCCCATTTACCATTCAAAAGGGTTTGGATAACATTGCTGGTCCAGTAAAGTCATGCACTAGATCTCGCAATGGCACGCTCCTGGTTGAAGCACATTCAGCTACCCAAGCAGCTAAAATACTGAAAGCGAACATGCTAGCAAGTTATCCTGTACGTGTCGAGATGCACAGAACCTTGAACTCCTCGCGCGGTGTGATAAACACCCGTGCATTGGAAGGATTACCCAATGAGGAGATTCAAGAGAATCTGACGCAGCAAGGCGTCATACACGTTTACCGGGTTCAACGTAAAGAAGGTGGTGAGTTAAAGCCAACTAATACCCTGTTCCTGACCTTTGATCGGGTAGATCTCCCGCAAAGGATTAAGGCAGGGTATGAATCCATCGAAGTTAGGCCGTTCATCCCGAACCCACTCAGGTGTTTTAAGTGCCAGCGCTTTGGACATACCAGCCAGCTTTGTAAGGGACTAGCTACATGCCCTCAATGTGGAGATGAATCCCACGATGGTGCATGTACTACAGCTCCTACATGTGTGAACTGCAGAGGTGAACATCCATCTAGTTCCTGAGACTGCCCCCGCTTTGTAGAGGAAAGAGCGATCCAAGAGATACGGGTCAAAGAGAAGGTGCCCTTCTCAGAAGCCCGGAAAATCTTGCGTCTACGCCAACCCTCTGTTCCTAGATCTGGAACCTATGGCTCAGTTGCAGCTAAAGCGGTAGCGAGCAGAGAGATCGCAACTCAGACCAGCGATTTCAATGGGGCAACAATTTCCGAAAAAACACTTGTTGCCCGCAGCTCTATACCAAAGCCCTCAACATCAGCGCGCACATCTGTATCAACGTGTACAAAATCTGTTGGTGAAAAAAATTCAACTGTTCGATCACCAACGAAAATGCCAAACTCGACACAGAAGACCAGCAAACCTGTTATTTACAATGCCTCGCCGATAAAGTTTAAGAAGAACTACACAAAGAACGATTTCCTCAAGGAAGATAAGGCTCATCCCAGTACATCAAAGGGATATAAGAGTCCAAGGAGATCTCCTCGAAGATCCTCTTCTGGGGAATCTTCAGGGGTGGACTCAGACCGGCGTCTTTCATCTTCGCCGGTCCCCATTAGCAACCGGTTCGAGACACTCGAACCCAAGTTTGCTATGGGAAGACGCACGTCCTCGGCAGAGGACATGGATTTGGACCAATCTGCCCACACTGGGAGACCCCCAGTGGAAAAGAGGCGCGAAAAAGCGTCCAAAAAGAACGTCAGCCCAAGAGAGAAAAGGGCTAAATTAGTTCGACAACCGCCTGCTCCAAAGTAATGAAGAGTTACCTTGGAATTACCTATCCCATACACAATGCAATATGACTATCCTACAATGGAACGTACGTGGCATTCGAACTCAAAGGCCAGAACTTGAGCTCTTGCTCAAAGAAAACGAACCTCTGCACGCATGTTGCAAGAGACTAAGCTGCGTCCTCAAGACGCTTTCCATCTAAGGCGATACACCCCAGTACGGTGTGATGTTACACCAGAAGAGGGTGTTCCGGCACATGGCGGCGCTATGATACTTGTGAGAGATGACATATATATGCAATCTGTACCAATACAGTCAGATATCCAATCAGTTGCAATAAGGATTGTACTGCCAGACATCCATTTCACCATCTGTAATATATATTTGCCTCCGTCCCATGACCTCTCGCACATTGATTTAGAAGATCTAGTTTCCCAGTTGCCAACACCGTTTCTGTTGGTGGGAGACTTCAATGCGCACCACCCACTTTGGGGTTCAAGTCGCGCTTGTGCGAGAGGTAAACTCATTTCCGATTTCTTGGACAGTCACAACCTAGCTCTCCTCAACACTGGAGAGCCTACATTCATTTCGGACTCCCACAGCACCTTCTCACACCTTGATCTTGCAGTTTGTTCACCTCAGTTGGCAGTCTCCTTACAATGGAATGTCATCTCTGATTTACACTCTAGTGACCACTTCCCATGTCTTATTAGTCTCTTGACGCAACATACATACTCCACACGTATGCCCAGGTGGCGTTTGGACCATGCCAACTGGAACCTTTACACCCAGTTGGCTGTCTTTACCTGCAACGAGCACGACTCAGTGAATAATTTGGCGCAGCATCTCACGGAGACGATTCTCTCTGCTGCTGAACAATCGATTCCGCGGTCGACTACACACCCCCGTCGATTCCCCGTCCCCTGGTGGACGGAAGAATGTCGGAATGCCATTCGTGCTCGAAGGCGTGCACTTAGGGTTTTCCAACGTCACCCTACTTTGGAAAACCTAGTCGAATACAAGAAAATGCGCGCCAGGTCCAGACAAGTCATTAAGGATAGCAAAAAGTCATCATGGAGCAAATTTGTAGCTTCATTTAACCGACACACACCTTCCTCGGTTGTGTGGGATAGATTAAGGCGTGTTGCAGCTAAAACGACCCAAATACCAATAGCGGGACTAAAAACAGCCACAGGAGCTGTTGTTGATTCATTTGAAGTGGCCAATACCTTTGGCAGTGCTTTCGCACAAGTGTCTAGCTCGGAAAACTATTCCCCTGAGTTCCTTCCATTTAAAACTCAGGTGGAATCTCAAGGCTTCACGTTTCGTTCTAGAAACGTAGAAGATTACAATCGCCTTTTCACCATGGCGGAGCTGGAGCATTCCCTGAAATCTTCACGATGTTCAGCACCAGGACCGGACGGTATTCATGTACAAATGTTACAACAGCTCTCTCCTGAAGGTAAGGCATTCCTGCTTGAGGTCTATAATCGTGTTTGGGTTGACAGTATACTCCCAGAAAATTGGCGGGAGGCCACCGTTATTCCCATCTTAAAGGCTGGAAAGGACCGTCATCTTCCCTCCAGCTATCGTCCTATTTCCCTCACCAGTTGCGTTTGCAAGGTGATGGAACGCATGATCAATGGACGATTGGTATGGTGGTTAGAAAGTCGTAACCTACTGACTAACATCCAGTGTGGATTTCGACGACGCCGTTCAACTGTTGACCATCTTGTGTCAATATCGACACAGATAATGGACGGCTTTATGAAGAACTGTCAAACCGTTGGCATATTTTTCGATCTCGAGAAGGCTTATGATACGTGCTGGCGAGCAGGGATTCTACGTTCCCTGTATGCCTGGAACATACGTGGACGCCTACCACTTTTCATTCAGGAGTTTATGAAGGACCGCTTTTTCCGAGTAAGGGTCGGCTCGGTTTTTTCTAATTCTTTTGTTCAGGAGGAGGGAGTACCTCAGGGTTCGGTGCTAAGTGTCACGCTCTTTGCTATAGCAATTAACTCCATCTGGAAATGTGTTCCACCTGGAGTTTCGTCATGCCTATTCGTAGACGACTTCGCTGTCTATTGCACTTCTCAGCGCACGGCGTTCTTACAACGGCGCCTGCAGCAATGTTTGGACAACCTTAGAGAATGGAGCGTGAAAAACGGCTTCCGTTTCTCAACTGAGAAGACAATCTGCGTTAATTTCTGGCGCCGTTGGAGACGATTACCACCTTCGCTCCTATTTGGTCCAGATTCACTTCCCTTCGCAGAAGAGACGCGCTTCCTGGGTTTGATCTTGGACAGGAAGCTTAGTTGGTCGTCGCATATTGCACAGCTAAGAGCGAGATGAGACCGTTCCCTAAATATTATGCGAGTACTGAATGGCAAATCGTGGGGAGCGGATCGGACAATTTTGTTGCGAATATATCGCGCATTGGTCCGATCCAAGCTAGACTATGGGTGTATTGTTTATTCGTCAGCACGACCATCTGTGCTGAGAAGATTAGACGTGGTCCATAATAGGGGCATCCGCATTGCAACAGGAGCTTTTCCAACAAGCCCAGTGGTGAGCCTTTACGCCGAGTCCGCAGAACCTCCTCTGCAATATCGGCGTGAGATTCTCTTGGCATATTATGGTTGTGCGCTTAGATGTATGCCTAAGCACCCAACGTTCGCTTCTTTTTTCACCACCACGCTAAGAGAACGATATAGAAATAGCTCCCTTAATCCAAAGCCTGCGGGGTTCCGTTTCCAAGAGCTCCTAGTGAAGCTTGGAGTGGAACTGCCTGTGATGTTCGCCAAGGGCGAGAGACTTTACCCCCCTTGGCTATCTGGTACGCCCCATGTAGATCTTGGGATGACCGTACACCAGAAGTCCACGATGCCTATTTCAAGTATCCGCACGTGTTTCTTAGAATTTTTGTCAGGCTACACTGACCGTCGATATATTTACACCGATGGGTCAAAGGGCTCCAACGGTGTTGGATGTGCTTATGTTTATGGAACCGAACCATATACATTCGGTTTTCCAAATAGCACCTCCATTTTTTTGCAGAGCTTAATGCAATTTATCGAGCCGTTTTGTATGTTCGCCGTCGTAAATTAGGTGACTGCCTGATTTTGAGCGATTCCCTTAGTGCACTGCAGAGCCTTTGTCAGTTGTACAACTCCCACTCTATTGTACAACGTATCCAGGATGCCCTCCATGTTTTACACGCTTCTGGCGTTGACGTAGTGTGTGCATGGATTCCTGGTCACGTAGGTTTGCCGGGGAATGAAATGGCAGATTTAGCAGCAAAGACGGCAACTAAAGAACCCAGTATTACCATCTCACGTGTTACTTCGGAAGACTTTAGGCTTGAAGTGTGGAGAGCGTTGCTGTCGTCCTGGCACGACGATTGGTCAGCTCTCCGCGGTAATAAGCTTAGAGAAGTGAAAGAACTTCCGATAAACTGGGTAACTTCCTGTCGCACATCTCGTCGCGAAGAGGTTAGTTTGGCTCGATTAAGTATAGGGCACTGCAATTTTTCGCATGGTTACCTATTTAAAAGGGACCCTGCGCCCCTATGTTCGCTGTGTGACAACCTTTTGTCAGTTCGCCACGTGTTGCTAGAGTGTTGCTCTCTAGCGCACCTTCGGGATTCTCTGCAGCTGCCTGCCAGACTTGCAGAGGTCCTAGCGGACGACAAAACAGCGGTTGATAGAGTTTTTAATTTTTTAGCGGAGTGCAATATAAATTTGAGGATATAAAATTTTTTAATTATCTGTTTCTGCTTTTGGACATATTTATCACCTTGTTTCATATCTGGCTATTGCCACTGATTTTTACCTTTGGAAACTTTCCTTGTTGCTAGTATTTTTATTTTTGAGTGAAATTTATATCTGGCTATTGCCATGGATCTTTTAAGGGCGCTGATGACCTAGAAGTTGAGCGCCCTTAAACCAAACCAAACCAAATCTATCCCATAGCATTCAGCCCACACTGATATTTGCTCTATCACATCACATTCAGCCCACAGTGATATTTACTCTATCACATCGCATTCAGCCCACAGTGGTATTTGCTCTATCCCATCGCATTCAGCCCACAGTGATATTTGCTCTATCACATCGCATGCGGCCCACAGTGATATTTGCTCTATCCCATCGCATTCAGCCCACAGTGATATTTGCTCTATCACATCGCATTCGGCCCACACTGATATTTGCTCTATCACATCGCATACGGCCCACAGTGATATTTGCTCTATCACATCGCATACGGCCCACAGTGATATTTGCTCTATCACATCGCATACGGCCCACGGTGATATTTGCTCTATCCCATCACATTCGGCCCACACTGATATTTGCTCTATCCCATCGCATTCAGCCCACACTGATATTTGCTCTATCACATCACATGCGGCACACAGTGATATTTGCTCTATGACATCGCATGCGGCACACAGTGATATTTGCTCTATCACACCTCATACGGCCCACAGTGATATTTGGTCTATCACATCGCATGCGGCACACAGTGGTATTTGCTCTATCCCATCACATTTAGCCCACAGAGGTATTTGCTCTATCCCATCACATTCAGCCCACAGTGATATTTGCTCTATCCCATAGCATTCAGCCCACAGTGATATTTGCTCTATCACATCGCATGCGGCCCACAGTGATATTTGCTCTATCCCATCGCATTCAGCCCACAGTGATATTTGCTCTATCCCATAGCATTCAGCCCACTGTGATATTTGCTCTATCCCATCACATTCAGCCCACACTGATATTTGTTCTATCACATCGCATTCAGCCCACAGTGGTATTTACTCTATCCCATCACATTCAGCCCACAGTAATATTTGCTCTATCACATCGCATACGGCCCACAGTGATATTTGCTCTATCCCATCGCATTCAGCCCACAGTGATATTTGCTCTATCACATCGCATGCGGCCCACAGTGATATTTGCTCTATCCCATCGCATTCAGCTCACAGTGGTATTTGCTCTATCCCATCGCATTCAGCCCACAGTGGTATTTACTCTATCACATCGCATTCAGCCCACAGTGGTATTTGCTCTATCCCATCGTATTCAGCCCACACTGATATTTGGCGGCGCCGTGGCCGAGCGGGTAGCGCGCTCGCCTACCACCTAGGCGGCCGGGTTCGATCCCAGAAACCCGCATGTGGACGAAGCGGCGTCAGGGCGGGTTTTCTCCGGGTACTCCGGTTTCCCCCGCCATCTCATTCTACCGGTGCTCCATCTTCATGTATCATCAGTGTCACCGCCTGCGGTGCCGTAGTAGTAAAAGCGGGCGTTAAACACTACAACAACAGTGATATTTGCTCTATCCCATAGCATTTAGCCCACAGTGCTATTTGCTCTATCCCATCGCATTCAGCCCACACTGAAATTTGCTCTATCCCATCGCATTCAGCCCACAGTGGTATTTGCTCTATCACATCGCATTCAGCCCACAGTGATATTTGCTCTATCCCATCACATTCAGCCAACAGTGATATTTGCTCTATCCCATCACATTCAGCCCACAGTGATGTTTGCTCTATCCCTTCGATTTAGCCCACAGTGATATTTGCTCTATCGCATCACATTCAGCCCACAGTGATATTTGCTCTATCCCATCGCATTCGGCCCACAGTGATATTTGCTCTATCGCATCACATTCAGCCCACAGTGATATTTGCTCTATCCCATCGCATTCAGCCCACAGTGATATTTGCTCTATCCCATCGCATTCAGCCCACACTGATATTTGCTCTATCACATCGCATTCCGCCCACAATGGTATTTGCTCTATCCCATCGCATTCAGCCCACACTGATATTTGCGCTATCACATCGTATTCGGCCCACAGTGGTATTTGCTCTATCACATCACATTCAGCCCACAGTGGTATTTGCTCTATCACATCACATTCGGCCCACAGTGGTATTTGCTCTATCACATCACATTCGGCCCACAGTGGTATCTGCTCTATCACATCACATTCAGCCCACAGTGGTATTTGCTCTATCACATCACATTCGGCCCACAGTGGTATTTGCTCTATCACATCACATTCAGCCCACAGTGGTATTTGCTCTATCACATCACATTCAGCCCACACTGATATTTGCTCTCTCACATCACATTCGGCCCACAGTGGTATTTGCTCTATCACATCACATTCAGCCCACACTGATATTTGCTCAATTCCATCACATTCAGCCCACACTGATATTTGCTCTATCACATCACATTCGGCCCACAGTGGTACTTGCTCTATTCCATCGCATTCAGCCCACAGTGATATTTGCTCTATGCCATAGCATTCAGCCCATAGTGGTATTTGCTCTATGCCATAGCATTCAGCCCATAGTGGTATTTGCTCTATCACATTTCATTCAGCCCACACTGATATTTGCTCTATCCCATCACATTCAGCCCACACTGATATTTGCTCTATCCCATCGCATTCAGCCCACAGTGATATTTGCTCTATCACATCGCATTCAGCCCACAGTGATATTTGCTCTATCACATCGCATTCAGCCCACACTGATATTTGCTCTATCCCATCACATTCAGCCCACACTGATATTTGCTCTATCCCATCACATTCAGCCCACAGTGATATTTGCTCTATCCCATCGCATTCAACCCACAGTGATATTTGCTCTATCACATCGCATTCAGCCCACACTGATATTTGCTCTATCCCAACGCATTAAGCCCACAGTGGTATTTGCTCTATCACATCGCATTCAGCCCAGAGTGGTATTTGCTCTATCCCATCGCATTCAGCCCACAGTGATATTTGCTCTCTCACATCGCATGCGGCCCACAGTGATATTTGCTCTATCCCATCGCATTCAGCCCACACTGATATTTGCTCTATCCCATCGCATTCAGCCCACAGTGGTATTTGCTCTATCACATCGCATTCAGCCCACAGTGATATTTGCTCTATCCCATCACATTCAGCCAACAGTGATATTTGCTCTATCCCATCACATTCAGCCCACAGTGATATTTGCCCTATCCCATCACATTCAGCCCACAGTGATGTCTGCTCTATCCCATCGCATTCAGCCCACAGTGATATTTGCTCTATCGCATCACATTCAGCCCACAGTGATATTTGCTCTATCCCATCGCATTCGGCCCACTATTTGCTCTATCGCATCACATTCAGCCCATAGTGATATTTGCTCTATCCCATCGCATTCAGCCCACAGTGATATTTGCTCTATCCCATCGCATTAAGCCCACACTGATATTTGCTCTATCAAATCTCATTCAGCCCACAGTGATATTTGCTCTATCCCATCGCATGCGGCCCACAGTCATATTTGCTCTATCCCATCGCATTCAGCCCACACTGATATTTGCTCTATCCCAACGCATTCAGCCCACAGTGGTATTTGCTCTATCACATCGCATTCAGCCCACAGTGGTATTTGCTCTATCCCATCGCATTCAGCCCACAGCGATATTTGCTCTATCACATCGCATGCGGCCCACAGTGATATTTGCTCTATCCCATCGCATTCAGCCCACACTGATATTTGCTCTATCCCATCGCATTCAGCCCACAGTGGTATTTGCTCTATCACATCGCATTCAGCCCACAGTGATATTTGCTCTATCCCATCACATTCAGCCAACATTGATATTTGCTCTATCCCATCACATTCAGCCCACAGTGATATTTGCTCTATCCCATCACATTCAGCCCACAGTGATGTTTGCTCTATCCCATCGCATTCAGCCCACAGTGATATTTGCTCTATCGCATCACATTCAGCCCACAGTGATATTTGCTCTATCCCATCGCATTCGGCCCACTATTTGCTCTATCGCATCACATTCAGCCCACAGTGATATTTGCTCTATCCCATCGCATTAAGCCCACACTGATATTTGCTCTATCCCATCAGCTATAGCCCGCACTGATATTTGCTCTATCCCATCGCATTCAGCCCACACTGATATTTGCTCTATCACATCGCATTCAGCCCACAGTGATATTTGCTCTATCCCATCACATTCAGGCCACAGTGATATTTGCTGTATCCCATCACATTCGGCCCACAGTGATATTTGCTCTATCCCATCACATTCGGCCCACACTGATATTTGCTCTATCACATCGCATTCGGCCCACAGTGATATTTGCTCTATCCCATCACATTCGGCCCACAGTGATATTTGCTTTATCACATCGCATTCGGCCCACAGTGATATTTGCTCTATCCCATCACATTCGGCCCACACTGATATTTGCTCTATCACATCGCATTCGGCCCACAGTGATATTTGCTTTATCCCATCACATTCAGCCCACAGTGGTATTTACTCTATCCCATCACATTCGGCCCACACTGACATTTGCTCTATCACATCGCATGCGGCCCACAGTCATATTTGCTCTATCCCATCGAATTCAGCCCACAGTGATATTTGCTCTATCACATCGCATGCGGCCCACAGTGATACATGGTCTATCACATCGCATGCGGCAAACAGTGATATTTGCTCTATCACATCGCATACGGCACACAGTGATATTTGCTCTATCACATCGCATGCGGCCCACAGTGATATTTGGTCTATCACATCGCATGCGTCACACAGTGATATTTGCTCTGTCACATCGCATGCGGCACACAGTGATATTTGCTCTATCACATCGCATGCGGCCCACAGTGATATTTGGTCTATCACATCGCATTCAGCCCACAGTGATATTTGCTCTATCACATCTCATACGGCCCACAGTGATATTTGGTCTACCACATCGCATGCGGCACACAGTGGTATTTGCTCTATCACATCGCATGCGGCACACAGTGATATTTGCTCTATGACATCGCATGCGGCACACAGTGATATTTGCTCTATCACATCTCATACGGCCCACAGTGATATTTGGTCTATCACATCGCATGCGGCACACAGTGGTGTTTGCTCTATCCCATCACATTTAGCCCACAGTGGTATTTGCTCTATCCCATCACATTCAGCCCACAGTGATATTTGCTCTATCCCATAGCATTCAGCCCACAGTGATATTTGCTCTATCACATCGCATGCGGCCCACAGTGATATTTGCTCTATCCCATCGCATTCAGCTCACAGTGATATTTGCTCTATCCCATAGCATTCAGCCCACTGTGATATTTGCTCTATCCCATCACATTCAGCCCACACTGATATTTGTTCTATCACATCGCATTCAGCCCACAGTGGTATTTACTCTATCCCATCACATTCAGCCCACAGTGATATTTGGTCTACCGCATCGCATTCAGCCCACAGTGGTATTTGCTCTATCCCATAGCATTCAGCCCACAGTGATATTTGCTCTATCCCATCACATTCAGCCCACACTGATATTTGCTCCATCCCATCGCATTCAGCCCACAGTGGTATTTACTCTATCCCATCACATTCAGCCCACAGTGATATTTGGTCTACCGCATCGCATTCAGCCCACTGTGGTATTTGCTCTATCCCATCACATTTAGCCCACAGTGGTATTTGCTCTATCCCATCACATTCAGCCCACAGTGATATTTCCTCTATCCCATCGCATTCAGCCCACAGTGGTATTTGCTCTATCCCATCGCATTCAGCCCACAGTGATATTTGCTCTGTCACATCGCATGCGGCCCACAGTGATATTTGCTCTATCCCATCGCATTCAGCCCACACTGATATTTGCTCTATCCCATCGCATTCAGCCCACAGTGGTATTTGCTCTATCACATCGCATTCAGCCCACAGTGATATTTGCTCTATCCCATCACATTCAGCCAACAGTGATATTTGCTCTATCCCATCACATTCAGCCCACAGTGATATTTGCTCTATCCCATCACATTCAGCCCACAGTGATGTTTGCTCTATCCCATCGCATTCAGCCCACAGTGATATTTGCTCTATCGCATCACATTCAGCCCACAGTGATATTTGCTCTATCCCATCGCATTCGGCCCACTATTTGCTCTATCGCATCACATTCAGCACACAGTGATATTTGTTCTATCCCATCGCATTCAGCCCACAGTGATATTTGCTCTATCCCATCTCATTCAGCCCACAGTGATATTTGCTCTATCCCATCGCATGCGGCCCACAGTCATATTTGCTCTATCCCATCGCATTCAGCCCACACTGATATTTGCTCTATCCCAACGCATTCAGCCCACAGTGGTATTTGCTCTATCCCATCGCATTCAGCCCACAGGGATATTTGCTCTATCACATCGCATGCGGCCCACAGTGATATTTGCTCTATCCCATCGCATTCAGCCCACACTGATATTTGCTCTATCCCATCGCATTCAGCCCACAGTGGTATTTGCTCTATCACATCGCATTCAGCCCACAGTGATATTTGCTCTATCCCATCACATTCAGCCAACAGTGATATTTGCTCTATCCCATCACATTCAGCCCACAGTGATATTTGCTCTATCCCATCACATTCACCCACAGAGATGTTTGCTCTATCCCATCGCATTCAGCCCAATGTGATATTTGCTCTATCGCATCGCATTCGGCCCACTATTTGCTCTATTGCATCACATTCAGCCCACAGTGATATTTGCTCTATCCCATCGCATTCAGCCCACAGTGATATTTGCTCTATCCCATCGCATTAAGCCCACACTGATATTTGCTCTATCACATCACATTCAGCCCACAGTGATATTTGCTCTATTCCATCGCATTCGGCCCACAGTGATATTTGCTCTATCAAATCCCATTCGGCCCACAGTGATATTTGCTCTATCCCATCACATTCAGCCCACAGTGGTATTTGCTCTATCCCATCGCATTCAGCCCACACTGATATTTGCTCTATCCCATCACATTCAGCCCACAGTGATATTTGCTCTATCGCATCGCATTCGGCCCACTATTTGCTCTATTGCATCACATTCAGCCCACAGTGATATTTGCTCTATCCCATCGCATTCAGCCCACAGTAATATTTGCTCTATCCCATCGCATTAAGCCCACACTGATATTTGCTCTATCACATCACATTCAGCCCACAGTGATATTTGCTCTATTCCATCGCATTCGGCCCACAGTGATATTTGCTCTATCAAATCCCATTCGGCCCACAGTGATATTTGCTCTATCCCATCACATTCAGCCCACAGTGGTATTTGCTCTATCCCATCGCATTCAGCCCACACTGATATTTGCTCTATCCCATCACATTCAGCCCACAGTGATATTTGCTCTATCCCATCACATACAGCCCACAGTGATATTTGCTCTATCCCATCACCTATAGCCCGCACGGATATTTGCTCTATCCCATCGCATTCAGCCCACACTGATATTTGCTCTATCACATCGCATTCAGCCCACAGTGATATTTGCTCTATCCCATCACCTTCAGCCCACAGTGATATTTGCTGTATCCCATCTCATTCGGCCCACAGTGATATTTGCTCTATCCCATCACATTCGGCCCACACTGATATTTGCTCTATCACATCGCATTCGGCCCACAGTGATATTTGCTCTATCCCATCACATTCGGCCCACAGTGATATTTGCTTTATCACATCGCATTCGGTCCACAGTGATATTTGCTCTATCTCATCACATTCGGCCCACACTGATATTTGCTCTATCACATCGCATTCGGCCCACAGTGATATTTGCTTTATCCCATCACATTCAGCCCACAGTGGTATTTACTCTATCCCATCACATTCGGCCCACACTGACATTTGCTCTATCACACCGCATGCGGCCCACAGTGATATTTGCTCTATCCCATCGCATTCAGCCCACAGTGATATTTGCTCTATCACATCGCATGCGGCCCACAGTGATATTTGGTCTATCACATCGCATGCGGCAAACAGTGATATTTGCTCTATCACATCGCATACGGCACACAGTGATATTTGCTCTATCACATCGCATGCGGCCCACAGTGATATTTGGTCTATCACATCGCATGCGGCACGCAGTGATATTTGCTCTATCACATCGCATGCGGCACACAGTGATATTTGCTCTATCACATCGAATGCGGCCCACAGTGATATTTGGTCTATCACATAGCATGCGGCACACAGTGATATTTGCTCTATCACATTGCATGCGGCACACAGTGATATTTGCTCTATCACATCGCATGCGGCCCACAGTGATATTTGGTTTATCACATCGCATGCGTCACACAGTGATATTTGCTCTATGACATTGCATGCGGCACACAGTGATATTTGCTCTATCACATCGCATGCGGCCCACAGTGATATTTGGTCTATCACATCGCATTCAGCCCACAGTGATATTTGCTCTATCACATCTCATACGGCCCACAGTGATATTTGGTCTACCACATCGCATGCGGCACACAGTGGTATTTGCTCTATCACATCGCATGCGGCACACAGTGATATTTGCTCTATGACATCGCATGCGGCACACAGTGATATTTGCTCTATCACACCTCATACGGCCCACAGTGATATTTGGTCTATCACATCGCATGCGGCACACAGTGGTATTTGCTCTATCCCATCACATTTAGCCCACAGTGGTATTTGCTCTATCCCATCACATTCAGCCCACAGTGATATTTGCTCTATCCCATAGCATTCAGCCCACAGTGATATTTGCTCTATCACATCGCATGCGGCCCACAGTGATATTTGCTCTATCCCATCGCATTCAGCCCACAGTGATATTTGCTCTATCCCATAGCATTCAGCCCACTGTGATATTTGCTCTATCCCATCACATTCAGCCCACACTGATATTTGTTCTATCACATCGCATTCAGCCCACAGTGGTATTTACTCTATCCCATCACATTCAGCCCACAGTGATATTTGCTCTATCACATCGCATACGGCCCACAGTGATATTTGCTCTATCCCATCGCATTCAGCCCACAGTGATATTTGCTCTATCACATCGCATGCGGCCCACAGTGATATTTGCTCTATCCCATCGCATTCAGCTCACAGTGGTATTTGCTCTATCCCATCGCATTCAGCCCACAGTGGTATTTACTCTATCACATCGCATTCAGCCCACAGTGGTATTTGCTCTATCCCATCGTATTCAGCCCACACTGATATTTGGCGGCGCCGTGGCCGAGCGGGTAGCGCGCTCGCCTACCACCTAGGCGGCCGGGTTCGTTCCCAGAAACCCGCATGTGGTATTCGTGGTGGACGAAGCGGCGTCAGGGCGGGTTTTTTCCGGGTACTCCGGTTTCCCCCGCCATCTCATTCTACCGGTGCTCCATCTTCATGTATCATCAGTGTCACCGCCTGCGGTGCCGTAGTAGTAAAAGCGGGCGTTAAACACTACAACAACAGTGATATTTGCTCTATCCCATAGCATTTAGCCCACAGTGCTATTTGCTCTATCCCATCGCATTCAGCCCACACTGAAATTTGCTCTATCCCATCGCATTCAGCCCACAGTGGTATTTGCTCTATCACATCGCATTCAGCCCACAGTGATATTTGCTCTATCCCATCACATTCAGCCAACAGTGATATTTGCTCTATCCCATCACATTCAGCCCACAGTGATGTTTGCTCTATCCCATCGCATTCAGCCCACAGTGATATTTGCTCTATCGCATCACATTCAGCCCACAGTGATATTTGCTCTATCCCATCGCATTCGGCCCACAGTGATATTTGCTCTATCGCATCACATTCAGCCCACAGTGATATTTGCTCTATCCCATCGCATTCAGCCGACAGTGATATTTGCTCTATCCCATCGCATTCAGCCCACACTGATATTTGCTCTATCACATCGCATTCCGCCCACAATGGTATTTGCTCTATCCCATCGCATTCAGCCCACACTGATATTTGCGCTATCACATCGTATTCGGCCCACAGTGGTATTTGCTCTATCACATCACATTCAGCCCACAGTGGTATTTGCTCTATCACATCACATTCGGCCCACAGTGGTATTTGCTCTATCACATCACATTCGGCCCACAGTGGTATCTGCTCTATCACATCACATTCAGCCCACAGTGGTATTTGCTCTATCACATCACATTCGGCCCACAGTGGTATTTGCTCTATCACATCACATTCAGCCCACAGTGGTATTTGCTCTATCACATCACATTCAGCCCACACTGATATTTGCTCTCTCACATCACATTCGGCCCACAGTGGTATTTGCTCTATCACATCACATTCAGCCCACACTGATATTTGCTCTATTCCATCACATTCAGCCCACACTGATATTTGCTCTATCACATCACATTCGGCCCACAGTGGTACTTGCTCTATCACATCACATTGAGCCCACAGTGGTATTTGCTCTATTCCATCGCATTCAGCCCACAGTGATATTTGCTCTATGCCATAGCATTCAGCCCATAGTGGTATTTGCTCTATCACATTTCATTCAGCCCACACTGATATTTGCTCTATCCCATCACATTCAGCCCACACTGATATTTGCTCTATCCCATCGCATTCAGCCCACAGTGATATTTGCTCTATCACATCGCATACGGCCCACAGTGATATTTGCTCTATCCCATCGCATTCAGCCCACAGTGATATTTGCTCTATCACATCGCATGCGGCCCACAGTGATATTTGCTCTATCCCATCGCATTCAGCTCACAGTGGTATTTGCTCTATCCCATCGCATTCAGCCCACAGTGGTATTTACTCTATCACATCGCATTCAGCCCACAGTGGTATTTGCTCTATCCCATCGTATTCAGCCCACACTGATATTTGGCGGCGCCGTGGCCGAGCGGGTAGCGCGCTCGCCTACCACCTAGGCGGCCGGGTTCGTTCCCAGAAACCCGCATGTGGTATTCGTGGTGGACGAAGCGGCGTCAGGGCGGGTTTTTTCCGGGTACTCCGGTTTCCCCCGCCATCTCATTCTACCGGTGCTCCATCTTCATGTATCATCAGTGTCACCGCCTGCGGTGCCGTAGTAGTAAAAGCGGGCGTTAAACACTACAACAACAGTGATATTTGCTCTATCCCATAGCATTTAGCCCACAGTGCTATTTGCTCTATCCCATCGCATTCAGCCCACACTGAAATTTGCTCTATCCCATCGCATTCAGCCCACAGTGGTATTTGCTCTATCACATCGCATTCAGCCCACAGTGATATTTGCTCTATCCCATCACATTCAGCCAACAGTGATATTTGCTCTATCCCATCACATTCAGCCCACAGTGATGTTTGCTCTATCCCATCGCATTCAGCCCACAGTGATATTTGCTCTATCGCATCACATTCAGCCCACAGTGATATTTGCTCTATCCCATCGCATTCGGCCCACAGTGATATTTGCTCTATCGCATCACATTCAGCCCACAGTGATATTTGCTCTATCCCATCGCATTCAGCCGACAGTGATATTTGCTCTATCCCATCGCATTCAGCCCACACTGATATTTGCTCTATCACATCGCATTCCGCCCACAATGGTATTTGCTCTATCCCATCGCATTCAGCCCACACTGATATTTGCGCTATCACATCGTATTCGGCCCACAGTGGTATTTGCTCTATCACATCACATTCAGCCCACAGTGGTATTTGCTCTATCACATCACATTCGGCCCACAGTGGTATTTGCTCTATCACATCACATTCGGCCCACAGTGGTATCTGCTCTATCACATCACATTCAGCCCACAGTGGTATTTGCTCTATCACATCACATTCGGCCCACAGTGGTATTTGCTCTATCACATCACATTCAGCCCACAGTGGTATTTGCTCTATCACATCACATTCAGCCCACACTGATATTTGCTCTCTCACATCACATTCGGCCCACAGTGGTATTTGCTCTATCACATCACATTCAGCCCACACTGATATTTGCTCTATTCCATCACATTCAGCCCACACTGATATTTGCTCTATCACATCACATTCGGCCCACAGTGGTACTTGCTCTATCACATCACATTGAGCCCACAGTGGTATTTGCTCTATTCCATCGCATTCAGCCCACAGTGATATTTGCTCTATGCCATAGCATTCAGCCCATAGTGGTATTTGCTCTATCACATTTCATTCAGCCCACACTGATATTTGCTCTATCCCATCACATTCAGCCCACACTGATATTTGCTCTATCCCATCGCATTCAGCCCACAGTGATATTTGCTCTATCACATCGCATTCAGCCCACAGTGATATTTGCTCTATCACATCGCATTCAGCCCACACTGATATTTGCTCTATCCCATCACATTCAGCCCACACTGATATTTGCTCTATCCCATCACATTCAGCCCACACTGATATTTGCTCTATCCGATCGCATTCAACCCACAGTGATATTTGCTCTATCACATCGCATTCAGCCCACACTGATATTTGCTCTATCCCAACGCATTAAGCCCACAGTGGTATTTGCTCTATCACATCGCATTCAGCCCACAGTGGTATTTGCTCTATCCCATCGCATTCAGCCCACAGTGATATTTGCTCTATCACATCGCATGCGGCCCACAGTGATATTTGCTCTATCCCATCGCATTCAGCCCACACTGATATTTGCTCTATCCCATCGCATTCAGCCCACAGTGGTATTTGCTCTATCACATCGCATTCAGCCCACAGTGATATTTGCTCTATCCCATCACATTCAGCCAACAGTGATATTTGCTCTATCCCATCACATTCAGCCCACAGTGATATTTGCTCTATCCCATCACATTCAGCCCACAGTGATGTCTGCTCTATCCCATCGCATTCAGCCCACAGTGATATTTGCTCTATCGCATCACATTCAGCCCACAGTGATATTTGCTCTATCCCATCGCATTCGGCCCACTATTTGCTCTATCGCATCACATTCAGCCCATAGTGATATTTGCTCTATCCCATCGCATTCAGCCCACAGTGATATTTGCTCTATCCCATCGCATTAAGCCCACACTGATATTTGCTCTATCAAATCTCATTCAGCCCACAGTGATATTTGCTCTATCCCATCGCATGCGGCCCACAGTCATATTTGCTCTATCCCATCGCATTCAGCCCACACTGATATTTGCTCTATCCCAACGCATTCAGCCCACAGTGGTATTTGCTCTATCACATCGCATTCAGCCCACAGTGGTATTTGCTCTATCCCATCGCATTCAGCCCACAGTGATATTTGCTCTATCACATCGCATGCGGCCCACAGTGATATTTGCTCTATCCCATCGCATTCAGCCCACACTGATATTTGCTCTATCCCATCGCATTCAGCCCACAGTGGTATTTGCTCTATCACATCGCATTCAGCCCATAGTGATATTTGCTCTATCCCATCACATTCAGCCAACATTGATATTTGCTCTATCCCATCACATTCAGCCCACAGTGATATTTGCTCTATCCCATCACATTCAGCCCACAGTGATGTTTGCTCTATCCCATCGCATTCAGCCCACAGTGATATTTGCTCTATCGCATCACATTCAGCCCACAGTGATATTTGCTCTATCCCATCGCATTCGGCCCACTATTTGCTCTATCGCATCACATTCAGCCCACAGTGATATTTGCTCTATCCCATCGCATTCAGCCCACAGTGATATTTGCTCTATCCCATCGCATTAAGCCCACACTGATATTTGCTCTATCACATCACATTCAGCCCACAGTGATATTTGCTCTATCCCATCGCATTCGGCCCACAGTGATATTTGCTCTATCAAATCCCATTCGGCCCACAGTGATATTTGCTCTATCCCATCACATTCAGCCCACAGTGGTATTTGCTCTATCCCATCGCATTCAGCCCACACTGATATTTGCTCTATCCCATCACATTCAGCCCACAGTGATATTTGCTCTATCCCATCACATACAACCCACAGTGATATTTGCTCTATCCCATCACCTATAGCCCGCACTGATATTTGCTCTATCCCATCGCATTCAGCCCACACTGATATTTGCTCTATCACATCGCATTCAGCCCACAGTGATATTTGCTCTATCCCATCACATTCAGCCCACAGTGATTTTTGCTGTATCCCATCACATTCGGCCCACAGTGATATTTGCTCTATCCCATCACATTCGGCCCACACTGATATTTGCTCTATCACATCGCATTCGGCCCACAGTGATATTTGCTATATCGCATCACATTCGGCCCACAGTGATATTTGCTTTATCACATCGCATTCGGCCCAGAGTGATATTTGCTCTATCCCATCACATTCGGCCCACACTGATATTTGCTCTATCACATCGCATTCAGCCCACAGTGATATTTGCTTTATCCCATCACATTCAGCCCACAGTGGTATTTACTCTATCCCATCACATTCGGCCCACACTGACATTTGCTCTATCACATCGCATGCGGCCCACAGTCATATTTGCTCTATCCCATCGCATTCAGCCCACAGTGATATTTGCTCTATCACATCGCATGCGGCCCACAGTGATACATGGTCTATCACATCGCATGCGGCAAACAGTGATATTTGCTCTATCACATCGCATACGGCACACAGTGATATTTGCTCTATCACATCGCATGCGGCCCACAGTGATATTTGGTCTATCACATCACATTCAGCCCACAGTGGTATTTGCTCTATCACATCACATTCGGCCCACAGTGGTATTTGCTCTATCACATCACATTCAGCCCACAGTGGTATTTGCTCTATCACATCACATTCAGCCCACACTGATATTTGCTCTCTCACATCACATTCGGCCCACAGTGGTATTTGCTCTATCACATCACATTCAGCCCACACTGATATTTGCTCTATTCCATCACATTCAGCCCACACTGATATTTGCTCTATCACATCACATTCGGCCCACAGTGGTACTTGCTCTATCACATCACATTGAGCCCACAGTGGTATTTGCTCTATTCCATCGCATTCAGCCCACAGTGATATTTGCTCTATGCCATAGCATTCAGCCCATAGTGGTATTTGCTCTATCACATTTCATTCAGCCCACACTGATATTTGCTCTATCCCATCACATTCAGCCCACACTGATATTTGCTCTATCCCATCGCATTCAGCCCACAGTGATATTTGCTCTATCACATCGCATTCAGCCCACAGTGATATTTGCTCTATCACATCGCATTCAGCCCACACTGATATTTGCTCTATCCCATCACATTCAGCCCACACTGATATTTGCTCTATCCCATCACATTCAGCCCACACTGATATTTGCTCTATCCGATCGCATTCAACCCACAGTGATATTTGCTCTATCACATCGCATTCAGCCCACACTGATATTTGCTCTATCCCAACGCATTAAGCCCACAGTGGTATTTGCTCTATCACATCGCATTCAGCCCACAGTGGTATTTGCTCTATCCCATCGCATTCAGCCCACAGTGATATTTGCTCTATCACATCGCATGCGGCCCACAGTGATATTTGCTCTATCCCATCGCATTCAGCCCACACTGATATTTGCTCTATCCCATCGCATTCAGCCCACAGTGGTATTTGCTCTATCACATCGCATTCAGCCCACAGTGATATTTGCTCTATCCCATCACATTCAGCCAACAGTGATATTTGCTCTATCCCATCACATTCAGCCCACAGTGATATTTGCTCTATCCCATCACATTCAGCCCACAGTGATGTCTGCTCTATCCCATCGCATTCAGCCCACAGTGATATTTGCTCTATCGCATCACATTCAGCCCACAGTGATATTTGCTCTATCCCATCGCATTCGGCCCACTATTTGCTCTATCGCATCACATTCAGCCCATAGTGATATTTGCTCTATCCCATCGCATTCAGCCCACAGTGATATTTGCTCTATCCCATCGCATTAAGCCCACACTGATATTTGCTCTATCAAATCTCATTCAGCCCACAGTGATATTTGCTCTATCCCATCGCATGCGGCCCACAGTCATATTTGCTCTATCCCATCGCATTCAGCCCACACTGATATTTGCTCTATCCCAACGCATTCAGCCCACAGTGGTATTTGCTCTATCACATCGCATTCAGCCCACAGTGGTATTTGCTCTATCCCATCGCATTCAGCCCACAGTGATATTTGCTCTATCACATCGCATGCGGCCCACAGTGATATTTGCTCTATCCCATCGCATTCAGCCCACACTGATATTTGCTCTATCCCATCGCATTCAGCCCACAGTGGTATTTGCTCTATCACATCGCATTCAGCCCATAGTGATATTTGCTCTATCCCATCACATTCAGCCAACATTGATATTTGCTCTATCCCATCACATTCAGCCCACAGTGATATTTGCTCTATCCCATCACATTCAGCCCACAGTGATGTTTGCTCTATCCCATCGCATTCAGCCCACAGTGATATTTGCTCTATCGCATCACATTCAGCCCACAGTGATATTTGCTCTATCCCATCGCATTCGGCCCACTATTTGCTCTATCGCATCACATTCAGCCCACAGTGATATTTGCTCTATCCCATCGCATTCAGCCCACAGTGATATTTGCTCTATCCCATCGCATTAAGCCCACACTGATATTTGCTCTATCACATCACATTCAGCCCACAGTGATATTTGCTCTATCCCATCGCATTCGGCCCACAGTGATATTTGCTCTATCAAATCCCATTCGGCCCACAGTGATATTTGCTCTATCCCATCACATTCAGCCCACAGTGGTATTTGCTCTATCCCATCGCATTCAGCCCACACTGATATTTGCTCTATCCCATCACATTCAGCCCACAGTGATATTTGCTCTATCCCATCACATACAACCCACAGTGATATTTGCTCTATCCCATCACCTATAGCCCGCACTGATATTTGCTCTATCCCATCGCATTCAGCCCACACTGATATTTGCTCTATCACATCGCATTCAGCCCACAGTGATATTTGCTCTATCCCATCACATTCAGCCCACAGTGATTTTTGCTGTATCCCATCACATTCGGCCCACAGTGATATTTGCTCTATCCCATCACATTCGGCCCACACTGATATTTGCTCTATCACATCGCATTCGGCCCACAGTGATATTTGCTATATCGCATCACATTCGGCCCACAGTGATATTTGCTTTATCACATCGCATTCGGCCCAGAGTGATATTTGCTCTATCCCATCACATTCGGCCCACACTGATATTTGCTCTATCACATCGCATTCAGCCCACAGTGATATTTGCTTTATCCCATCACATTCAGCCCACAGTGGTATTTACTCTATCCCATCACATTCGGCCCACACTGACATTTGCTCTATCACATCGCATGCGGCCCACAGTCATATTTGCTCTATCCCATCGCATTCAGCCCACAGTGATATTTGCTCTATCACATCGCATGCGGCCCACAGTGATACATGGTCTATCACATCGCATGCGGCAAACAGTGATATTTGCTCTATCACATCGCATACGGCACACAGTGATATTTGCTCTATCACATCGCATGCGGCCCACAGTGATATTTGGTCTATCACATCGCATGCGTCACACAGTGATATTTGCTCTATCACATCGCATGCGGCACACAGTGATATTTGCTCTATCACATCGCATGCGGCCCACAGTGATATTTGGTCTATCACATCGCATTCAGCCCACAGTGATATTTGCTCTATCACATCTCATACGGCCCACAGTGATATTTGGTCTACCACATCGCATGCGGCACACAGTGGTATTTGCTCTATCACATCGCATGCGGCACACAGTGATATTTGCTCTATGACATCGCATGCGGCACACAGTGATATTTGCTCTATCACATCTCATACGGCCCACAGTGATATTTGGTCTATCACATCGCATGCGGCACACAGTGGTGTTTGCTCTATCCCATCACATTTAGCCCACAGTGGTATTTGCTCTATCCCATCACATTCAGCCCACAGTGATATTTGCTCTATCCCATAGCATTCAGCCCACAGTGATATTTGCTCTATCACATCGCATGCGGCCCACAGTGATATTTGCTCTATCCCATCGCATTCAGCTCACAGTGATATTTGCTCTATCCCATAGCATTCAGCCCACTGTGATATTTGCTCTATCCCATCACATTCAGCCCACACTGATATTTGTTCTATCACATCGCATTCAGCCCACAGTGGTATTTACTCTATCCCATCACATTCAGCCCACAGTGATATTTGGTCTACCGCATCGCATTCAGCCCACAGTGGTATTTGCTCTATCCCATAGCATTCAGCCCACAGTGATATTTGCTCTATCCCATCACATTCAGCCCACACTGATATTTGCTCCATCCCATCGCATTCAGCCCACAGTGGTATTTACTCTATCCCATCACATTCAGCCCACAGTGATATTTGGTCTACCGCATCGCATTCAGCCCACTGTGGTATTTGCTCTATCCCATCACATTTAGCTCACAGTGGTATTTGCTCTATCCCATCACATTCAGCCCACAGTGATATTTGCTCTATCCCATCGCATTCAGCCCACAGTGGTATTTACTCTATCCCATCACATTCAGCTCACAGTGATATTTGCTCTATCCCATCGCATTCAGCCCACAGTGGTATTTGCTGTATCCCATCGCATTCAGCCCACAGTGATATTTGGCGGCCCCGTGGCCGAGCGGTTAGCGCGCTCGCCTTCCACCTATGCGGCCCGTGTTCGATCCCAGGAACCCGCATGTGGTATTCGTGGTGGACGAAGCGACGTCCCGGCGGGTTTTCTCCGGGTACTCCGGTTTCCCCCGCCATCTCCTTCCACCGCTGCTCCATCTTCATGCATCATCAGTGTCACCGCCTGCGGTGCCGTAGTAGTAAAAGCGGGCGTTAAACACTACAACAACAGTGATATTTGCTCAATCCCATCGCATTCAGCCCACAGTGGTATTTGCTCTATCCCATCGCATTCAGCCCACACTGATATTTGCTCTATCACATCGCATTCGGCCCACAGTGGTATTTGCTCTATCCCATAGCATTTAGCCCACAATGGTATTTGCTCTATCGCATCACATTCAGCCCACAGTGATATTTGCTCTATACCATCGCATTCAGCCCACAGTGATATTTGCTCTATCCCATCGCATTCAGCCCACACTGATATTTGCTCTATCACATCACATTCAGCCCACAGTGATATTTGCTCTATCCCAACGCATTCGGCCCACAGTGATATTTGCTCTATCCCAACGCATTCGGCCCACAGTGATATTTGCTCTATCAAATCGCATTCGGCCCACAGTGATATTTGCTATATCCCATCACATTCAGCCCACAGTGATATTTCCTCTTTCCCATCACATTCAGCCCACAGTGGTATTTGCTCTATCCCATCGCATTCAGCCCACACTGATATTTGCTCTATCACATCGCATTCAGTCCACACTGATATTTGCTCTATCCCATCACATTCAGCCCACAGTGATATTTGCTCTATCCGATCACATACAGCCCACAGTGATATTTGCTCTATCCCATCACATACAGCCCGCACTGATATTTGCTCTATCCCATCGCATTCAGCCCACACTGATATTTGCTCTATCACATCGCATTCAGCCCACAGTGATATTTGCTCTATCCCATCACATTCAGCCCACAGTGATATTTGCTCTATCCCATCACATTCGGCCCACAGTGATATTGCTCTATCCCATCACATTCGGCCGACACTGATATTTGCTCTATCACATCGCATTCGGCCCACAGTGATATTTGCTCTATCCCATCACATTCGGTCCACAGTGATATTTGCTCTGTCACATCGCATTCGGCCCACAGTGATATTTGCTCTATCCCATCACATTCGGCCCACACTGATATTTGCTGTATCACATCGCATTCGGCCCACAGTGATATTTGCTCTATCCGATCACATTCAGCCCACAGTGGTATTTGCTCTATCGCATCACATTCAGCCATCAGTGATATTTGCTCTATCCCATCACATTCAGCCATCAGTGATATTTGCTCTATCACATCACATTCAGCCATCAGTGATATTTGCTCTATCCCATCACATTCAGCCCACAGTGGTATTTGCTCTATCGCATCACATTCAGCCATCAGTGATATTTGCTCTATCCCATCACATTCAGCCATCAGTGATATTTGCTCTATCCCATCACATTCAGCCCACAGTGGTATTTGGTCTATCCCATCACATTCAGCCCACAGTGGTATTTGGTCTATCCCATCACATTGAGCCCACAGTGGTATTTGGTCTATCCCATCACATTCAGCCCACAGTGATATTTGCTCTATCCCATCGCATTCGGCCCACAGTGGTATTTGGTCTATCCCATCACATTCAGCCCACAGTGGTATTTGGTCTATCCCATCACATTCAGCCATCAGTGATATTTGCTCTATCCCATCACATTCAGCCCACAGTGGTATTTGGTCTATCCCATCACATTCAGCCCACAGGGATATTTGCTCTATCACATCGCATTCAGCCCACAGTGATATTTCCTCTATCACATCACATTCAGCCCACAGTTATATTTGCTCTATCACATCACATTCAGCCCACAGTGATATCTGCTCTATCCCATCACCTTCAGCCCATAGTGATATTTGCTCTATCCCATCACATTCTGCCCACAGTGATTTTTGCTCTATCACATCACATTCAGCGCACAGTGATATTTGCTCTATCCCATCACCTTCAGCCCACAGTGATATTTGCTCTATCCCATCATATTCAGCCCACAATGATATTTGCTCTATCACATCGCATGCGGCCCACAGTGATATTTGCTCTATCCCATCGTATTCAGCCCACAGTGGTATTTACTCTATCACATCACATTCAGCCCACAGTGATATTTACTCTATCACATCACATTCAGCCCACAGTGATATTTACTCTATCCCATCACATTCAGCCCACACTGATATTTACTCTATCACATCACATTCAGCCCACAGTGATATTTACTCTATCACATCACATTCAGCCCACAGTGATATTTACTCTATCCCATCACATTCAGCCCACACTGATATTTGCTCTATCACATCACATTCAGCCCACAGTGATATTTGCTCTATCCCATCACATTCAGCCCACACTGATATTTGCTCTATCACATCGCATTCAGCCCACAGTGATATTTGCTCTATCCCATCGCATTCAGCCCACAGTGATATTTGCTCTATCACATCGCATGCGGCCCACAGTGATATTGGCTCTATCCCATCATATTCAGCCCACAGTGATATTTACTCTATCACATCACATTCAGCGCACAGTGATATTTGCCGTATCCCATCATATTCAGCCCACAGTGATATTTGCTCTATCCCATCGCATTCAGCCCACAGTGATATTTGCTCTATCACATCGCATTCAGCCCACAGTGGTATTTGCTCTATCCCATTGCATTCAGCCCACAGTGATATTTGCTCTATCACATCGCATGTGGCCCACAGTGATATTTGCTCTATCCCATCGCATTCAGCCCACACTGATATTTGCTCTATGACATCGCATTCGGCCCACAGTGATATTTGCTCTGTCCCATCACATTCGGCCCACAGTGATATTTGCTCTATCCCATCGCATTCAGCCCACAGTGGTATTTGCTCTATCCCATCACATTCAGCCCACAGTGATATTTGCTCTATCCCATCGCATTCGGCCCACAGTGGTATTTGCTCTATCCCATCACATTCAGCCCACAGTGATATTTGCTCTTTCCCATCACATTCAGCCCACACTGATATTTGCTCTATCCCATCACATTCAACCCACGGTGGTATTTGCTCTATCCCATCACATTCAGCCCACAGTGATATTTACTCTATCCCATCACATTCAGCCCACAGTGATATTTGCTCTATCACATCGCATGGGGCCCACAGTGATATTTGCTCTATCGCATCGCATTCAGCCCACACTGATATTTGTTCTATCCCATCACATTCAGCCCACAGTGATATTTGCTCTATCCCATCACATTCAGCCCACAGTGATATTCGCTCTATCCCATCACATTCAGCCCACAGTGATATTTGCTGTATCCCATCACATTCAGCCCACAGTGATATTTGCTCTATCGCATCGCATGCGGCCCACAGTGATATTTGCTCTATCCCATCACATTCAGCCCACTGTGATATTTGCTCTATCCCATCACATTCAGCCCACAGTGATATTTGCTCTATCCCATCACATTCAGCTCACACTGATATTTGCTCTATCCCATCACATTCAGCCCACACTGATATTTGCTCTATCCCATCACATTCAGGTCACAGTGATATTTGCTCTATCCCATCACATTCAGGCCACAGTGATATTTGCTCTATCCCATCACATTCAGCCCACAGTGATATTTGCTCTATCCCATCACATTCAGCCATCAGTGATATTTGCTCTATGCCATCACATTCAGGCCACACTGATATTTGCTCTATCCCATCACATTCAGCCCACAGTGATATTTGCTCTATCGCATCACATTCAGGCCACAGTGGTATTTGCTCTATCCCATCACATTCAGCCCACAGTGATATTTGCTCTATCCCATCACATTCAGCCCACACTGATATTTGCTCTATCCCATCACATTCAGCCCACAGTGGTATTTGCTCTATCCCATTACATTCAGGCCACAGTGATATTTGCTCTAACCCATCACATTCAGCCCACAGTGATGTTTGGTAAGTTACAGTAATATTTATGAAATAACTAATTCTATATGGAATAAGATAAACTTGAAAGAGAACATGTTTTTCCGTTTTTAACATATGCGTTTGCGAGTAGAAGTTTCGAGTTTGCTGTTGCTCACTCACGTTGTAGTGTTAGTGGTAGTGAGAGGTTTGTAGATTATAATTAATTCTGTGATTTTTGCAAGTGATAATTTTTTCTTCTAAGTGTGTCGGGAAGAAGATAGTTAGGTTTCTGACGAAGGCAGATCATCTCAAATAAATTCGATAAATCATTACTTTATTTTTGTAAAGTAAGCAAAAAAAAACATTGTTTAATTTGTATTTTACAGTTTCAGTGTTGTTTGAATAGTATAACATAGAGCGTCATTACGACACCAATCATGTCTCCTCATATGACAAATTTGAGGGTGTATTCCGTAAAGACTAGATATCCGAGCATATAGCTAAACTTACGGGACAGCAGTTAATTTTTAAGAATGTGTCGCTTCAAACTGAATCTCTGTTAAAAGCGAATTGCACAACAGCAGAAATTGTTGCAAAAAAGAATATTGAAGCCATTTTCAGGTGGTGAGTTTGTTAAAGAGTGCATTGAGTGCTGCTGATATATGCGCTGACAAAAAAGCGCAGTTTGCAAAATTAAGCTTGTTGCGACGGACTGTAACTTGCCGTGTTGACGAATTAGCGCCCAATATAGAGAGAACTTCAAAAATGTTAAAAGTTGTGGTTGGTACTGTTTCATGTTGAAAAGCAAATAACTTCTATTGTGAAATTTCAATAGCATGTTCAATTTCACGTTTATAGCTTTACAATAGCAGGTGTGTTGGTAGTAGATCGATGTAAAATTTGAAAGATAGGTAAGAGTTAGTACATAAAGTCGCAGTGGATTAAAGTACAAATAAGTACAGGGCGGTCTATTTCAAATATACCCGGCTTCTAGTGGGCCATATGGTACGCGTTTACTGGGGAGAATCGACCGCTCGCTCACGGGAAGAAAATCAATCGTCACACACGCCGGCAGGCAGGCAGGCAGGCAGGCCGACCGACCGACCGACCGACCGACCGCCCGCTCATTGTCCTAACGTCTTGTTAAAAACATGCGAGTTGCAATAAATCCCATTTTTGCAATGATGTGATATAGTGTTGGGTAACGAATAATATGAACTTTATCTGTGGGCCATTAAAAACAGACATTTTACTCGTAGGTATGTGAACAATTCGCTCTCTTCAAGAACCTGAAAATGAAGTTGGCAAGTGCTCAGAGAAATTACAGATAGTTACAGAAGATGTTTTAGTATGTTCTAGACGTTTTGATCTGAGCATCCGGAAAGATGGACATCATTTTCAACATACGCTTTGATAAAAGGTACGCTCAACATCGCTTTTTTTTTTTTTTCTTTTTTTTTTCGAAGTTCCTACTGGCGCATTATTTCTATGGGACGGTAAGCCGATTATCTGTGATTCACCACACTTGTGCTTTAATGAGCATTTAGTTATATATTTTAATTTAGTTTTAATTATGGTAAAATGACCACATGGGTTGAGCTTGATCATCCCAGGGCCATACACGTTGGCTTATTAACTAGTAATCGTACAGTTAAAAGCTATTAATAAGAAGTGTAATATTAAAGCTTCACAAATTATTTTTTGAAAACATTTATCATTACTAGGCTTAGTAGGTGAGCTACCAAAAGAATGAAGTTGTGCACCTTCTGTCTGTACAGCAGACGGACAGAACCGGTTCCCCATATTGTGCCGTGGCATGCACTACGAACGCCGATAACTTGATTCCTCTTTAATGTAGCTGGACTACTAAGCCTAGTTATTACCTACGTCCTTGCAGTCTGTTGATGTTGAGCACACTCATATTGATGAATAAACACAGCCTTCCTTATTTCAAGCTTAGTATAGTTTTTGAGAGTTTCTGTTAGTGAAAAGAAATAATTCGTAACTTGAGTAAGCGAAACAATTTTAACAAAATGCTTAATTTTTATGAATCGAAATATGTTTATTCATTATTTACTTAATTTGACTTTGAACATTATATCATGTTAAATTTATTTTTGCTGAAGTCCACGTGAGAAACCGAAAGGAAAATATTCTACAAAATTTATATCAGCATATCTCGGTAGTTAATAAATATTTATAAAAATATTGTTCCATAATCAATGTGAAAATTATACTTATACAGTAGTACACATAATTTTACCTTGGGAAGCTTTAAAAAACAATGCTAATTTTCTTTCACAAAAGCTGTTTGTTTTATTTGCGGAAATTTATAATCTGTGTGTTGTTTTATTTGTTGTTCTCGCCCAATCATTGTTTTCTTCGGATACTTTGGTACAATCCACAACCTAATTAAGTGCGTGTAATGTTTTCTTTATGGACTTTTCATAATTATATCAAAACCTGTGATGTGTTACACATACGACTCTACTACTCTCGTGCAAACTGTTCTTACAAAAGCATATTTTTATATCTGCTTAATGTTAATCGAGATAGACCAGCGGTGCAGAAGTGCAGGCAAGAAAGGGGAGGTTGTAATCACCTCCTTCCACCCTCTGGGACAGAATGACGCATTTATCCGCGGTTGCTGAGTTTCAGTGACAGCACTGCGGCGTTATTCTTACATAGAGGAAATCAAAGGCGCACACATTCATATTCTACTCCTGATTAATCCACATGATGTTTCTGAGAACCTTTTTGGCATGATTTTACGTTTCACGAAGTCTTTAATATTTGCTGCAAAAGATGTTCACAGTCTCAAGAGATAAGCAAAGTGATTGCCACTTATCTTGCTGCGATGCTCACTTTTAATGTAATTCATTTTTACTTTCTCTACTACTAGGGGAAGTATTGTATTCCACCCAAAAATTCGATATCGAGATTTCACCGGAAATATATGTTTTAAGGCCCCTTGAATAAAAAAAAAGCATTTTTAGAAAAAGGTGCGCACGTGTGTGTGTGTGTGTGTGTGTGTGTGTGTGTGTGTGTGTGTGTGTGTGTGTGTGTGTGTGTGTGTGTGTGTGTGTGTCTGTGTGTCTGTGTGTCTGTGAGTCTGTGAACAGCATAACTCAAAAACGAAAAGTCGGTTAAAAACCAAAGTTGGTATTTATGCCTAATGTCTTTCAAGGATGCGACACGAAAATTTTGATTTTATTGAAAATGGCTAACGATTTTGATTAAAATGTCATATGTTTGAGATATTTTTATGACAAATGAAACGCATATCTTGAATTTCCTGGCTAAAGCCTATGTAGTCCTGTTTACTCTGGATGACTTTTGAATAACTCGTAAACCGTAAGAGATAGGCAAAATCTTACTACACAAAAATGTAGATCTCGCTAATACATACAGCTTATGTCCAAATAAATTTTTTGTAGAGTGAAGCATTTTGGATATATGCCTTGTTGTTTGTGTAAGTTTTGGAGAACTTACATTTCTGTCAAATGGAACATCGCTATGCAAAGAGAACGGAATTTGAAAGCCTTAAAAGATTTGACTATCGCCCAAAGCCTAGTATTCCTATATTCTCTTTGTGCCTACAAGGAAATAAGCAATCACATAATTTCTGCAAATGTTTATCTTATCTAACACTACGAAGATAGAAGAATAAGAGTTTGGAAGATTAGTTAGTACAAGAGTTGAGAAAGTCATGTGAGTGCAACACATCCGATTTTTGAAAAGTCTGTTCGCAGATATAGGTGGAGCCAAAGATTGCGATTAAACAAACATCTCCGATAATCACTGCAGGACAAAGACTCAAATAATTCCCAATAATTCTTCCCCAAAACATTCTAAGGTCGTGGAATTCTGCAATGCAAGTAGTTACATTTGTAGCTCGCGTGGAACCTCACTACATAGTAGATAACTTCAAAGGAGTGCAAAATAATTGGATTTTGGTTTAACATGTTTTTAGAGCTTCAAATTATGAAGAGAGTGTGTCATGCAGTTGCTTCAGAATTTCGATGTATTTTTCCAGGAGAATAACGTTTATCGTGAACACGGAACGTAAACAAGGGAAATGGTATAAATCTGCAACTACCAGCCTTACAAATCAGGCACTTAACTTAATCGTCTTCATCTCGAAAACAAAAATATTGGTCCTCCCATTCAATGTGGAACGTATACCCTTTTTGGCAATGTATGAATTACTACTCCGTGCCATCCGCCTCTGACTACTAGGTCTCTCTCTCCTTACCTTAGTGGGGGGAAAATCATATGTGTAGGGGAAGCGAGCACATGCTGCAGGGTTGAGCAACCCTAAGATAGACATTTGTAGAAATTGTTTTATCACTTCTTTCCTTGTAGGTAAAATGGGAGTACGAGAAATAAGTGATAGTCAAATATTTTAAGAGCTGGTCGCTATCTTAGGCTTTGAAATTCTGTTCTATGTGCATGACTAGGAGATGAACACTTTAGAGGCTATCCCAGAACATTGAAGATACATATTTCATTTGTTATGATATCTTAGACCTATGGTAATTCAATCTAATTCTTAGACCCTTTTTTGAGAAAATCACAATTTTTGAAAAAGTTTGCATGTAAGCGGTGGTTTGGGAGGGAGATTTTTATGAAAATGTCGCATCTTGGGAAGATACTGAACTTATATACCAGCTTTGATATTTAACCCACTTTTCGACGTTCTCTCATCTCACTCTCGTACACACACACACACACACACACACACACACACACACACACACACACACACACACACACACACACACACACACACACACACACACACACACACACACACACACACACACGCACGCACACGCAGACACACAAAGCCCTTTTTCGAAAAATGTTTTTCTTTTATTATTTTTTTTATTCAGGGAGTCTAAACGTATTTCTAGTGAAATCTCGGTATTAAGTTTTGGGAGAAGTGGAGTGGAGTGTGGAGTTTAAGGGCCCGTCGACAGCTGGGTCATTTGGGCCCCTTGAGTTTTGGGTGGAATGCAATTCTTTCTGTCTTAAGTATGTAATAGAGAAAGTAAAAGGATATACATAACTAGTGATATATTACACAGCGATCCTGTTTTAAGATACTTTTCGTATCCTGGCCTGACCATCTTATGAATGCGTTAGGTAACTATCCCGTCAGGGGTTTTACGCTCTATGAACGGTGAGCTAAACCAAGGCGTCATAAAATTACATAAAAAACTGCATTATGGGAGTGCCAGCCAAACATGAAGTTTACGACCTTAATACATAGGTTGGACGCTTTCCAGTCGAGATAACTGAAGGTTTGTTTGTCAAGACTTTCCGAAGATACAAGCTCCCAGTAAAGAAACGTTAAATAACACAGAAATGGAATAGGCAGAGAAGGTAAAATGTAGATGGATACTACTCGAATGATTATCTTATTTTAGAAATTGATGCGGTATTATTTACGTATTGCATAGGTGTTCTCTACTTTTAGGCGTTCTCTACTTTTAGGCGTATGTGTGCCATCTAAAAGGTCGATTCCAGATTTCAGCGAAATGCACGTTTTACGTTTTGAGGTTCCCTGTGTGTACATATGTGATAGAGAACAGTAGAACTCTACAGCGAAAAGTCTGTTGTGTGGGAAATGTGGCAAATACCAAAGCGTCCTCAGCGACACGACCACTCCAAACAAACCTTTGGCTGAGAAACTCTTCCTTCTTTTTTATTTTCTCAAAAAATGCTTATAACGATTTTGATTAAAATATGATCGTATGTTTAAACTTTGCATGACAACATATCTTGAATTTTATTCGAATTAGTTTTGTGTAAACCGTAAACCGTAAGCGATAGACAGAAACTTAATCACAATGTATGTAGATCTCGTCAAAACACACAATTTATGTCAAATATTTTTTGTGCTGTTTACCATTTCTGAGATGCTCTTTGTTCTTGGTTTGAATTTTTAAATATCCTAAATTTGTTTAAGGCTCCTATGGTTCTCTTGTATATTGACGTGCAAAAATGTCGTTTCGTTCATATCCCAACATAAGATAATGGGCCAACTATTTACAGTCAGTGTAAAGAAAAACAATTGAAACAGACACCAAAAGACAAAAAAACTATTCTCGGTGACCTAAAGATGGTCACCGGATGGGTTTTTGGTGAAACCCAGAATTATAACTTTGTAAATAAAAATAATTGTAAATAAAAGTAAATTTATAGCCTGTAAGCCGGGCCCCTTGTACCGGCATCAGGCCAAAACTTAGAAATAGAGCAAACCAAACCCAAACCAAACAGAAATGCCAATAAAATCATTTCTGCAAGTTACCTGCATAAACAAGATGTAGATAGAAGAATAAGCTTTTTACTTTCTCTACTATGTATAGTAAGTAGAGCAAGTATTGTATTCGACCGAAAATTTCGATGTCGAGATTTCACTGGAAATATGTTTTGAGGCCCCCTGTATAAAAGAAAAGCCGTTTTAGAAAAATGTGCGCGGGTGCGTGCGTGTGTGTGTGTGTGTGGGGGGGGGGGGGGGTGTGGCGGTGGGTTTGTCTGTCAGCATAAGTCAAAAACGAAAAGTCGGTTAAAAACCAAAGTTGGTATTTAAGTTTAACATCTTTCAAGCATGCGACACGAATATTTTGATGAAAATTTCTCCAACCTAAACTTCCCTTTACACGGAAAATTTTTCGAACATTTTGATTTTTTCTAAAATAGCTCAAAGGATTTTGGTTAAAATGCCATATGTTTAAGACATTTCAGTGGCAAATGAAATATATATTTTGACTTTTCTGACATTAGCCTGTGTAGTTCTGTTTACTCTTGATGACTTTTGCATAACCGGTAAACGGTAAGAGATAGATCAAATCTTACTATACAAAAATGTAGCTCTTGTTACAATACACGTTATGTGCAAATGCACTTTTCTGTGGAGTAAACCATTTCGGAGATATTCCTTGTTATTTCTGTGACTTTTGCAATAATTAAACGTTCCTTAAATGGAAGGTCGTTATTCACTTTATCTCTTGGCCGCAAAGAGATTGAAAAGAATTTGATTAAAAGATTTGATTCGCTCAAAGCCTACTGTATCCCATATTCCCCTTGTACCTGCAAGAAAATCTGCGGTAAGATGTTTTTTTTTTTTGCAAACGTTTATCTCGACTAACATGAAGAAGATAGAGGAATAAGAAAAAAGAAATAGGAATAAGAGTTTGTAAGAATAGTTAGTACAAGAGTGGAGAGAGTCATGTGAGTGCAGCACATCAGATTTTTTAAAGAAAATTGTATAAAGCCGTGTAAATGTAATACATGGAAGTTTTTAGTTCAGCTTCTTTTAACCAGGTGGTCTGTATCAGATGATAGTGAAATTAACGCGAAGACAAACCAGGGACCTGAAGTTCTCTAAAGCTACATGACATGTGAGGGAGAACCTAATTATAAAACTTAATCAGGCAGATTGGCCTAATCGGGATTGGAATCTGACCTTTCTGTGTAAGAGGCAAGAACTGTGCCCCTACAACTGCCGCGTAATAAACGCCTTTCTGTTTCAGCGAGTATAGGCTATTCATAATATCTGGTGCATTAAAAGTTTTGTTTACCTTTCTTTTTTTCTTGAGTTTTCTATCTCCAAATTTACATGTTACATCAAACGCTTGGGAGCATAACAATATCTTCCTTGAAGCTAAGATATCTGCGTCATATAGCGGGATCATTTTGACAACAGTTCTACAATACAGCGATTTGAAGATTGGTTTTGGCATATGTTAACAAGACATGCAATAAAACTTTGCTATACACTGCATAGCACATTCACATACTGATTCCACATATGTTTCCTTCTTCGAAGGAACATTTAGAAGCGCTTAACCTCAGTTGGGATACTTTCGTCGTGTTTCTGGTCCGGATAATGCCAAGCAAATTATGACGTAGCCTGTACTGCACGAAAAATCCAAACTAATTGGTGTATGGATGACATTCTAAAATAGAATTAATGTTGAGAATATTTTGGTGGCGCTACTTCTTGCATTAACCAAAGGGGAAAAACTAAATACGTAGGTACTCAATGCATTATCTTTCGCATTTTTAGTGTTCCTTCCATTGATGATACGTTACTCACGATTTACTTTAGACAGGAAGTGGGTTGGTTTCAACATGTTTGCTTAGAAGAATGCTTATGATCATTTGTAAATTCCAGCCTTGCAGTTAGCAATCGACTGCCCTGTGGTTGCGTGATCAACAAGCTAACTTCACGTTCTATGATCCCGGCTTCATTTCCCGGCTGATGGGTTTGATTTTTATTTAATTGGGATTGTTCGTTACCTTTAACAGAGTCTGGAGAAGTATAAATGCGAGAGTGAATGAGTGTGTGTTTCAATATCTAAAGCAATAGAACCACCGCATATTTTATCCAGAATAAGCCAATTACGAATCATAACTCCATCTACTACGTTTAGTAAATAGGGGGAGTATTGTATTCCATACAAAAGTTTGATTGCGACATTTCACCGGGAGTACATGTTTTGAGTCCACATTAAACAAAAAAGGCATTTTCAGAAAAAGGTCTGTCTGTCTGTCTGTCTGTCTGTCTGTCTGTCTGTCTGTCTGTCTGTCTGTCTGTCTGTCTGTCTGTCTGTCTGTGGATAGCACAACTCTTCCTGCCGGTTAAGAACCAAACTTGGTATCGAAGTTCGGCACTTTCCAAGAACGCGACACGAAGATTTTCAAGATTCCCCACTCCAACTTACTGTTTAGGTGGAACATTTTTCCAAATGTTCGATTTTCTCAAAAATGGCTATAACGATTTTGATTAAAATACCATATATTTAAGATATTTTCATGAAAAATGAAATGCGTATCTTGAACTTTATTGGAATAGCCTCTGAAGTCCTCTTCATTCTGGATGACTTTTGTATAACTGGTAAGAGATCACGTTTCCTTGTAGGAACACAGGGTCTAAGAGAACAGTAGGATTAAGTGATATTCAGATGTTTTAAGAACTGTCGTTGCCTATATGTGGTGGCTTTGATATTCCATTCTGCTTGCAAGATCGGGAGGGGGGACATAGCAAGTTTGCAGTTGAAAAGGTATAAAATATTTGAAAATTTAAACCACTAATTAAGAATATCTCGAAAGAGGATGACGTCACAAAATTTTCACTTGACAATTTCATTCTGTAATTTAACAGCTCTAAATTTTTTGTGTACTATTTATGCAATATATTTTGCCTACTGTTACGGTTTGCAAGTTTATACCCAGAAAATTCAAGATATCCATTTTATTTGTCACGCAAATATCTTAAGTGTATGACGTTTTAACCAAAATCGTTAGAGTCATCTTCAGAAAATTAAAAATAACAGAAAAAAAATCCATATAAAAAGTAGTATGCGGTAGAAGAAATGTCTTAAAAATGCTGGTGTCACATCCTCAGGAGATCCTGAAAATACCAAATTTAATATGTAAGGCACTTCCCGTTTTTGAGTTGTGCTATTTACAGACCCACAGACGCGCGCACGCGCAGAGATTTTCCCGAAAGTGCTTATTTTTTTATTTCAAGAGAACCTGTTATATATTCATGCACACCGGGTGGAAGGTACTGCTTTGGCCACACGTTAACTAGGGATTCTCTATGATGAGTGTAACAAATATGTCCAATACAATTATTATCATAAAGAACAGTTTGGCCGAAAAAAAAATTGTTCAGATATTTGGATCCATCTAACTCCTTGACAAATGGATATAAATGGTTTATTATTTCATTAACTGTTGCGCAAGCATTGTGTGAACAACGCTGTAATGTCTTTCTACCTTAATTCGAATGGATTTAGTCACAATTTAAATTCATGTTTGGCAACGTCATGTTAACATTAAATTGTGACTAAATGCATTCGAATTGAAATTAAAAGACATTACAACATTGTTGATACACACAATGTTTGCGCGACAGTTAGTGAGGTAATAAGCCATTTATTCCATTTGTCAGGAAGCTAGATGGCTCCAAGTATTGCATATATTTGATACAAATCATGTTTTTTTTCTGCCAAACGATTCTTTATTGACAATAACGGGCCCTAATGACCTAGTTATCGACGGGCCGTTAAATCCTACACACTCACTCACTTATTGGCAATAGTTGTATTGGACATATTTGTTATATTCATAATGTAGAATCCCTGGTTAACGTATGGCCGAAGCAGTAGGTACCTTCCACCCGGTATATGTATATCTACACGCGCACACACAAATATACACACGATATATGACGAGGTGTGGTTGTCTGATAAGTGTGGGAGGGGTACCCCAACTCGCTAGTTGAGGACCAAACAGAAGCGCGACTATGTGTGCGTGACTGTAACAGGGTCGAGAAGTTTCGTCGGTTCTAGCTGAGTCATTGTGCACATGCGCATGGAGTATTCTCGAAACGTCACGTGACGTCGGCTACAGTACAAATAGGACCAGAGACAGTGCAGTCAGTAGTTAAGAGTCTAGTTGGAGTTGTAGTTGTAGTCGTGAGCTTTAGTTTAGTTGTAAGTCGCAGTGTACAGTTAGATTTTAGTTATGAGAGTGAGTCGGCCAGCCTGTAAGCGAGTACGTACAGTTTGTTCATCAGCTCATGGTCTCTGGCAGGAATGCAGCGAGGCAGTGCGTCTGTAAACAATTCCAGATAAACAGAGATATCTCCTGCTTCTGGTCGCTCTTGTGATACTAGTACCAACCTTGGAATGTGTATTTACGCTACATCAAGCAAAGAAGTCACTCAAAATAGCTGAACTTACATGTTATTTTTAATTCATGCAGTATATTTAGCTTATAAACCGTAAACGATATTTTCACCTACTCCGTCTTTCTCCCACTGATCATTTTCTACCTTTTCTATGTGTTTGCCACAAGTGATATAATCTCGAGCGTTATATCGTGCAATTCTTGTAAGGAAAAGTCATCTGTTACATTTCTCTAACTATTCGTTTTACTTTGGCCCAGGCTAGTTCTATGGGGTTGATATCTCGCATGTATGAGGGCAAACAAACGACAGTGTGGTCCAATGAAACCCAAAATGCGTCCATTTTAGAAACCTCTTTAGGTTCGTTTGTTTCAATCATCCTATAAAGATCAGTTTTACACATAGAACTCTGAAACCCTTTGCTCTGCAACCACAATATCAGCAGATTTCACACCACTCCTAGGCGGGGGTTTATCTAATTCTACACTCTTGTTTTCTTTACTTCCAAGATAACGCTAAGGACTTGTCCAGTTTTTAATTGAAGTTAAAGAGATATTAGCATATTAGTGAGCAAACAGCGGGAATAGCATTGGACGGAAGTTGGCAACTTAACCAGCAGCAATTTATCTAGAGTGTTTACAAAACACTACGTGGAATCTTTCTCCTCTCCCCCTCAGTCCCCTAAGGCCACGAGCTGGTTAACAGACATGTGTCGTCGAGTGACTGTATCGTCATAGTTAAGATATAAGAGACAGTGAAAGTGAAGAAAGGCATTGAAAGACTGAGAAAGGTTATCAAGAGTACAATTTGTGAACTGGAATAGCAGAAAAGACCATAAACTGTGTTAACAACAAGAAGGAAATTGTGCATTTGTAGTAATATTTAGAGGACAATAAAGTGTTAGAAAAGTAACAGGACTTTGGATTTTGCCGTTTTGTTACACTATATACATATATGTATATATAAATTGTACTAGAACTGCCCCTATATGTTACACCTTTTTTTTTTTTTTTTTTTTTTTTAATTATCTGAGATGATGACATAAATGCGGACTTTGGTTCTAAGAAAATAGCTTGTTTACAGCACAGGGCCAATTAAAATTGTGGCTCAGTGGCTATTAAACGTCGTGTTCCTTGTACAACTTTGATATGTAATGACCCCTCTCATCAATTATGAACAATTAGTACAATTGCTATCGAGTATCGTAATTGGGGCTATGCACGAGTTGTTTTGAGGAAGGGCAAAACCCACGGCTGTATTGAACGCGTCAACAGCCGTGGAACAATACAATAGCTCCGCAGTATCGTCCTCGCCATGGTTTTAGTAAAATGCTGAGACGCTTATCATTTCTTTGCTGCAGTGACGTGAGCCGTTTAGCAATAGCCCAAAGGCATCGTGTTTTCCCTTGCATTCTGCTACATGTAGCCCGCATTCTCAAGGACGGGGACGAGCCTTTTATCAACTACAAATATTAACTTTTCCTTTTTCTCTGTATTTTTCTTTTCGCGCATAGGGTTTGGAACTAGATATCCTTGGTTTTGCAAGTAAAAGTGGGATAGTGTATATGGAGAGAACAGTAGAAACGCAGGGCCGGCTGATGCAAGATATGTTTATTCATCACTTCGTTGGGAATATTTAACCATCTTTAATAGAATGCTATTATGCTGATGACTACGGCTTAGTTAATTTTTATTCGATAATTGTTCTGCCACAATAGGTGCGTGTAAGCAAAAAGTTACATAGTTGTATAAGAATTAAAAAATTGTGATGTTCCTTTCAAATGACTTTCTATACTCGCTCATCTGCAAAGTATCTTTTCGAAAGCTTATTCTTTTATCTCTTCTATTTAACACAAATAAATCTACATTGCTCACACAGTTCGTTGTAAGCATAAGGAGAATACAGTAAAGAGTACAGATGACATCTTTTCAGAGTCGGTCGATATAGAGGGCTTCGAAAATCTGTTCTCTTTGCATGAGCACAAAAGAGAAAGGAAAAGAAAACTGATACGTTATATTCACATGACTTTCTCTTCCTACTATTGCTTATTACTTTCTCTACTGGTAAGTAGGGGAAGTATTGTATTCCACCCAAAAATTCGATGTCGAGATTTCACCGGAAATATATGTTTTGAGGACCCCTGAATCAAAAAAAAAAAAAAAAAAAAGCATGTTTAGAAAAAGGTCCGTGTGTGTGCCTGTGGACAGCATAACTCAAAAACGAGAAGTCGGTTAGAAACCAAAGTTGGTATTTAAGTTTAATGTATTTCAAGAATGTGACACGAAGATTTTGAAGAAAATAGCCCCACCCTAAACTACCCTTTACATGGAAGATTTTTCGAAAATTTTGATTTTCTTGAAAATAGCTCTAACGATTTTGATTAAAATGCAATATGTTTGAGATATTTTTATGACAAATGAAATGTATATTTTGAATTTTCTGGCTATGGCCCCTGTAGTCGTATTTACTGTGGACGACTTTTGCATAACTGTTAAACCGTTAGAGATAGACCAAATCATAACATACAAAAAATGTAGATCTTGCTAAAATACACAATTTATGTCTCAATAAATTTTCTTGTAGGTTGAACCATTTCAGAGATATTCCTTATTATTTGTGTGGGTTTCGGACAACTTAAAACTTTCGTGATATGGAACATCGTTGTTCATTTTTTTATATGTTAAGTGTGAAAGAGAACGGAATCTCAAAGCTTTAAAACATTTGACTATCGCACAAAGCCTACTGTATTCTAATATTCCCCTTACACCTACAAGGAAATAAGCAAGAAGATAATTTGTACAAATGTTTATTTTAACTAACACGAAGAAGATATAGGAATAAGAGTTTGTAAGAATGGTTAGTGCAAGAGTAGAGAAAGTCATGTGAGTGCAACACATCAGATTTTTTTATATAGCTTCTACAAACTATTTTTATGAAAGCTTATTCGTCTGTCTGCTTCACATTAGTCCAGATAAGCATTTGCATGTTTCCTTGTAGAAGGGATTAGGAAATCAGTAGGCTTAAGCGACAATTAAATATTTTAAGAGTTAGTCCCAACGTGATGGCTTTGAAATTCCATTCTCTTTGCATAGCCAAGAGGCAAAGGAGAAATTTTATGCTGCACTTACATAGCTTCCTCTATTCATTCTTGTACAAATTATTCTTCCAAACGCTTGTTCTATCTAGCTCATGAATTGAGATCGACATTTTTAGAAATGCTAATTTTACACATTTCCTTGTAGGTAATTAAATTAGGTATAATAGAAGTAGGAAAATATAGCAGACCTAAGCGGTAGCTAAATCTTTTAAGTGCTGGTCGCTATGTGCTGGCTTTGAAATTTCATTCGTTTGCATGACCAGGATAAAGACAGGAATGACTCCCCATTTGAAAAAAAGTATTAAGTTGTATTGGAAGATTGAAACCAATAACAAGGAATATTTCGGAAATGGTTACCTCCAAGTATTACTACTTCACATACATTATGGGCTGCAAAGGGACCTGCATATTTTATTGCCTGGTAAGGTACTCTTACGGTTAGTCAGTTATGCGAAGGTCATTCAGAATGAAGAGGATTTCTGAGGCTATTCACAGAAAATTTAAGATGAGCATTTCATTTGTCAAAAAAGTCTTAAATATGTGGTCATTTAATCAAACTTGATACAGCCATTTTTTTGAGAAAATCAAACTTTTGGAAATGATTTCTGTAAGGGATGGTTTGGTATTTAATTGGCTTCTCGTTTTTGAGTTAAGCTGCTCACAAGTCAAGCGCGCGCACACGCTATGACAGGCAGACCTTTTTGATTGAGAGTCTCAAAACGTGTATTTCCGTGTACTTCCTCTTCGTACTAAAGTACGAGTACGTAGCAGAGAAACTAAAAATGTGTTTTGATTAAGGTAGTTAGAAAATGTTTAGTTCTGATGAAATCAGGATGTCAAATTTCTGTGTGGAATGCAACACGATGTATACCTATGGAGGTGGTATTATGGGACAGTGTTTTTTGTGATTCTGTAAATAATGAAGTTTTCAGTAAAACGTGCATCTGGTTTCAGCATTTTATTCGTGAATCACTTGCCTTCATCATTTGCAAGTTAAAAAAGCTCAGATTTTAAAATATGGTCATAAAATTTTGAGGAAATGATTACACGACAAATTTGAGGTTTTCAAAATTAAGGCGGTAATATGGGACTAAGGAGAAAAAGAATCAAAACACCAATGAAAAGGCAAATAATTCTAGTGTTATTAAATTTCAAGAAACTTAAACATGCAAGTGCTAAGAGTAGTACAATATGATTTTTTCCCATCCTAATAGATTTAAAATATTAGTCTCAGCATGATCTTAAATAAGGAACATCTGTGTTTATCGAAGTGATTGTCTTTAAAAATAAAACTGATTGAATCAAGAGAAAAAGTCACATAGAAATATATCATTCTCGCAAGCACTGCAGTCCATATGAGCCCACCTATTACAAAGAACACATTTTATCCGAAGTTCACCAGGTGTAGAGTTCATAAACGTTCCTTCACAGGACAGGCACTCAGCATCTTTTTCTCCTGGCGTTGATTTCTGAGCCTGAAGAGACAAAACAGTTTCTCCCAAAGATATGGACGCATCGGTGTCATCAGAATCAGATGATTCTTGTCTGAATCTCAGTTTTCTTCTTCCTTTTGCATTTTTTTTTCTTCTGAATCTGCTTGTAGATGGTTGCACGTCATGTGTAGAAGCATTACTTGCAGAATGTTGACCTTGTTTCCTGTTCAGCCCTTGGTGGGGCAGACAAAATGATTTGTTCATTCTCAAGGCCGCTGACTGCAGTTTCCTATTCTTCCACATTGTTGGCCTCGATGAAATCTGCTTCTGTAAACACATTTCTATTCAGAGGATAGATGCCTGTTACTCTGAAGTCATTAACAGCTATTTCCCCTGTTTGCGTTTTGAGGTATGCCCTGCCTAACAACTCCGCAATGTCGTAAGATGACACATGACCTTGTGTTTGGCGCAGTCTCGTGCGAATCTCCTCACTGTAGTAGGACTTCAAGGGAGACATGAAGGTTCTGTCCAAAGGCTGTGTCTTGTGGCTTGAGTGAGGTGGCAAACTCACAATTGTCACATGATTTTCTCTCGCTGTTTGAATTAAATCCAAGTTCCTCGTGAGAGAGAAATGCCCAACGAGGATCAGCAGAACTGGGGAGTTAGCAGACGGTGCAGTCTTGGCCACAAAATGTTCAAACCATCTAGTGAATAGATGGGATTGTACCCAACCAGAGGGGTGACAAGCTCCAATAGGAGCTCCCTTCATAAGTTGATCGCTCCAATTTACTCGGGGAAAGATTAGCATTGGAGGGATGAAAGTATCTCCGGCACTCATTGAAATGATGAGTGTCACAAGGGTACCTCTCTCAGCAGAGGTGAAGGCCCCAATCTGGCGTTTAATTTTAAGGCCAACAATTTTTGGGATCTTACTTTCAACTATACTCAGTCCAGTCTCATCGATGTTAAAAATTCGATCCACTGGATATGCAAGTTTGTCATACTGTGCTTCTAGAATGTCAAACAACTTGTTCACACTTTCTCGTGTGAAGCCAAGAGCCCGATGACAAGGCGTACCAGTAGGCTTCCTTATAGAGAGCCTATTCTTGTAGCGATTCATGAAGTGGTCGAACCATGCACGACCAGCCATTTCATTCGTGAAAGGGTGGTCAACATTATTCCTTTCAACCAACTGGAAAGCCACCCTTCTAACATCATTCCTGGTTAAACCATAAAAAATTCTCTCCATCTCAAGCAAATATTCCACCAGTTCATCTTCTAGTTCAGATGGAAGAATGGGTTTTCGCCCTAACTTTGTAGGTGCAACCATATTTGCAGCAGAATCTGATTTAGACAGCAAACGATGTAGTGTGGATTTTGGCACTTTAAATTGATTTGCAGCTTCTCGTATTCCCAATTTCTTCTCTCTAACTGCTTGTATAGCCCACGACATGCTTTCTTCCTTCCAATTCTTTCGAATCCCCTTCGACGAAGATCTAAGTTTTGTTCTTGGCATGCTGCGAATACAATAAAAAAATGGTTTTAATATGGGACACTTATGATCTATCTGTCCCATAATAGGGTCCATCCACGTCAAATGGAACACTCGTAAAACACGACTTTTTCGTAGGAGGTTCAAATTTTTTTTTTATGAATAATAGGCATCAAATAAGGAGACCCTTATTTTTTTATTTCCGTATTTTTAAATTACTTGCTTAGTTATGGTTATTAGAAACTAAGCAGTTTCTGCGCGCACCGTAATATAAAATCACTTGTTACTCTAAGTTCATATAGAGTTGAGAGTTGGGATTTGGCGCACTGGAAAGGTTAAATATAACACTTTCAACAACTTTCGATCAATCATTATTACACATAAATTTTGGACTTTTTTTGACGGTATATTTTGTAAAACTAAAAATAAAATTTAAATCGATGTCTTAAAAATCTGAAAAAAATACACACTATTCCCTGACATTTTACCTGTAAAATAAGATGTTGAAAACTATGGAGCTTGCATTAGTGCATTCGCTACAATTTTTTTTCTGGGGGCCTGCAAGCGCGCACGGACGAGTAACAAGCCAGGTGACTGCAGACAGCCTGCGAATTGCCGCGTCAGCTATGCTACTCAGATTCTTACTAAGGCAGTACAGTCCATACAGAAAAATGTCTTCACAATGTACCTTCTTTCTGATACTCCTATGGCATCTGATACGTGCTTTTGAACTTTTTCTTTTTTTTTTTTTTTTTTTTTCTTTTTGAAAAAATCTGATATAAGCAGTTCTTTGCTTTTAGCTTCTTCCTTCATGTACGTCCATACATGTGAAATAATTTCTCTACTCTGACTGTGCATTGTTTTGGTTCCTAATTTAGAACGTACAGGTGGCATAATTGATTTACGCTATGATCAATGTCTCACAAATTCACTATAGGTATTCACTCTTTATCGCGAAGATCTATGTCTTCAAGTGCACGCTGCACTAAAAGATCACCTTTGAATTAGCAAGACTGTCTCAGATCATGCAGACATCACTACCTTCCCCCTCCCGCCCCATGTGCATGGTTTCATTCACAGAATTATACAATATGAGCTGATGAAACAGACAAAAGCTATGGATTCGCCAACAGGACTTCCAGTCAAGGTCAGGGGCCAAGAACGAAGGGTCCAGCTGTGCTTTAAAATTACACTCCTTCATTCCTTTGCTAGTACACCCTCCTCAGTAGTTCAGCGCAGTTTCTGATAGATAGCGCCATTAGTATTCCCAAAACTAGCCTGTCCCATTTTACAACCCCGTCCCATAATACCACCTTCTCCTGATCACTCAAGCGCAGAGTTGTTGTTGTAGTGTTTAACGCCCGCTTTTACTACTACGGCACCGCAGGCGGTGACACTGATGATACATGAAGATGGAGCACCGGTGGAATGATATGGCGGGGGAAACCGGAGTACCCGGAGAAAACCCGCCCTGACGCCGCTTCGTCCACCACGAATACCACATGCGGGTCCCTGGGATCGAACCCGGGCCGCCTAGGTGGTAGGCGAGCGCGCTAACCGCTCGGCCACGGCGCCGCCACTCAAGCGCAGAGACATGTATTAGGGTAAGCATTTCTCTGAAATACCGAGATTACTTTGATGTATTTAATTCTAAAGCATTTAAGTAAGTTGCTGAAAATAAAATTACTGATGCCTTCACCCTCTCAAATTAAACTTATCGTGATTTAATTTCCTTCAAGATTCTGATACATTTCTTCTGTTATTACTTTTTAATGTTAAATTAACATATTACTGCCGCATAGGTGAAGCAGCGAAACGAGTTTTAACGAAGGACAAAAGAGGCACATTTAGTAAACACACGCTGCTTTGCAGTTTACAAGGAACATGTTTCGGTGAAACCTTTGAACTCAGGATGTTTACTTTCTGCGAGCCAGCATTGGACAAGACAGTTGAACTGTGATATATCCCTCACCTCTCAACCGAGGTTGAACTGTAGGTACATAGTCCTTTAGCCTGTTTGTTTCCTCCCTCCAAGAAAACCAGAAGAGTGTATTACATTTTGTTTTTGTTCAGTGTGTAGACGTTCAACAAATAACTGGAGAGTCAACTCGGCAAACCCTCAATATCTGCATTCATTTAATTCTGTTGAAATTTCGCCTTCTTTATTAGCAAAACATAAACACTTAACTACATTGTTGTATATTATTTATAGCATATGGAATAACAAGATCCTAGTACCTTTAATATAAAATAAACTTTTTGTTTTGGTTTATTTGTGAGGATGACCTGGTAATGCATGGAAGCAATCCTTCCCTGACGTTGCCAAGGTAAGACGTTTTATGGGTTGAATGTATCGAGAAATAATTATTAAAACTAAAACTGTATTTCATAAATAATACTCTTAACTTACAACGCAGAATAAAAAATGAATCAAATTAAATGTTTTATTAAGCATAGTATAATTTAGACTTCATATCGTTTATCTGCGTGTGACCCTTTTGATGCCGTCTCCAATACCTCGAGGAATGCTGCCGGCTGCTACAGTTGTGAACTGTGGTTGGGGTGAGAAAGACATCAGTTAAGTTGGAAATTTAGTGGGACTAATAACTAAGCTACTTTAAGCTGGTTGCCGACTATTGCAGGATATCAAATTAAACTGTTTCTGAATCTTAGCGTTCACATATCTGCTAACTTCTGGTGTATCAATACTTTGCGGTTTCCGTGATAACAATGAGAAGCTTAAGTTGCCTTGAGTCGCTGAAAGGCCAACCAGAGAATATTCTTGCTGCGCGCACCAAGTATGTTTAACCGAGCCCGGTCCTTGGGCGCTACGGTCTGCCAATAATCGATCACAGTGTACACTTCTGTAATACTGTAAGACACGAAAGAAACGACACGATTTTAGAAATACATGCTCTTTTATCAACTTAAGCTCCGCTTACATCATGAAGAGTTAAACGAATACCAACCTTTTCCAGCAGCCTTAAAGAATGTAATATTGAGATTTTTACGATATTATCTCAAGCCTTAAACTCCCCTCCAAAAGCAAAAATTAGGAAAAGGTCCATGTGAGTGATTGAGTAAGTGAACAGAATAGCTCAAAACGAAAAGTCGAATGAATACCGGTCTTCGTCCAACAGATTTCAAAGATGCAATATTAAGATTTTCACAGAATTATCTGAACCCCAAGCAGCATGGCAAATTTTTCGTTAGTTTTTCTTTTCTAAAAAACGGAATAAATTATTTTAATTAAAACGTCATATTTTCAGATGCTGGCGTGACAAATAAGAGGTGTCCTGAATTGTCTGTGAATTCCTCATAATTCTTGCTGAACGTTTATAGTTTTGTTTAAAAGAGAAATCACGAGCGATAGACAAAATCTGACCGGAAGGAAGGCGAATCCTCATTGAAATATCATCATATGTCAAATAACATTTTTATCGACTTAGCCGTTTTGGAAATATTCCGCTGTTTACGTTTCTAAGTTTTCCCGGGCTGGAGGTTACATCGGTCGTCGCCAGGTATGCACCTTTGAACTTTACGATACTTCTTCTTTACCACATGAAAACCAATAAAACCAGAGTTTGAACAGCTGTCGTTTCCGCATACTGCATGTTACCATGGAGGAATGAGCCTAATTTAAAAGCTTTCTGAACAAGCATTTTTATCTTGATTGTGGTAAAATCAATAGAAGAATGAATCGTCTCCGTCTGTACGCAATAACAGCCTTACGACCTTTATTCTTGCTATTGCTGCCTGCTCTTGCCATCACAGCTGTGTTATTCTGTACACCGATAATAAGTTCTGAAATATCGCCGTTCTCTTCCTGTTGTAAGTCGTCCCAGTGTTAACCACATCTTTACTGTCACACATTTTGAACCTAAGTTTTCCTTTGTGCACTCTTCTCTCACTCATCCGCGAAATAGGTTTCATTTTTATTTGTCCTTCTTTTAATACGTTTCTCTGCAATTATTTTAATTTCTTCATCCAATTCTGGATTTTCCTTTACCCTACCATGTCATTTTGGTTCTGTTTCTCTTTTAATTTTCTTTCTTTACTGTACTGTAGTAATTTCTTGCTTGTTTTTGTGTGTAACTATAGTGACTGTTTAATTACGAAAGAAGAAAACTGTTGTAGCCTAAATACAAATTAAGACGAGAAAAATTTTAAAATATGGTTAAGTTACTTTATGTATCAGCAGATGGCACTTCCAGTGTTTACACAAAGATGGAGTATCCAAGGTGGAGCTTAAAGATGCATAACGTATAGGCAGTAGAGTCATCCTACTTGGATTTGAGATAAAAATAATTGGAACTATCTAGAGTCATTCCACTACTGCGTCATTCTACTTGAGACCATTAAGACGCTGCGAAACGACGTGTTTCAACCAATCATGTCTGCTTATCCCATCTTTTTATCACCTCCTTGGCATCCGTTAAATTTGTTTTTCCGCACAGACATTCAAAGTTAGCTTCCACAGAATAATACGACACCAAACAAAACAAAGATGAACAAAAACACTAGACGAAATGAGTTCGATGCACTAAGTTAGCACGTTTATTAATATTTTGTTGGAATTAATTCTGGCAATCCTTATACTTTCTTTTGATCGTGAGATAGTGAATTAATCCTACTCGAGTTTTGATTTTTTCTAGAAAAATGAAAAATGTTTGTGGGATTACTATTGATAATAATAACGTTATTTTGAAGGCTTGCATAACTAAAGAGGCAGCCCGGCCTCGAGCCTTTACTGTTGCCGCTGCCTGCCGTCGGCCGGTGTTACAATATCAAACACATTCCTTACAGTCTCAGTCTCGCAAAAGGAACACAGCAGTTAATGTAGATAGCATTTGAATCAGATACAAACGGTAGGTATTCCGTTACTACATAAAAACGATGTGCATTTTTAAGTGTGAAAAAGTGAAATTCCATCTTTTTTCACTAAAATTATGTTTGTAATGCGGGAAAGTTTGCTCATCATCGCATGATGTTCTAGGTGCATATTTGAAATAAACACTATTGAGCACATATTAAAACCAAGATGCATACGGTTTATTTCCCATGCTTCTGTATAGCCAGGAATCGAATCGTACAAGTCACTTTCAAATGGGATGATGTATGTCTTTGAACGCTACCAGGTCGGCAACCAATAGAAGTCATGCTGTGTTGTCATATTGTCCCTTAAGTGGGGTGTGAATCCATCTCTAAATACTACTTGCGCTAAGACAAAATTGTTCAAAAAAATAATCCATGAAGAAAGTAGGGAGTAATGTTTGTAACACAATCGTAAAAACCACATATTTTAGCACAAATAGTTTTGATAATACAAGTGAATAAGGGTACCCATATATTATATTGTAACCATATGAGCACCAAAATGGCGATTATTATTTGTAATGTATACTTGTAACTATACAGAGTTGGAATTAAACTATTCATATGATGATGCTAAAAGAATTACGTTGAACAACCCAATGTGTATTTAATGAGAGAGAGAAAGAGAGAGAGACAGAGAGAGAGAGAAGGAGAGAGAGAGAAAGAGAGAGAGGAGTAGGAAACAGCTCACTTTCCTCTTTGCCTGCAGAGTGTGAGCCGTCCAAGTGTTTATTGAGGGAGGGATGGAGTGAGTGAGTGGGGTTTAAGGGCCCGTCGAGCGCTAGGTCATTTGGGCCCATCCAAGTGTTAATTATTGTGTTGTTTTGTAATTGGTGATGGCGTTTATTTACCTCATAGAGTTTAAATCAATATTCAGTTGCTGTTTAGACAGCAATAGAGTAAGTCTAAAATAATGCAATGGCTTTTAGCGCTGAATTTATTGGCAAGTAAAAGAAGCCCCCACTGGTAGTTCCATTGGATTAAAATAACCGATAATTCATTAACCATAATTATATAGCATTTAAGAATATGTGTTCACAATATGTGAGTATGCATTTTCAAACTTTGAATTTAACTGCAAAATTATAGAAGTTTGGAAAATCCAGGTTGGGTTCCCTTATGTGAACAATTCTAGTGCAAGACAAATTTGCATGGATAGTGTGCGAGTGAGAGGGAAATGTGAGTGTAACGAGGTGGCAACGCTGAGCATGCAAACGCATCTCATTCGCTCGGAGCACAACTCATTTCAAAAACGCATGAAACGTAGGTACGTTCTTTCTGCGACGCATAACAAACAGGTTGCCCACAATGCCCCCGTTACGTCAGTACAGGCAACCTAGAAGACGTCCTCTCTATGAAAGTGTCGTCCTTGCATAGATATAAGATAAATCTGAGAAGAGGCGAGGGGGGGGGGGGCGGTCTTTTGTGAGGATGGTTCCCTATCCAAAGGGGTGAGTGATTTGGTTAAACCTATTCCATTGTGTGCTCCTATAGCTTCTGAATTGAGTAGTGAACGCTTTTCCCTTGACAGCGGAAGAGAAGCAGTACAAATGCTACTAAATCCATTTACAGGCATGGAAAAAAGTATTCATACACCGTTACTTATGTAGAATAACTTTATTTAATGGAACTAAAGATCAAAGCCAGAGATGTTATTTGGTAATCTAACAGTATGGGATTTCCTCTTGATTCAGTAAGCATAGATGGGTTAACTAAGCTAATCTTCTGTAAAAAGTAAATAAACATTTTGTACCATCTAGCTTCCTGCAAGGGGGAAAATGTATTCTTACATTCGAAGAAAATGACAATTTACACAAATATAACTGCAATCTCAATCCTTTGTAGGCATTCCTCTTCTATGTATCACTTCGTTAACCTCTTTGGTATGGAATGAACCATGCTTTTGGTAGTCTCTGAGACTATTGTAATGTTTTGCCATTCTTGTTGTAGATATTGTTTCAGAGTCGTCTTACTTTGTATTTCATGTTTTTGACCATTTTTTCAAGTGTACTACAAAGATGGTCAATTAGGTTAAGGTTTATACTCTGTGCTGGAAACTTAAGAACATGGGGACTATGATACAACCGCATAATAATAATGTCCACAGTATGCTTAGGGAACTTGTCTTATTGATGGTAGTAATCTGGGTCTAAATGCAAGATATCAACACTTTTTGCAAATTTTCCTTTAGGATATTCAACTACTGAAATCTATCCATGTTACCCGCAACAAAAAGATGTTGCCCAGCACCAAATGTAGGCCTACATCCCCATACCGTAATTGCTCCACCACCGTGCTTCACTATGGCTTGAATGGTTCGGGTTCAAGCTCAGTATTTGGTGTTCTCCACACAAAAATTCTGCTATCATTTACAAATATGTTAAATTTGCTTTCATCTGTGAACAACACTTTATCACAGAAACTTATGTTCTTACTTATATGTCTCGAATAATTTCGTCTCAATTTCTTGTTCTTTTACTGATGTATGGTTTTCTTCTAGGTAGGTACCATACCTGCATAACCTGTCCTACTTAAAATATAGCAAACAGACCATGGTGTGATTTCCTTCCCGAACTGACCATTAACATGCACAGGCAATACAAAAGCTGTCTAGTTAGCATCTTTTTTACCATCCTTATTGAGATTTTTTTTTTCTGTGGTGAACTCTTATTTCACTATTATGACAGGATTTATTTTTCTGCATCGCTTTATTATGGTCTGCACAGTTTCCTAGCTTCTTCTAATAATATCAGCAATTTCTTAAAATTGTTTTCGTTTTTAAAATTCGGATATAACTATTTGCTTTTCCACTACAGTTGTTTATTTAATTTTGTGGGCATTTTTCTGTTGTACGGCATTGACCACGTATCAGAACCAACACGAAAGAGGTGTAGCTTTCCCCTGAAAGCGTTCCTTGCTACAAGCGGTTCATTAGTGGTTACTATGTTTACATTTATAGTGGTCAATGAATACTTTTTTCGCTGTCATTATAAACCGTAGGAGGTAGACAAAACCGTACTACAAAAAAATGTAGATCTCGTTAAAACAAACTTATGTTAAATACATTTTTTGTTGAGTAAATCATTTCCGAGATATTGTTATATGTTTGAATTTTCCAATACTTATACTTTTCTCAAATGGGAAACCGGTATTAGTGTTTTATGCCTCGGACACGCAAGGAGAATGGGTTGTCAAAGCCCTCACATAGCGACCGGCTCTTAAAAGATTTGAGTATCGCTTAAAGCCTACTTTATTCCCATATTCCCATTGCATCTGCAAGAAAATTAGCAATAAGACAATTTCTGCAAATGTTTATCTCGATTAACATTGAATAGATCATCACCTCTCAAGGCCCTAATGACCAAGTTGTCGACGGGCCCTTAAACCCAACACACTCACTCACCCACCTCTCAAAGCTACCGGCTGCAATCCAAGGTGCAGAAATTCCTTGTGCAGTGTGACGACTCGGTTAAGCTCGTCTCAACTCGCGTGTGTTGATAGACTGCTTGCTTAACAGTGAAATGGATAGCTTCAACACAACTACCTGCTCCAAAGAAAGCAAAGAATGCCGAAAGTTCATTTAAATCAGAGTGGCAAGTTTCTTATATTTTTGAAAGTCGTGACAATGGAACCAAATGCCTCATTTACGGTACAATAATTACGTGTGTAAGAAAATCGTCTGTTGGAAGACACTATAACACAGTAACATATGGTGAAATCATAGCACAGGGCACGCTAGAAGATTGCTACAACTCGCACAATAGCATTCTTTGTCCAGGAATGAGGTTTGTACCAGTGCTTTCTAGATCATTGAAACAAAAGACCAGCTTTGGTCACAAAACAACCAAATTAACCAGTTTAACACTGCGCACCGCGCGCACATTACGCAATCAGGAAGAAACAGCGCTGAAAGTGAGGAAGGAGGAGACGGCAAAACGAGTGAGACAAGCATAAGAAGAAAGTGAGTGAATGTTTGCACCGAGGTCAAGTTTTTATAGTTGCATTTAGCACCTTACACCGTGCAATGCACTGGTGCATGCACCCTGAGTGGTCCAGATAGAGGAACAAGCGTTTCTAAGAACAGTTGGTATAGTAGTAGAGAAAGTCATGTGAGTACACACACCAGATTTCTTAAAATAGTTCCTTCATTATCTCATCAATATACTGCCACCTATTTTTTCTGCTCCTATAACGGTTACACCTATGTGTATATTAATTTATAACTTTGTGTGCACTAACTTCGATAAATTAGATAAATCTCAGTTTTAGGTCATTTCTGTAATTGTCATTTGTCTTTAAATTTTAGAGTCATTTTATAGATCATTTTGCAAACAGTATTAGGTGATCAAAATCCGGACCATGGTTATAGCTGCTGCAGTTCCTTTCATTGTATTGACTATTACAAGTATTCGTCACTGCGATTCTGGCATTAGAATTCACAAAGGGAACGATTAAGGCAAGTCTTACTGAAATACAGGATGATAGGATGACTCAAAAGGTTACGCAGTAACTTAAGGACCTTATAGAGGGGTAGAAGTGTACATTAACTCTGGTGGTATGAGAATTGTGATCTTGAAGGTGATCCTGGGTAAGTACAGGCCTTTACAGGCATAACATTGTGGAACATTGGTGTGTCGATTGTGGTGGGCACCATTTTGAACAACCTTTGTAACAACCTTTGTAACACTAATTTGTTGATTATCTTTGCTTAACTTAAATGTTAAAACAATATCATGTATTGTCCGTCCTGACATTCTTGACCCAGGATCATGTCCTGTACTCCAAGTTCCCATGTCAATGCTGTATTTTCCTCCCTCTATAAGCTCCTTAATTTCGTGCACAACCTTTTGAATCATCCTGTATATCATACTGTAGAACAGTAGATATCTATTTTTGCAATCTTTACTTTCTTCCTTAAATGTAGGTATATTACGCTGAAGTGGAGAAACTACACCAGCGGCCTAGAGGAATGATTCTCTCTCTTTCGTGTTAGAAACCTTTATACCTACATTCTTTTTTATTTCCATTTTTTGAACGTTCAAATAAAATAAAATAGTTGAATAAATGTTTAAATAAAATAATTTATGTTGCTCTATTGCATTTCTTTAAATTGTCGGAGAAGTGTAACACGTTTGTGGCCCCCCCCCCCCCCCGGCGCATCGTTGAATGCTTAGATAAGCGTATAAACTTCTTTATGTGGCAATTATACATTACTGTACTTCATTAACTATTAACTTTTAATGCGTAAGATAAATTATTTTAGTTCCTTTTTTTTTTCATTCAAATTCAAAACAATAGGTTTCAGTTGAAACACATGCATTAAATCTACTTGAAGGTAAGTTTGTTGTTAACAGTTTCCATAATATTACTTGTTTTCTATGATCTAATCCCGTCAGTTGAGAATGCCTCAACACTGAAGATACATAGACGCGTATTCCGTAATACATAAACTGAGGACCAGACTTAGTCATCTCAAGAACCATCTTGTTCAAAACAGACTATACTAACTGAAGATAAACACATCAGTTCTCATGTACCTGTCATAAGGCAGAAAGTAATGGATTTTACTTGCTTTGAAGATGAAGACAATGAAAAACAAAGTGAGACTGATAATGAAGTGCTGAAAAACTTAAAGCAAAGTTGCGGTTCAGTGAATATAGAAGATCTATTGGAATGGTGGAAAACTCATGCACAGGAATTTGCATATTTATCAAAGGTAGCGAAACAGTTTTTCTGTATTGAAGCATCAAGTGCGAGTAGTGAAAGGAACTTGAGTGTAGCAGGATTAGTTATTCAAGAACGTCGAACCAACCTGAGCAGCCAGAGTGTGGATTCCATTCTCTTTCTGCACGACAGTTTGGGCCATTAAAACATGGTAAGTCCTTAGTCCAATAAAAATTATATTAATGTTTACTTTGATTTAAAACACGTACAAGCATGCACATATCCATCGTAGAAGTACTCGTAATTATAACTTATTTCTGCCACGGCCAATTGTGGATAGCTTACAACAGTGTGACCACTGCAAATTCCATCTCCCTCCCTGCATCCAGGATATCCTGGGCAGAGTACAGGGTTAATATTGCGTATTTGCTAGAACTCGACATCGATTTTCGCACACCTTTAACACTATATTGAACTGACTTATTGCAGAAGTATTAAGAATGCACCTTTGGGAACAATAATGGACTCTCATATAATGATTTTTATATATACCTACCTGCAAAATGCACTTAATTGAGGCAAGGTGCACAAACTTCAGATATTCCATATTCCCTAAAATCTAATTTTCGTCACAAATACTTACTCTAGCGAATGTTGGGTACCTGCATAAATAAGGTGAGTACATTAATATTATTTTAAGATCATGTTATTGCCCCGTTAAACTCTTAGAAACACGCAATAAGACGTAAACGAGACAATATCATGATCTTAAAGCAATATTAATGTACTCACGTTATTTATGCTGGCACTAAGCATTTGCTAGCGTAAGTATTTGTGACGAAAATTGGATTTAGCAAATATACAATATCATTAATAATGGTAATAATACCTGGTAATAATAATAATAATAATAATAATAATAATAATAATAATAATAATAATAATAATAATAATAATAATAATAATAATAATAATAATAATAATAATGTCAATAACTGTAGGATAGTGTTGTTTAAAACAAAATTATACAATCGGGCTCGGGCTTGGTTGATATCGGACCGGGCGTAAGAAAGTCGGCCCGTGCAGATTGGTGGATTAGCAGTGTCGTTATGAACTTGTGCACCTTTGATTGGTGCATAGCAGTGTCGCCATGAAGAGGTCGATATGAGCTCATTACAGTGGCGTATAAGCGCAACATTGTGGCATGCACAATGTCAACTCCTTGCTTGCAGTGGTTCCACAAGTGTCCTAGGTCATGGCACTTGGTATGCCTAATTGTAAGTATTTAGCTAAAGCGAAAACTACAGTTTATTCAGAGCGGAAGTGCTAAACTTCGGCAAAACCATGCACTTAGCAAAATAAAAGTAAAAATAACAAAAAGTGTAGTTGAATCGCTGTTCTGTAACATACGATAATGACTTATTGTTTTCATGCCGTCTTATATTTCAGTTGGAATGCCGTGAAATGTACGCAAGACTTCATTCTCTGCTGAAATAATGTTAATAACGGACACTCCGTGATTGAGAGAGAAGCGCGGCAGCGACTAGAGCTGAAGAGAAGTCATATTTAAAGAGAGAGGTAAATAACCGAAGGAACAAAGTTATTTCAACGTTCTATTTCTGTTTAACGTCTGAAAACAAACAATATGTTAAACGAGAACTCAGAATAGATATGCATCCTTCGAAATTACTCTACGGGAGGGGGAAAAGAAACCGAGATTTGCATACTGGGTTCCTCTCACGAGAATGTGGCTATAAGTTGTGTGTTTTTCAACAGCTCCACAGTTTTGTGAGAAACATTACGGCTAGAGTTTCAACATATAAACAAGGTTAGCCTTCTTAAAAACATATGCTCCTGTGTTAGCAGTGCTGGAATACTAACATTGAGGGATCCGCACCTAACAGTATTAATATCCCAGCATTGCGTAAGGGAGCGTATGTCTTTATGAGGCCCAAGCGTTCTTGATGTTGAAACCCTAGCCGTAATCTTTCTCCCAAAATGCTAGTTGTTGATGTCACATTCCTTACAGCCACATTCTAGTGATGGGAACACAGTTGTTAATGTAGATATGTACTGTCATTAACTCAGGAGAATGTCTTTGTCTTTGAACGTGCAATCGTGCTGTGGAGCGGGGAACTTCTTAGTACGATAAAAATAGAGTAGCATCAGCAGAACAAAATTACTGTCTACAAGACAGCTAGACTGTAGCAGTGTCCAGTGTTGTTACAATATTATATCGCATGAGTCTCCAATTAGCATAATTCATTAGTGATATTATTGAAATTATGATCATAATTGCTTTGTTTGATGTAAGGATAGGCCACTTTTAAAGCAGGGTGTAAAACGTTAGAGCGAAAAGAATATCCAGCGCGTTATCTCATGTTCACTTACGCGAACTAAGACAAATACAGTATTTGTAACAACATCGTGAACTGCCATTTCCTACTGTCTCCCCTTTCCCCTCCAGAGAGCAGCACACCCCTCACACGTTCTCTCGTCAGTAATGCTCACAAACCTATTGAAACGTTTAACGATGCAATTGTGCCTATTCTTCTGGCGGTTTCGTGGTCCCATAGTTTTACGCAGGATGTATGTATATTTATCTCCAGTTCATGCCCATGACCATTATCAATCACGTATTGGAATATGCGGATATGAGCAGCTATTTGCGTCATGCAGTCCCTGTGATAATCACCTGCGCAGTGCATTATTGTGAAACCATGTTTACTCTGTAGGCAGTATGTATATTTAGCTGCTGTGTACAGGTACATACAGTAGTTTGCTGCTTTTCCTTTCTTTTAACGCCCATACTTTCTCTACAACATACTTGCCTGGTAAGTAGAGAAGAAATTTAATTCCACACAAAAATTCAATATCGAGATTTCACCGAAAATACGTGTTTTCAGGCACCTGAATAAACAATAACATTTTAGAATAAAGTTCGAGTCTCTCTCTCTGTGTGTGCGTGTGTGTGTGTGTGCGTGTGTGTGTGTCTGTGTGTGTGCGTGTGTGTCTGTGTGTGTGTGCGTGTGTGCGTGCGTGCGTGAGAACAGCATAATTAAAACAGAAAATTCTGATCAACGCTGAACTTGGTATTCTAGTTGATTGTTTTCCAGAGTTGTTCCTCTTCGTTCCCATGGTACACTGTTTTTTTATTTTTTGCATAGGGCTTTTATACTTCTTTATCAATGCCAACTATACAATCAATGCGTTATATTTTTCCCTTAAAGAAAATAAAAAGTAAGCAGAGGACCCAGGATATTTAGCATATATAAACATTAAGCATGCATTTCAAATTTAGTAAAGCGTCTTTCATCATCAGAAGCTACAGGTGCACACGTACTTAAAGAAACAAATATTGCGGGATTCCAACTCTTCTTCATCAACGGAATAGTTCTTGCCTGACAGTACATCAGCAATATTGTACATTGTATTATATCCACTATTCCTTTTTCAACACGTTTTCCATTTTAGCAAAGACAAGTTTGCCCAATTCACCCTCCACATGACTTAGATTACTTGCAACTCATTTCGCCAATTCTATTTGATTTTACATAGTACAACCACGTTGCACGAGGGTAGTGAAAATGCCCAGCAGAAACCCAAAATTAAATTCTCTGTAGGCCAATTTCCCCATGAATTTCAAAGTTAAAAGCTCCTGGTATATTTTTCTGGATGTTGATTTAATACTATCCAAAACGTCTTTCACAATTTCAAAATGTTCAGGGTAATAATTGCAGACATCTAACTAGGTCCCCCACCTAGTGAGTACTGGAGCCGGGGAGAGGGGTATCGCTTGGGCTTCATTTTGGAATGGTTTCTCACGAGAACGTAATGTTAGAAATACTTTCCTTTTTACATTTCCGATCAATTTATCCATATCTGGAAAATCACACCTTATTTCCTCCGCAACTCTGTGGCAGCATGCGCCAAGCAGGTTACATTTACCAACTTTGAGTACAGAGCCTTAAACGAGTTTTCAGCTTTTAGCATATATGACGCTACATTTGTGAGAAAGGGTAGCCCAGTATCATGCTGGATACCAAATTTGTGACAGTTGTACGGATGTCGATGACGAGCTGCTGGCAGGCTGAGGTTCAGCCCGATTTATTTTGCTGCGTACCTACCTCCAATAGGGCTTAACATCAGATAAGAAAAATATTGGGAAGGGTATATAAGGGTGGCGTTTTTAGTTTTTAGGTTATTTTGATATAGAAGGAAGCTTTTGTGCCGCTTGACAAATGACTCACAGGATGCAGTAAGGTCTGCATTCTGATGGAAGAAAAAGTTTTAAAATGAAATCTTTTTAAAAAGTTTTGAAGTTTTTAATTTAGAATTTTGATAGGGTTAATTTTGAGAGCCGTACAACTCTTTGTTGGGACTATAATGGAGCTCAGCTTTAGCTGCTGATGGATTGTCTCCTTGGCTATGGGGCGTGCCCGCAAGTCATGCGGGGAACCCTGTACGACCTAAAGCAGCGTATTCTGGGGTCATAGTCCCCAAGAGACCTAACCAGGGCGCTTTGATGAGTTGGTAACTTATGGAATTTTGCTGCCCGGCGCCTAATTTCATCCTCCACATATAGAAGAGATGAGGCTTCGTGAAGTAGTCTCACGGGGAAAGGTATTGGAATAGAAAAGATGGACCGGAGTCCTCTATTCTGCGCCCGTTGGAGCCACAGGAGCCAACTGCCTGCTGCCATGCCCCACATTTCACAGGCGTAAAGCACGAGGGGGATTATAAGAGCCCGGAAGAGGTGTAGCTTCAGGTGGACTGGCATCTCGGACCTCAGCATAGAATACAGTGAAGCAATAGCCCCCTGCGTCCTCGCCGAGAGATCTCTGGTGTGTCCGCGGAAGTTAGACCCCTATCCAGTTTAACTCCTACGTAGGTGATGGAGTCTCTCCACTCGATCCTTTGACCTCGAAATTGGAATGTGGGGCAGTCTGCGGGGGTGTGGTGCCTCGTGTGGTGCCTCTTGTCCGGGGTACCGGGGTAACGGACATTCGCCATCGCCAGCACCACTCTTGGACAAGGCGGAGGTGTCACTGTATGGGGTTGAAGGCTTCGAGAACGTGTTTGTTGGTGCAGAACAGCAACACGTCATCAACATATTGAGGTATGACAACCTGTGGCTGTGATGGAACGTCTGCCACGTAGACACTGAATAGCGTGGGGGACAGCACAGAGCCTTCGGGGACTCCGCTTCTTATTGGCCTAAGTGTAGATGTTCTCCCCGCGACTGTGACTTTTAATGTACGATGTCTAAGGAAGCTGTGTCTGATGTTGATCATTTGTGTGGGTAGTCCCAGTTGGATGAGTTTGGATAAAGGCAGAATGTACCTAAGATGTGTTTAAAAACGCATTGATATGCAACAAAACTGCCTGAAGTTTATAAAAATGCACAATAATGCAATAAAAACTCTAAAATGCACTATACCACAAAATTAATGGAAACTGCAAAAAGAAATGCGCTAACAAATATGGTTAAACTTCTTTTATTCTGAAACAGATTTATGTATAACTCATCAATGAATTGGACTTACCAAATAAAGATGCAAAGTCATCAAAATCCTATCCCTACTAATTACCTTAGTCACACAGGCCTTACTAATTACCTTTACGTCAACACTTAAATTGTATCGCTAATAAGTCTTTCTCATGGCAAAATGTTACCTCATCCTTCTTATATTATGCATTGATTTTAGCGTACGGAAATTATTTACCTATTTCCCTAACATTTCTGTATAAACTTAATTCAATTTTGGTATCAGATAGCTTTTGGGTAAATCAGAAGGTTTAAAAATAAGTTTTTGAAAAGTCAAATGGATAGCAAAGAATACCTTGGAAATGGTTAACGTCACAAAAACTGTATTTGACACAAATTAAGTCCTTTAACGAGATCTAAATTTTGTGTGCAGTAAGATTTTGTCTATAGCATGTGGTTTACCATTTGTAAAAAAATAATAATTTAGAGTGAAGAGGACTTAACAGCCTATTCGCAGAAAATTCCAGATATACATTTTATGCCATGCAAGTATATTAAATCTATGGCATTTTAATGAAAATCGTTATAGCCATTTTTGATAAAATAAAAAATAATGCAAAATGTTCTATGCAAAGGGTAGTTTGGGGTTGGGTGATTATTTTTAAAATGTTCATATCGTATCCTTGGAAGAAAGTGAGCTTAATTAAAAAGTTTGGAATTTAGAAGTTGAACTTAATTACCAAGTTTGGCATTTAACTGATTTACCGTTTTTGAGTTATGCTGTTTAGACAGACAGACACACATACATATGCATATCCTTTTCTAAAAATGTGTTTTTATTCATGGAGACTCAAAACATGTAATTCCGATGAAATACCAACAACGAAGTTTTGGGTATAATACAATACTTCCTCTACTTACTACAGGTAAGAGAAGAGAAAGTAGAAAAATGATGTTTCTTTGAAGATTTAATGGCGTTACCCTCTGCTGAATTTGCTGGATAAAAAAAGGTGCATTTCCATGCGAAACTCATTCGTATGACTGATTATGATAGTATGCAAAACCGTGATTCTGGAATATGCAAGAAGAGTTGAAAGTGCATTAGTGCATGCGATCGATGTAGCATACGGACCAGTGGTTCCGCATTGTCTCAATAGCTTTTCCGCTTCGTGTCTTCACATGGCGTGGAGAGTATTGCTTATTATTACGTTTGGAAGTGCTTGAAGCTTGCACCAGAGTGTTAGGGAACGACTAAACATTTCGTGCACCAGACCATAAGAGGATGAATAACCATTTACTGAGCTACAAATTTCCTACATGAACAGACATTGCTAGACATATCATGCCACGTGCAATACAATAAATCCCTCTTAACTACAAGTTTATTTTCTCTTCTTACAGTAAGAAGTGAAGTACTTGTATACACCCAACGTTTCGATGTCCAGATTTCACCGGAAATGAATGTTTTGAGAATCTCTGAATCTGTGTGCGTCGGCGTAACCAAAAAACGAAAAGTCGGTCAAATACCAAACTTGACCGTATAGCATCTTACAAGAATGCGACATGAAGATTTTGAGAAAGTCTCCCATTCTCAACTACGCTTCACATGGAACATTTTTCTTAAAAATGACTATCGATTTTGATTTGAGCTAACCATTTCGAAGATGCTCCCTGCTTTTGTTTCAGTTTTAAAATACTTATACTTTTCAGTTCGGAAGTTGTCCGCCCCTCCTGGTTATGCAAAGAGAGCGGAATTTCAAAGCCAACACTAATCGACCGTTCTTAAAACATTTGACCATCGCTTAAGCCTATTGTATTCCCCAATTCCCGTTGTATCTACAAGGAAACATAATAAAACCATTTGTACAAAGGTTTATCTGAATTAATGTAAAGTACATTGAACAACATACTTTAATAAGAATGGTTTGTAGAAAAATGTGTAGAGAAACTCATGTGAGTGTAAACATAAGGACAATGTCTTTTTTTTTTGTGTAATTTAAGTTTAAAAAAACGCGGCTGCTTTTTGAAAGGTGACGGGAATGCTTTTGATCCATTAGTGTATTATTGACGTCATTGTTTTATTAATTTTTGAGAATTTGAGAGATTTTACTTCACTCGGGGACAAAGATGTCTTACCGTTTTGTTGCATTACATAAATATGGCTGTGCCAGACACATTCTAGCTTGTCCCTTCACCGTACTCACATCCGTGCCTTGAAAGTGGTACTTCACCATACAGAGCTAAGTGAATCTGTCTTAGGCTCCCATTCGGGAGGTCCCGGCGCTCTAAACTTGGGTTTCTTTTTCTGCTTTTCCGAGATAGGCAGGCGAATGCTGGACTGGTTCCTCTTTTCCCACCTATTTCTTCTCCATCATTTTCTACACCTATTATTTCCTTTCTTATGTGTCATGGTTGTAGGACCAGGCGAAGACGATTGTTGCGTTGCGACGGGACGGTGAAGTTTGGTACAGAGGAAGACAGCTTCAAGCGGTGTGATGTATTGGAACAAAGAGCAAGTTTATCAGTTCGCGTGAGTCAGGCGAGAGCCGTGTAGTATCATGTTGTCTAAACGGTGCTCTGAGTACTGAACTGGAAGGTTCAATCAAGTCTACTGCTCTCTATGACAATAGCATGGCCAGTACAAGTAAAACGGAGCAGTCAGTGTTTCTATCTGGTTGTGTTATAAAATTAGTTAAGTCCTAATGCCGAAGTATCTTCTCGGATCACAATGTAACATGCAGTCTTCGATTACAAATTTCCCACATATTACAGTTTAACATTGATAAACTAGTTAAAGAAAAACGAAACAGAATATGTTGGAAAGTGTCCACGAACTTTTATTCTGTGCGACTCTCCTAATTTGCAGAAAAAATTACATTATGTTCTGTTCTATTTATTCTATAACATGACTGTGCTTCACATAAACTACAACTCATAGGGCAGAAATGTAATTGCACATGATCTGTGACCAATTGTGTACTTAAAACAGCATTAATATTACAACATCCAAAACGTTAGTTGTGTTTATTAACACCAGATATGTTTCCTGTCTGTCCTGCATTGCTGCATCCTGCATGTCTCAAACTATTTTCTCTTCCCTTGCGGCAGGAGTACAGAGCGCAGTGACACTACGCGCTGAACTCGTCTTCATTGCGAGCATGTTCAGCATTGTGAGCTGACGTCACACCGACACTACCTATCCTCTGCTGTCCTGATTCTTGGCTGTCCGGTTGATGCCTCTTCATGGGTGGATTCGTTTCCGAGACTCTTGGGTTTATTATGGTGCAGGCAATCAAGCTTGCGCCGGCGTCAGCATTGATGTCATTCTGAAACCGTTAGGGATCCCATCTTTGCACGCATCTGGTCGCATTTCGCATCACTCCTACATCTTTTCTTCCCAGGGGAGCCTACTAGTGACCTACATGCGGTGCTGAGCTCCAGTTCTTGGGACCTCTTCTGTCTGGCTATCCGACAATACTTCGTGCTACACGTAAACAATAGATTGGAGACAATGTGATTTTAACAAACTACTCACATGAGATTCACTACCCGTAACAAACTCGCAAATATCCTCCACTCCTCAATATCGCCACATACGATGTTGTGTAAGTGACAGAAGACAGAAGGTGTCAAAATCCACATACCTAGTGGAAGGAAAGTCATTACATTAATTTAAACTAGTTACGGATGTCGATATTTGGAACACATTGTGTATCTTAAATTTTTGTCTCTAATTCCTACGGAGATATTTTAGTTTTCTCGAAAACAAGCTGGCAACACTGCAGATTATGCGGGTGTCACTTTCCCTAGCTCAGTACATATACAAACATAGTAACGGTGCTTCTTGAGAACACAAACAAATACCCTGCCTTGTACTTCACTGCGCGAGTGTAGGCCAATCACAAGCGTCAGCTCTCAAAACATTAAAGCGAAAGCGGAAGTGCCAGACCTGTTTACGTGCACAAACCAGTTCAATTCCGTGACCAACCTTAACGCAACGTTGTCGACTTAATGCACGTGTGAAAAAACTGTTTGGAGTATTCCTTCACATCTTTTAACTGATTAATTATTTCGAAACCCTGTGTGATGTCCTATAATTACTACCGAAGCTATGTCAGCAATAAGTTATTCTACGCATCTTACAAGAAACAAATTGTTATCTTCGTACATTCCTGTGGAATTATGCATCCAAGTTGGATCAAAAACCATTTATTTTTTCGAAATCGACCTTATACTTTTTTGTTTGTAATGCTTCTATGAAGCACATATTAGAAGCAATGTAATGATTTCCCTTCCATCCTGTATATGCGGATGACATGGTCATCGGATCGAACTCCTGTAAAGAGTAATCAGCTAACTTGAAAAGTGGGTACAGGAGAACAGAATGAAAATTAACATGGAAAAAACCGTACAGATGACATTCCGCAACGGAGGTCGAGAAGCTGCGTTGGATATAATATATCTAGGGACGAAACCTCTCAGGGCAGTTAACAGCTTCAAATATCTAGGACTGACTCTGCAAACCACTGCCAGATCATTCAGAATACACGTAAAATCCCGAGCAGTAGCTACCACAAAAGCCATTTTTGACATCAAGACAATATCTAGACTTTCACTAGAAACCACAATGGTCTTGTTCGGCGCAAAAATAGCTCATATCGTAACCTATTGAATAGGCCTAACTTAGGAAAAGCTGAGTGTGAAAGACAATGAATTTGGAAGCAGTCAAGTCACGCTTCTTGAAAGCCACCGTAGGTGTTTCAAAACACACAAAGTCGAGATTAGTATACGAACTCGCCAGGGAACCCCCTTCTTCTTCTTCTTCTTCTTCTTCTTCTTCTTCTTCTTCTTCTTCTTATTCTTCTTCTTCTTGTATATTTATATAAGACCTGAGTATGAGGCTCCCATCAACCAAAAGCTAGAACCAACTATTACATGAAAGAGAGAAGAGAAAGGAAATGTGGTTGGACTTTTACACAACAGAAGCCATGACAAACAGATCCTGGACCAATACAAATCAAGAACTCCGTCACTTGGTGAACTCAGTAGCAGTGAATGGATACTACCACAAAATATGACGGGTAATCCAAAAGACTGTGAACCGGCTGCACTGTGTTTTATCTGTACGGGTCCTCTGCGCTCGTCGCCGACTGCCGCTGTCATAGAACAACGCGGATAAAACCATACATTTTTAAAACTACTTTTAAAGGCTTTGCTTACCAATATAATTAAAGCAGGTGCTGAAACTGGCCACGGTCGTTGTCCATACATTTTGGCACATCTTTAGGGAACTATCCATCACTCGCCGTAGTTCACGTTGAGAAATGCTGGCAATTTCCTGAAAGATATTTTGTTTGAATTCTTCCAGGGTGTGTGAGTTTGTCTTGCACACTTTATGCTTTAAGTTAACTCGGAGATAGAAATCGCAGGGGGTTAGGTCGGGGGACCGAGGGAGCCACAAATGTCTACTAATAATTCTGTTCTGAAACATACTTTCAATTGTTCTCATCAAAAGATTTGCTGTATGCGTTGTTGCAGAATCTTGTTTAAAAAAGGTAAAATTACGCTCCCTGTCGGGGGGGGGGGGGGGGGGCAAAGTGTTGACTCGAAAAAAATTGGGCCTATAACTCTTTCTCCATACACCAATTTTTTCGTCGTGAAGGGGTATTTCATAAACAATATTACGTTTCTCAGAGCTCCAATAACGACTATTTTGTGTACACACATATCCATGAAGGTTGAACCAAGCCTCGTCCGTGAAAAAGATTAAATGTGGGTCAATGTCGCCATTTTATACACTATTGAGAGTCCACTCACAAAATGTGCGCCTAATTACAGGATCACCTGGTTGAAGAGCATGCGCTACAGTTATTTTATATATGGTTTTAATTTCAGCAATTTAGTAATCTTTGCAAAGATCCATAAGAAATGTCTGTCTGTTGTAATAGACGCGTAAGCGATTTTTGGGGGTAATTCTCCAAACCATGACCGATGTCGTCTAATGTTTCTTCGGTAAGAACCGTACACCGTCTTTTAGATTTCTGACCCTGAACACTTCCTGTGGCCTGAAACTTATTTTAAAGTTTATGGATTGTTGTAGGTACGGCCCGGAACTTTTACATTTAGAAATCTTTCTCCAAATCGCACTTTCACTTGGCGAGCTGACTGAGTTAACACATACGAATCATAAATAAATAGAAGGTGTGCAGTAGAAAACAAATGCTGAGCCATAATACACTTTGTGACTAAGTACAGGACTAAATAATAACGCACACTGGTAATAATGCAGCCGCACGATATCGCGTCAACTCAAAACTGATTGTGAGCAGAGCAGAGAAAAACAAGTGATGCTCGTGACCTTGTGTGTATCAGCTGCTGTTATCGTGTTTCCGTCTGCACAGTGGAAAATCACCGTGCAGCGGTTTTCATGTATTTGGATCTCTCTGTACAAGACCAAGAGTTCTCACGAGCGCGGGAGCAACTGTGTATGTGAACTGTGCGACTATGTGATCGTTACCACGTGACCACCTGTAAAAGACGAGTAACATCACTCGTAGAATTCGGTAAATAAACAATGTGAACAATCAAATTCGACTTACGTGTGATAATAAGATTAATGTAATTTAATTATGTACGATTATGCACAACTTTTGTGCTTTTATTCTAATACTAATATATTAGGTTTTATATAAAACTTGATTTTTCATTCCACGTCGTGTTTTTCGCCATATGTTTACGTAGGAATAGCCCCAAATTAATAGCCGCACTAACGGTAACTTGTAATGGAAAGAAGAGAAGAAAAATTGCAAACTTTCAAGCATGTCCTTCAGATGTAGGCATGCAACAGAAGCATGCAGGATGGAATACTTCGAAAACGGTTACCGCTACGAAAACTGTAATAACTATGTAGTTTGACGAGCTCTGCAGTTTTTCTATGTTATCTTCTCTGATCCCCCAGGTATACAAAATTGTACAGTATTTATATGGCATTAAGGGGACTGCAGAAACTCTTAATAGGAAATTGAATATAAGTACAATTGTTTATTAACGATGTCAGTAGTCAGGATCGCATCACCGTCACCGCTGAAATTTCGTCCCGCAGTTCTTTTACTTGCCAGTAAAGCTGCTGATATGAGGCTCTCGCTTTTAGGCACACTTAAACACCATCGGTCTGGGCCGGGCCACAGAATAGACAGTATACAGAAAGGAAAGCTTGAGTCGGCTCCTTTGATCTGCATGTACCCGTTGCGTTGCGCGCTTCGCCATATTGAAACCAAGTTGACGAACCGATTGCTGCTTCCTACCAGAGCTTGAAACAAGCAGTTTTACGAAACCGAACTCTTAATCTAGCCGGCTAAATGAAAACTTTTAAGAAAAGAAACGCTAATGAAACAGAATATATGATTAACTCAGACTAATACAATTTATTTCCCCTCCAATGAAGAAGTTTACTTACTAAAATGAGTCGGAATGACACATAATAATTCATATTGGGAACTAAAGGCATTCATGCAAAAGGCGCCCTGTTCTTACACAAAATCTCAAGGAAATTACAATTTGTAAAACAATAACGCACGAAAGCAGAATGAAACCAACGAAATTTTGTTTTCTACTTATATGTATTAACAAAGGAAGCCCTAGTAATATGAAATAAGTGGAAAATAGGTAGCAGTAATTAATAAGCAAGTGGCTCATTAACTGCTTTTATTTACCACAAGAATAAAAATAAATAAAAACAAATTCAAAATCTTGAGTCAGAATTTGCATACAATGAATCATAGTCTTGTCATACATAGCAAACGAAGTAAATAAGACACAAATGTAGAGCATGGTGCAATAACATAAATCACAGCAGTAACTTTACAGGATATACACTGTGTGGCAAAAGTTAGGATTATTTTATATTAAGGGCTAAGGAGATCTAGGAATGGTATTTTTATATCATGTCTATTTGCACAACATAAAATGCTTACTATAAAACATACAATTGCATTTATTTTATTTCACCTTTTCACAATAAAACAACAAAGTCTGTGCACATTTCCATGACCTACTCTGCCAACATTACACTCTATTGCAGCATTAAAGAAAAATAGTGCTCAGGCATGTCATTGTACTTTTGTCTTGCTTGTTTAATCTGCATTTATGAAGCAACTACGCCGTAAATCATATTATTCATAGATGTGTCATTTTTATTAATTTGTAATTTTTTTTTCAATTTTATTTTTCTTTTTTAAATCTCTATTCACAAACTTTAAGGGTAGGAGTATTCTCCCTGTTTACCTTGTATTCCTGGGCAAAATACATTAAGAATTATGCACACATTGCTGTGATTCTGGAATAACACTTAACTAATAGCAAGTTATAAATATATAAGGCTGTTCACTTACCGTTGTTCATCTTTTGGAAAGCTGAAAAAGCTTATGTCCCTGTTTGCATGTGAATTATTTCTGCAGTTTGGTGACGAACACCATCGGCCACATTTTCTCTTACTGCTGTTCATTATAACCACGGCGAAGCTTAAAATACATTAACACATATTTATACCTTTTGCAGTAGGCATATAAAACAATTTTTCAGCTGTAGATGTGCCCAGCAGTTAATATGTTCAAGGTAAAATAAACGCAACGTGTCCATTCGCTTTGGCTCCAACACAGCTGTTTACTCAGTTTACTCGGTTTACTTCGCGCATGCGCACTAAATTTTGGCGCATGGATTTCAGCTGAGTTTCCTTTCTGTATACTCTCTATTCTGTGACCGGGCTACGGATACACATAGATACTTACTTGCCTTCCTGCCTTACTGCCTGCCTACCTACCTACCTACTTACTTTACCTGCCTACCTACCTACCTGCCTACTAACTCCCTCTGTAGCACTACAGTTCTTGTAGAACCCTGGCTTCCCTACATACAGTATTCCAGATCTGTCTGTTCTCAGTTTCTCACCTCCAAGTCTTGAATCTTCATCTTCAAATCACACTCCACGCCATCCATCTGGAATTAGGTCCGCCTCTATTCCTTCTTCCTCCATGCTTTCCTACCAAAGCTTTCTTAGGATGCCGGTCTACATATACATAGGTACCAATATATATTGTTATCCTCAAATAAAGTTCTTAAACATGCGCCATTTTAATCAAAATCGTTAGAATCGTTTTTGACAAAATAAAAACTATTATAGCTTTTGCCATATAAAAGTTAGCTTGGGTGGAGGAATTTTCTTGGAAATCTTTGCCGCAAATCTTAAACAGTCTGTTTGAAGTGTCTAACTTGGTGTTTGTACGACTTTTCGTCTTTTAGTGGTGATCAGGTATGGGAACTTCTAAGCTTTAACTCCAGGACAGAAGGACATAAGGCTGAAGTGTCGCTGGACTGTAAGTAGGAAGGTCGGAGGTAACAAGCCACCGCCATCCTTCGTACGGTATTTTGGCGTTTTTAGCCAGTACTCGGACCGGATTTTAGCTACCTGTAGGTCACTCATGGCTCCTGTTGTTTTGCATTCTTTGTGTGATAATGGTTTGAGTGTAGATAACTTGTAACCAACTGCTTAAGAATTCCTGCCCTGGTCTTGCATGATATTCAAAACCACTCACAAGGAGCTTTGACTTTTAAGTTACCTTCTTTGGGTTCAGTGGACATCACATTGTGCATTTTCGGCGGCATTTTTGTGTAGAATTTTTGAATGGGATATAAAACTTCGTCTATTATACTTAGGTGGTAGAGAAAGTAAAAATTGTTCCTGCCACGGAATGTTTATTATAAACATCATCCGAGGACTATTTTTTTATCCAGAGTACCTGAAAACATGCAGTTCCAGTAAAATGTCGGTATAAATAGTTTAATCGAATGCAGTACCTCATCTTAGGTAAGCATTAGAGAAAGTAAAAATAGGTCGCAAAAGTCTTGCTTGCGTAGACTGCGTACGGCCGGTTGCTAGACTAGCTGTCTGTAGTCAGCTCTAGCGTGCTTCTTTTCTTATGTGTGCTCAAAGGCTTTGTAGCCCTTGATTCCTAAACAAAATACTCTTATAATTGTCTTCAATCGAGTACCTTTGGAAGAGAAACAGTTTACCCACCCCACAGTTTTGTTCTTCGGTTTGTCTATTGTACAAGGTATTTTCCCGCTGTTTTAGTAACGAGTCAGTATAGAGTCTAGCTACAAGCAGAGCACGTACTTGAAAACAGGAAAGGATGGAATGCCACCGAGTGACACAAAACGCCATGCCTGTCTTTAATGAGCAAGCAAGGCCAAGTCTATTTGAAACATACGCACTTTTCAAAAATAACTGGAAAGAATAATATATATTTAAGAGGTGGAATCGGGACTGAAAAATTCAATGTCATAGCCGGGATTTTAACCACGGATCTCCCGCTTATCGAGCGGCTGCTCTAATCACTAAGCTACCATGGCCAACTTGCCAGTATGACATTAAATTCCCCAACCGATTCTTACTTCCCGGTTAGACCACAAGGGAATCTCACAATAGAGATAAATACCCCAAAGGTGACTTACAATACTATGTACTTTATGACCCGGGTTTAAGTAACCTTAATGTCATACTGGCAAGTTGGCCATGGTAGCTTAGTGGTTAGAGCAGCCGCTCGATAAGCGGTAGATCCGTGGTTCAAATCCAGGCTATGGCATTGTATTTTTCAGTCCTGATTTCACCTCTTAAACATTGCTCACACAGGGCTTGTGTGTTTAAGAATGCACCAGCATTAAGTTTGTTGGCATAAATAAATAATAATAAAATATATTGTTTCAGAATTTTCAGCTAGGGTTTTGGAATGTATCGGGACAATATGTTTAATAGTATTGTTGTATAAACTACCAACAATAGTTCTTTATTGTAAGTCAACAACAAAAAGGGTAGTCTGAGAATGGCACTGGAAAGCGTGTGCTGATCACGTTTGAGAGTTGCCTTGAAAGCTTGGTTGTTGTTGTAGTGTTTAACGCCCGCTTTTACTACTACGACACCGCAGGCGGTGACACTGATGATACATGGAATGAAGATGGAGCACCGCTGGAATCAGATGGCGGGGGAAACCGGAGCACCCGGAGAAAACCCGCCCTGACGCCGCTTGAAAGCTTGGTATTTGCCAAATATGTAATACTAGCATCACTTCAAAGCGTCGATGGTTAATTCGTCAACTATTTAGAAAGATTGCTTTATAATAGGTGTAGCATACATTTAATGGTAAGCAGCTTAAAACCTCCAACTAAAAATAGATTATATTTTAGCTAAGTTAGTAAATAGTTATGTGTGAAAAATTAAAACCTCTTAACACTCTTTTAATTGCACAACATGGTGGTGCTTTTCTCATATTTTAACTGGAACAGAGTGAACATGCATGTAAACACATGATTTAAAGTATAAAGGTTCACTACTTCCCCACTCTTCCCTACATTTTTGTCTGCAATGAGTTTCCACTGCCTTTATGGTATCCCAGTTATAAGGCGGTGATCGTAGAAATGCTGCACAGAGTTACCTAATTGCCAAGTGTTTCATTTTTTAAACTTCTTTTATCGGCGTTGTTCAAAATAATGTTAGGGTTTAGTGATTGCTTCCCGAAGTTGTAATAGCTAAATAATGGGTTTCACGGCCGGAATCTGCTTTCTCCGGCTCATTTTCTTCCGGGCCTCTACCTTCCCCACTTGTGGCAGCTCGTTCTGCTTAATCCTCATGTTTAAGAGGATTTCTTATGCGAACTGTAAAAGGAACGTTGCAACATTCCGACTGATGACGTCCTTCACAGACCAGACCCAGAAGTTAGGATCTGCTCCATGAACACGGCACCATGGTCCCTAAGAAAATAATGTTAAGAATGAAGTAGTTTTAGCTGTTTGATGCCCTTTATTATCCTTTGAAATGTAACTCTCGGATACGCCGGGTCACTTGTACATTTAAAGTCGGTCTGGGTGGCCTAGGCGGCCCGGGTTCGATCCCAGGGACCCGCATGTGGTATTCGTGGTGGACGAAGCGGCGTCTGGGCGGGTTTTCTCCGGGTACTCCGGTTTCCCCCGCCATCTCATTCCACCGGTGCTCCATCTTCATTCCATGTATCATCAGTGTCACCGCCTGTGGTGCCGTAGTAGTAAAAGCGGGCGTTAAACACTACACACACACGGTCTGGGTGGCCCAGTTGGTTAGACGCTCGCCTACTGATCCCAAGGTCGCGGGTTCAAACCCGTCCCAGGCCGATGGTTTTTAAGTGTGCTTAAAAACGACAGCTCTATGTCAGTAGATTTACTGGCATGTAAAATAACTCCTGCGGGACGAAATTCCGGCACACCGGCGACGCTGATGTGATACTGGCAATTGACAGCGTCGTTAAACAACAAAATATTTTTATTTTTATACATTTAAGTCGTTTAATATTTAGAGTGCTGACTCCGAAGTGAAGTTTTCATATTCGTGTACGTTCCCAATTGGTCAACACGTGCCCCAAGTGGCTCGCTGTTACGTAGTCTTGCATTATAGCGACGTTTCTCTTTTGAAGATTCTCTGTTAAAATGAGATGCATCAGTGATCTGGACAATCCCCTTATAGGCCATCTGCCGATCTTCTTCCAAATATTCACAACATTTGGCATCTGCAGTCAAGTCCGTAGATGATGTTTCCTTGAGCAAACGACTTGTACGAAAACCTTTAGACCACTGGGAATTGATACCACGGTCCTGGTGTAACCACATTTCTTCAAGTACTTCATAAATATCTATCTGCGGATACCCATGGAAAGATTAAAAGTAATGAAAAGTCTGATCTAACATAGGAGTGTACAAGTGCTTTCCTTCCGCGAGTCATCAAATATGTAACACATCTCATACCATCTAGCAGCATGTGAAAAATAGATGGATAGCCTGCCAGAGACGTAACAATGCCTGTTGAGTCCAAATGCCTCGCGAGTCCCGTTTTACTGTTCTTCGTTAACAACAAGGATAATTTGTGACGGTGCCAGCCCTAAGGCAGCAATAGCCATCATCAACAAAGACCTTCAAGTTGTTAAAATAACTCAAGCTTGTGACACTCATTCAAATTGTGTTGAAATCACTAGTAAAAATGGCAATTTTGTTATTGCTAATTATTATTTTCAATACAGCGATGAAATAGAACCATATTTGGATAAAATTAGAGATGTTAATAATCTTCATGTACAAAGTCCATTAATAATCACTGCAGATGCCAATGCCAAATCACCTTGGTGGGAAGAAAAAAGAGATTCAAGAGGTGAAAAAATGGAAGAATTAATTGCGGAACTTCACCTTCATGTTCAAAATAAACCAAATAATCCTCCAACTTTTGAAAGCCGAGCGGCGAACATTGACATTACTGTTACCAATAGTAAAGCCTCTAAATTCATTCAAGAATGGAAAGTAGGACAAGGATTAACCTCTAGTGACCATAACTTCATATATATGAATATAAATCTTGGATCTACGGTAAAGGAAACATGGCAACCTTTTAAACTTAATTTTGATTTAAGTAAGGTAAACTGGAAGAAACTCAATGAAGAAATTAAACTTCCATCACCAACAATCTTTGGTGATAACATTGACAAAAAAGCCATGGAACTTACTAAAGCAATCACTAAAGCAATGATAATCGCTATTCCTAAAAAGACAAAGCATAAAGCTCATTTTCCTCTATGGAATGAACAATTACAAAAACTTAGAAGCAAAATGAGGAAACATAGAAGATCTTATCAACATGCTGTAGTACAACATGAAAGAGAAAGATATTTAATAATGTATCAGGAATCTAAACAACTTTTTAAATCTAAACTAGAAGAATGTAGAAGAAAGTCTTGGGACCTCTTTGTAGATACACAATTATCCTTAAACATCTGGGGAATCCCGTTTAAACTTGTTACTAATAAAATAAGAACACCTGAAACTATATCAACTTTAAGGAAAGAAAATGGATCTTTAACTAAAAATTGGACGGATACTACATACACTCTACTTAGAGCTCTTCTACCACCTGATATTAAAGAGAATGAAACTGAACATCAAACTCAAATGCGCATGGATTTTGAAAATGTGTTACCAAACTCAGGAATAGTGATCCCGTTTACTGTAGAAGAAGTAAGGGATTGCATTTATAAATTAAAAGAACGTAAATCCCCAGGACCAGATGGTATTCCAGTAGAAGTTATACATCATCTACAGCCAAAAATTGCTCCATTATTAAGAGACTTATTTAATGAATGTCTTATACAACAACGAGTACCCTACTGTTGGAAACAATCAAAAGTAGTCATAATAGGGAAAGGCAACAATAAGGATCCATGCCAACCAAAATCTTATCGACCGATATGCCTCTTAAATGTCTTAGGGAAGTTGCAAGAAAAATTACTTAATAAACGATTGCAAGAACATCGCAATATTTTTGGAGCAACTAATAGACAATATGGTTTTAGAGCTGGAAAGTCGACGGAAGATGCCATAATCAAAGCACTTGAAAATAAAAATTCTTCTCATAAATATGTCACTGCTATATTTTTTGACGTACAAGGCGCCTTTGACAATCTCTGGTGGCCAAGCCTTTTTAAGAGATTAAAAGATATCAACATCCCAAAATGTCTATATGGCACACTCAAGGACTACTGTACGAACAGATCAGCGTATATAGACGGAATTACCCATAGGACATCAAGAGATTTATCCAAAGGCTGCCCTCAAGGATCTATACTTGGTCCTATCTTTTGGGATATAGGAATAGAACCTCTTATTAACCAATTGGAAGAAGATGATGAAATAAAAGATGTCATCGCATATGCGGACGATTTAATGGTCATTGTTGAAGCTGACAATAGAGCAGAGCTTGAGCGCAAAGGAAACTTTGTTGCCATGAAAATACAGGAATGGTGTAAGCTAAACAAACTAAAAATAGCTTCAAATAAATCTATGTATATGCTAATCAAAGGGAAATTAAAACGAAACCCAATTATAAAAATAAATGGCATTAATATACAGAGATCACATGTTACAAAATATTTAGGTTTCCATATAGATGAAAAAAATAATTTCAAACATCATGTGGAAACTGTACGTACTACAGCCGAAAAAATAATGATGCAAATCAGCAACATCGGACAAAATAGATTTCATCTACCACTTCTTCACATTAGAGCATATAATAACACTATAATGTCCGCCATCATGAGCTACGCAGCAGGTGTATGGGCACACTGTGCCAAAAATGAGAATATAAAACGTTTGTTAAGAAGAACACAAAGAAAAATACTACTAAGATTCACAGGTGCAACCAATACCACCCCAACTATGGCGTTATTAATAATTACGGCAATATGGCCAATAGATTTACAAATTCGTAAAAAGGGAGCCATATACTGGTTGAGAAAAGACAAATCTGAAAAAGTAAAGGATATAATAGGAATAAATTGTCAAACCAAAGTAGACATAAAAAGAGCTCTTTTAAGAGATTGGCAAAACGAATGGGATAACATCAAAGAAGGGAGAAGAGTCTACAATATATTCCCTAAAATAAATAAAAGATTAAAAATGAAACATCTAAATCCAACAGAAGGACTAATTCATTTCTTAACGGGACATGGCCCATACAACACCTATTTTTATAAAATAAATAAATCTCCTACGAACATGTGTGAGACCTGTGAAACTATAGATACGCCGGAACACAATATATTGGAGTGTGTAAAATTTTCAGAATTAGTAGAAAACGAACGACTAGCAATACAAGACTATACTTTGCAAGAAATACTATTAAATAAAAACTTATTGAAGAGCCTACAAATTCTAACTAATAAAATATCGAAACAAGCGATCACGGAATACAGACGATCAAGACCATTACACATCCAACCTATTGCTGCATCAAATACTCCAAGAAGATCCTTAAGGCTGAATATACCTAGAACAACTAGAACTAATCTTTAACAAAGAGTCGACACCCCAATAGTTGAAGGAAACACTATGTAGTTTCTCTAAGAGGAAGAAGACAAACTATGTAACAATCATATGAACATTATTAACTTACTTGTTTAGATTAAGTGTTATGTTAGTATTTAGTATTTAGTTTTCATTTTCTGCAACATAAATATTGTTAAAGGAATGTTAAAAAAAATTTTAAAATGTGATGTAACCAATATAATAATTAACTATCCTGATGTAAGAAATTAGGTATCAGGATTAATAAATGCAGATTATCTATCTATCTATCTTCGTTAACGTGACCTATCGGATTTTCACCATCCAGTTGAGTATTTTGTAGAAAAGGAAGTTTTTAAGCAGTTGCGCTACACCTACACAGGCCTTGCATCAGTAACATAGCATCAGAGACCTAAAATTTGGCTGAATGCTTTTTTTAAAACTGTTGAATCTATCTTTAATTTGAAAATGATTTACATCTTTGTGATTGAAACGCCGCATTTTTATTTCGTTCGTCTCCCTTTTAATATAAATGACTAGTTGCCGAAATAAATGCCCTTTGATGTTTTTTTTTTTTAATATTATGTATTCCTTTATTGTTAAAAACAACAATGAGTGTCGCAGTAAAGAGAGATAATTGTTAAGAGTTTCAGTTATCGCTTTTGCTTTTTCGGCTTCCTGTCGGACCATACCTTCTTCAAAAGCATCAGTAAGTGTCGGAGCTAAAATATGATTTCATTATTGTTCTAAATTATCCAGAGACACTTCCACCTCCTCCAAGAATGTGCAGGCGTTGGCGATTGTCCATCAGCCATTCTCTTCACCAAGCGCCGCTTTCCTGCAAACTCCACACATTCACAGGAGGAGGATAGAATGGACGAATACCATCAAATACCAAGGAGTGAAGCTTGATAAGGGTCTAACACGTAAGAGACCTGTCGCATTGCGCCAATAGTCCAACAGCCTCGTTGTACCCTAAGCTAAAGTCCGAGATGCCTATTCCCTTGAAGCTGTTACGCCACTTTTGGGGCCTCGTACGCCTGCGAGATCTGGGGTATGGCTCACGAGACTACTGCACTCTTCTATATGTGGAGGATGAAATTAGGCGCCGGGCTGCAAAATTTTACGACTCGTTACCACTCCATCGGGGCGCCCTGGTTAGGTCTTTTGGGGATTATAACCCTATGGCATGCGGCCACATCCGATAACATCGTAGCTACCCCACCAGCAGCAAAACCTGGATCCTCACAGAGTCCTATTAAGAGATGTTTGGATTTAAAAGTTTAAAGTCATCTCCCATTGTTATTAGAGTTCAGTATTACACCAGAGGTGCCCAACGACAGTCGCATCCTGACCTGCAGCCGTTGAGGAGCTATTCTTGCTGCCTTCTGTCATACCCCAACCTCAATTACACCCGCCAACCTGCAAACCCTACATCCTGTAATTACAGTGGTTAAGATCTGACAAGAGCAAGTACACGCAAGACACGCCTCGGGCTTTCCTCAGCCTGTCAACACTCCGCCTCAGTTCTAAATGTCTCTTTCAGTTTTCGTTGCGACGTTGTGTGAGGTAGCTGTAATATACTGTAGCTGTTCCTTTACGCAGTAAATTGCAGATACATTAATACTTATTTTCTAGTGCCGATAAAATAGTTCTTTGCATAATATGTGAGCAGTCAGTGAACTACGAAAAGAAATATTTCATTTCTCAGCATATCAGTACAACCAACAACAAATACATTTTCCAACGTTAGGTAATGGGAAGATTTCTTTACTTTTACGGTAACTGCAACATTGAATAGAAAATCGCTATTTGCATTAGATCATTTAAAGCTTTTATTGACGCCGGAACCCCTTAGTGGAAGCTATAGATTACATTAAGCCAGTTTTTGAAGAAGTATACGGACAAATATCTGCCCGAAATTGTTACTTAAATGAAGTTACGACGAAGTAATGTAAATCATTTAAAATGAACTTAAAAATAAAATTATTTCGATTTCAATCGACGAATCAACTGATCCTACGGGTAGTTTTATTGCCACTGCCATTGTCGGACCATTAGATCCTTCAGAATGTGGTTCAATGAAAGCATACCTGCTTACAATAGTGTCTGGAAAAAGTTAACAAGTCTGTGTGGATGTATATAAATGGGACTATTTCTAAAACCACTCAACCGATTTTGAGTAATTATTTCTCCATGGAAGAGTCTTATTTGTTCTGACAGACATGGGGCTGATAAGCACCTTGTAATTTCAACTCGTAAATTACTAAAAGGCTAAACATGATTTACAAAGCCGGTTACATTGTATTCCAAGCAATAGGTATACATAGATGGCCTCATGCTACACGTAAGCAAACAGTTTAAACGCACCAGTTGAGCCTGTTTATAAGGGTACGAATCGCACATTATATTTATTTGTGTAATTGTCATTTATCAAATATAACGTCATTAAAAGATACGGTAACCCATTCGCGGGCTGTCTCCACTGTGCAGGCAGAGGCGCACTAAAACCCTTACCTCACTAACAGGCAGCATAACTCTCATTGTTTCATTAAACAAAATAGGTCATACGTATTATGCTTCTAGTACTTATCGCACACCAAACTCCAATTTTCAAGTCATAATGAGCCGTTTCATACATTAGTACAGCTGTTCCTAAAGCCCAATATGGAGTGTATTCATATTAATTTGTTGAGCTAGTTTGTTTACAACTTTTGAGGCGATTGCTGTAAACTGGCACCGATTTCATCTAATTTATTTTTTGTTGATCTAGTATGTTTCTTATATAACACCAAACCCAATGCTTCAAATGTACTAAGAATCGCGTGAAACGCCTCATTGTGACCGGGAGTGATATTGGAGTGTGGTGTGCGATAAGTGCAAGAAAACTAATAGAACAAAAACTAATGAAACAACCTCTTTGTGAGGTAACGATTTGAATGCGCCTCTGTCGGCAACATTTTGCCGGTCACTCTCTCAATGGAGAGAACCTGCGATTGGATTACCATATATTTTTAGTCACTATATATTAGATTTGTGTATGCAACGAAACAGTGTCAAAACCTCTGAATAATCCTTACTCGAATTCTAGTCTGTAGATGTAAGCACTGAACTTTCCGGTTGCCAAAACCTTCTAATAATCCTCGTGTAAGAAATTATTGCTTTATTTCCTTTGTACTTATGTTGTAATCAAGTTCGTTTTCTTCTTCTTCTTCTTCTTCTTCTTCTTTTTGGGTGAAACAGCTCTTACAGCCTGGCTAACGCGTCCTTCAGAATGACAGTCCACTCAGTCCAGTCTTCAGCCGTCTTCCTCCGTCTCCTTAGTCCCAAAACTCTCAAATCCTACTCGACACAATCCAACCATCTCAACCTTGGCCGACCTCCAGCACCAGGTTTATACAGGCTATATACATTCCATGTAGCAAAATACTTATTCGTTTCATTTTTGCCTTGCTTGTCGTCTTAAAGTATCAGTCCGGCTATCATTCTTTGGTTTCTGAATCATTCAAGTTTCAGAGTTGGGGGCGGGGGAGTTAGCCTGCAGCCTCTTAGATTTGATTTTGGGCTTTATTCCCCTATAATCGCTCCACCGTTAGATCCGCACTTGATGTAAACACAAATTATCAACAACGAACTCGCAATACGCCGAAACCAAAGCACACCATAACATATAGTACCTTAAATATCGGCGATTTTCTGTGAGTTTTCAAGATGTACGAGAACCCTGGTAAAGACTACTTAAATGTAACGTCATATTTCTAAAATTCCTGAGTAAATATCGTTCTGTTGCAACATAAATACGAGGTACGAGTCCACGTGGTGTTTATTTTGTGTTAGCCCCAGATGATAACATCAGGTTATCGCGGAGGATGGAGTATAGAAAGGTGGGTTTCACTACACTTAAGACCCCTCTCTGCCCTTTTGGTTGAAGATTTCCTCTTCCGCCACATAAGCCGTTCCAGAGGATTCGTTCTCCACTTTATCTGCCGTTGGGATCCTCTTCTGAGCTGTTTCTTCGTCTGGGTCTTCACTCTTGCTCTTTCCGACTTGGGAGACCCTGCCAGTGGCTATGCTACCGCCGGCATAGCCCAAGGCATCATTAGACCACGCAAGCACCCTCACCTCGACAAGGTCATACAGCTCTCAGAGGCTAAAGTTCCTTAGTAGGGCATGCCAAATAATCCTATCAAGAAAGAAAACTGTTAACGCTTGAAATAAGTGAACCGATAACTTATCTTAATAACTTTTTTTCTACTTTCCTTGATGATCGCAAGCTGTGCACATACCTATGTATAGATAGGACTTCATATTTACCAGTTGCACTTCTGTTTTGTTGTATATATTAAGGTTTCTGCGTTTCGGCAAAACTGTGAGGTTGTTAATCAACTATTGGCTCAAAGAGAAGATACAAAGGTTTGTAATCTAACCTACTATAATTATAAACAAATTACCCGACCGTTACGACTGAGTATTCTTCCACCGCCAATGATACACGAGCTATGCAGCACTTCCAAAATTTGGAAGATTGTTCAGAAAGGTAGACAACATTTTGTCTGAATATCAGGAGATTTTCATCCGTTGTTAGGCATAGCGGAGGATGTACAAAATGTTGTAAGGGATAAAGGGGAGGACTCACCATAGAAATTCTTTAGGCATTGTACGTTAATTTCGAAAAGAACGGAGGGCGGCCGCGCCGTAGCCGAGTGGTTAGACCATTCGCTTCTCACCAAAGTGGCCCGGGTTCGATCCCAGGCGACCGACCGCATGTGGGATTTGTGGTGGACGAAGCGGCGCTGGTGCGGGTTTCCTCCGGGTTCTCCGGTTTCCCCAGTCATCTCATTCCACCGGTGCTCCATCTTCATTCCATGTGTCAGTAGTGTCACCGCCTGCGGTAAAAGCGGGCGTTAAACACTGCACACAAGAACATAGGGCGATGAATGAAATTTATTTATTCTTCATTCGAGTTTAGAAGCCAACCGTGCATCGTCGGTTCAGCCAATTGGTTTTTAAGAAGTAAGAAGTGATAACTTTCTTTTTTCGGAAGTAACGTGATGGGTAGAGAGAAATTCCAGAAACCTTTTGTATTTTTGGAAGATAACCTAATGCGCGCGTGCACTCGCGCATACACACGTAGATTAATATTATTATTATTATTATTATTATTATTATTATTATTATTATTATTATTATTATTATTATTATTATTATTATTATTATTATTATTATTATTATTATTATTATTATTATTGTTGTTGTTGTTGTTGTTGTTGTTATTATTATTATTGTTATTGTTATTATTATTACTACTACTATTACTATTATTATTAATTATTATTATTGTTTATTATTATTTATTATTATTGTTTATTATTTATTATTATTATTGTTATTATTATTATTATTATTATTATTATTATTATTATTATTATTATTATTATTATTATTATTATTATTACTACTGAGAGGGTTAAAACAAGGGCTTGTAGTGAAATATATGCATGGAGCTCGTGTGTGGAATGTAGTACTACTTTACGCTATAGGTATAGATGAAGGTAAAGTAATGGTGCAAACTATAGGTATATGGTGTAACCAACAGCGAGCGAGTGCAACACTGAGGCATGGTAGTCGTGTATTTCCATATTTACGCTCGCGTTTTTTGTCATATTCATTAGGAGAGACTAATCCATTACTCCAAGCTTTCCATGCCATTAGGATATTAGCATGAATAGGGTAATATATTGTGTCGTAGATAATCTTAAACAGCAATTACCTAATGCGGCTGGTTTGGACATGGAATGATGAAAAGTACTGGGGTATCTAAAAGCAACAGCACCTAAGTTTTCTCGTAAATGAAATTATTGTTGGTAATTAATTTGTTTCATTGTCTCTCCTAGGCTGTTGTTATATTGTTTAAATTACACCTTAGTTACTTGAAACGGTTCGTTCACTGAATTAATGACTCCGCAAATGGCATATAAGGTTCTTTCAGTGGAATGCAAAAAAAAAAAAAAAAAAAAAAAAAAAAAATTAGAAAACATTTTGTATGTCTTCTAAATGTAAACTGTTCCTTGTCTTTACTTTTACAGTAGTATATGAAATGTGTGCCATATTGTACGAGCCGATGAATTGTAAGCGAATATTCCTTTTTGACTAGGAAAGTAAAGGTATAGTACGGACTTGCGTTGCAGGAAGTTAACAGAGTAGGTATATGTTTTTATTAATTGGGAGTTGCGAAGAAATCTTTGTATTTTTTTCCGATCAACTAAAACCAACTTTGTTTTGCTAAAACACATAGGTACTTCGAAGATCTTATTTGCAAATCAAAGGAGCGATTTGTTTAGGAGTAACTGGTTAGCAGTGTTGCCAATGTTTTCAACTACAACAAATATCCTATTTTTACTATTTACGTTGTGAAATTAAGGATCTATTTGCATTGGACATTATTTCAAGTTCATTTGATTCCACTATATTACGTGATGGCGCCATTATATCTAATTTGCATCGTCCTCCATTGTCTAGGGGTTACATGCTAGTCTCTGGTTCCCGAGGGCGCTCGGAGGAGGGTAATGGGTTCTTTTGGGCGTGAAAGCCTTTCCTTCGGAAGGAAAGTGAAGCCCGTGGTCCCATGTCGTAGATTTTCGGCACGTAAAAGAACCTTGAGCCTGATAAAGAACACTGTAAAAAATGAAGCTGTCTTTCACGCTCAATATACTCTGGGACGCTGAGAAGCGTGGCAGTCAAAGGGCGTCCATAAATAAGCAACTCAATGTATGTAAGGTAATGTAATGTAATGCAACGCAACGCAACGCAACGCAATGTAATTACATATAATTGTCCATAACATATAATTGTCCCCTAACTCAGAAGCATTGCAGTTGATTCAGTTACTGGAATCTCGTAAGAGATAGCATTACGCATTTTGCCTGAGTGCCAGAGAGACAGTTTCAGCAGAAAGTTGCTTGCTACTTCTTTCAGGGAAACTTGGGCACGCTCATTCCTTGATCGCTGCCTCGCCCTGGAAATCGCCCACGCTCTTGCCCTATTTTCACTTTTTTGTTAATCACATTTCCACTGCTTCTTCTATATGCCTATACAATGTGTGTATACCGTTTAAATCGGAATAAATAAATTGAGTAATAAGTTATTTTCAGTTGAAATGCATTAGAGAAATTCATTAATGATTAGAGAAAATTCATTTTCTTGACTACACGTCTTGTAAATGTAATGTATTAAATGAAGTAGAGATTAGATTTCCTGATACGAAGATAAATGATAGCGTAGAAAGGTGCGGGGTTATAAAAGGTACGTGTTTATAATTAATGTCTTATTCCACATAGCATACATGCATCCTGTAAGTGAGGGGTTGAAAATAGCACGTTGGTGGTGGGATTTTAAAATAATGAGTAGCTTACATTTTTCACTCGTACTTGAGTTTTGTGAAGATTGATCAAATACTGCAAGTGTAGAAGTGAGTGGAAACTAATACTGAAGCTGGTTTTTTGAAGTCGTAAAGTATCCTACAATTTTCGCCGGCTTCTACTGCTTAAGAGTACAAGTTTGTGCCCTGGATGACCAAGATGTATAGTTTTGACGACGAAGGCTTTAAAATAGGTAGTAAGGCTGGCTTTTAAAAGTATCGAAGTTCTGTGTAATTGAAAATAAGGTTTGGAGAGCATTTGAAAGTTATAAGGTAACTTATAATTTATGCCAGATCATATAGTACGTATTCTGTCCAAACGGGTTAAACAATGTTAATTCCTACATAGAGGGTTGAGAATTATTTGGCACCCATAATTTTTTTTTGGTCCCATAACGTAATTCTACGAAATTGTATGTCATAGACTGGTCAAAGACTTGATTTGTATTTTAATGTTGTAAATACGGATTAAAAATAACTGCAACGGAAGTTTAGCAGCAAGTTTTATCAAAATGATACCAAAAATACTCCTTGATAACAAAATTCAACGAAATTAGAGAGAAATTTGGTGAATTGAACACATATACAACCTTCCCTCCAATAACTCAACGATAAAACATTTTAAGACTCGCTATATATAATATGATATAATATGATATATAACATGCCATATAATATAATAATATAATATAATCATGGTTTAACAAGTAAACAGAAGACAGAGCTCAGAAAGTGACAATTGATCCTGTTTATTGGGTCGGAATGACATTGTGGTTATTTGTGACAGGAATAGTAAGTTATATTTATTCAATTATTTAATGCATTAGTTTATTTAATTTAATATATGAAATAATGCAGAGTGTGTGTTATGAAGCAGTGTCAAAACATCTGTATAATCTTTATTCTAATTCTATAGATGTATGCAGTAAAGTTTTGGGTTGCCAAAACTTTTAATAATCCTCAAATAAGACCATTTTGCTACATTTTCTTTGTGCTTAGATTGTAATCCAGTTCGTTTGCAGGAGCGCTAAATAATTCTATCTAAAAGAAAGGTAATTGCGAACATTTAGAAATGAGAAAATCGTTATTTTATTCTAACTATGAGGATTATTTTTCTTGGTGGTAGCAGACTATTGCCGGCTTGCAAGAAAACATGTAAATAGCTACTCTCTTCTCTAGTTAATGACTGGGTCAAGTAGTGAAGTCTCCAAACTTCAGTGAGTTGCAACAAAGACCTTAGACCATTCTTTTACTATTCCTGTCTTCAAGAAGAGAAAATCGAATTCGATAGATATCTCAATCACACGCATGATGTCGCTGCAACAAACAATTGCTACGCCTTCACAATTGCACTTCTAATTTTTTTGATAAAGTAGTTTCGTGTTTTCTGAAAGCCAAAATGTAGAACAAAAGAAATAGAAGTAAACTTTTCTCTTAAAGGAACAACATATTGTCAGCATTAATTTCAGAAACTAAGAATAGTATAAAGTAAAGTCATGGACACAGTTGCAAGTTGAAGTGAGAAAGTTGGCAACATGGAACTATGTCCTCAGAATGCAGATTGCGTGGACTTCATTAAAAAAGTAATTAATTAGTAGAAAATTCACCTGTCCTGTTTCTGAACATTTCACCAGACCTTTGAATTATCGTGTAACTGTAGTTTTTAGCATCCATAACATTGGAGAAACAGTTGGTAAATAATTAATTGCCTTGACCTTGTAAGCAACAGCTGATTTTATGGCAACATGGGCATATGTACCTGCATGCTTCTTGCAGTCAGTTTTTCACTCTGCAATTCTACCACGTGCAAGATACACATGAATGTTTGTTTGGAGAACCTAAATATAACTTTAAATTCTATGTTGTCACATTCATATTGAAAGGTATTGAGCCTTATCTAAATTTCCTATTTGTATTTTACTAAAACACTTCATGTCCGAACATGTGGCATTAAATTGTACCCATTTATTGCACAACTGACACGTAATTGACAACAATTCACCCTCAGGATATGGCAGTTCCACTTGCATACGTACGTAGGTATGTGTGTACGTGTGTATGTACTTGAAATAAAGCAGTAAGGTCGTCTAAATTGAGTATCACGGTCAACATTCAACATCGCTTATTGCGAATATGTAGAATTATATTGATGCATTCCTTTATTACAAAACTTGTAGTAATACAAGTGTAACTGACAATAATTCACCCTCAGAATGTGGCAGTTGCAGTTACATGTACGTATATGCTTGTAAACGTGAAGTCGCTTACAAGGGACGGTGGGTGGACAGAGGAAGCTCTTCATTTTATCGTATCGTATCGTATCGGCTACTGTAGCTTGCCCAAATTGGAAACATGCATCACTGCTAAAATACTGATAAAATTATTTTGTGACGCAAAAGGGTTTCCAGGACATACGCAATCTTAAACGAAATTCCTCCAGATCATGATAGAATAATTTCAGAAAGAACGGGGGACGATAAATGAAATTAATTCGCCTTTCGAGTTTAAAAATCTAGCCGTAAAACGTCGGGTTAAATACATAATATACACTGCTTCTCAGGAAGTGACGCATCCAGCTGCAGTTTTGACTTGACAGGTTATCAACAAGCAAATTATCAAAACGCTTTAACTAATTAAAATTCTTGAATTTGTTTTGACTGCCTTGTCTGTCGCTAGTCACACTGTTTTAAGAAGTAGGCTTCTGATAATTATTAATGTGTTTTGAAATGATATATAAACGCTCGACTATAATCTGAAAATGTTTTGCTAATATAGCTTCGATAATATAGTGCTTTTTTCACGTTTAGAGGCAAGAATTTCATTACTCTTTAGCATCTTTCTCTTACCTTTACTTTACGATGCTTAAGCGTTAGGTGAACTATAAAGCCATAGAAAGTCATGATTTTATATATATGAAAATAAATTAAAGGAAGTTGGTCTAACTTTGTGTAGGCATATGACACATGATTTGTAGTTAAAGCCTGCATAGTTAAAAGAAGAAGCTGGACTGTCGGAGACAGACAGTACGCTTGAAGCTAACCTCATGTCCTTTCTGTTATCAACGCTGATTCTTATCGGTTTTCTCTGCTTCGAATGTCAAAGAGAAGTTGAATTACCCGTCTCGCCTTTGCCGTGCGAATACCGCCCCTACAACAGTCCTTTATGTGGAGAGCGAATATCATGGGAGACAAAGATAGTTTGAGGAATTTTGGTACTTTCATTTCGGTTGGTATTGCTTGAAAGCCAAGATGAGACGTCCTAAGAGCACAGATTCGCCAAAGTTAAACCAATCTTGAGAAAGTACTTTCCTAATAAGATATAGCCAGGTTGCAAAACTGAAAAAGAGACAGTAAAGAAAGGCCCATCTTCCTTTGTTCACGCGCAGAGTACTTGATCTTTTATAATCCGTGAAGGAGTAGAGAATTATGTAGAGTAGTTAAATTATATTCGAGCCCACTCTCGCGGTCTTTCTCTATTGCGCGAGACAGCCGGCAGCCGCCGGGGAATTTACGCCGGCCGAAGCGGACTAAAATGCCTACCTTATAATACATGCTGCAAATGTTGACCTGCTCTCAAACAGGCAACACATCTCGTGTAAATATTCCCGCTCACTCTCCGAAGCTCAGCAGCAGGAATTCTTGTTATTTCCAGCACAGTGTTTTCTCTAAGTTCCTGTAGTGTGCGAAGGTTGGAACGATACACTTTGTCTTTTAAAGAACCCCATAAATAAAAATCACAACTCGTTGGGTCAGGAGAACGAGGGGGTCACACATCACACTAATTATTCTGTCATCAAAAACCTCTCTTACTGCATTTGATGACATGGCAGCCGAATGTGCTGTTGCAGAAACTTGCTGGAACCAACCATGCGATTTGTCGTCTTCTGTCAAGCGATTGAAAAATGGCCCCAGAATTAACCTCTGATATCGCTCTGCATTTATTGTTTCATTAAAGAATATGGGCCCTATTATTCTTCTAGCACTTATCGTACACCACACTCCAATTTTCTGATCATAATGAGGTGTTTCATCCAGTAGCACAGGTTTTTCTGAAGCCCAGTAGCGACTGTTGTGAGTATTCACACGCCCAGTTAGATGAAACCAAGATTCATCAGTGAAAAACACAAACTCTGTGTCAATGAAACCCCTTTCTACGGATTGGAAAAACAGGTTACAATAATTCTTACGTTTAGGGGGATCATTTCGCTTTAACGCTTGCACTCGTGTGTAGCGATAGGGCTTCTGTTTCAACAGGTGTGTAGCATTTCTCGCAGAAGATCGAGATACACCTGTATGCTGTGCTGCTGTTTTCTGCGATTTGCGAGGCGAACGTTCCAAAGCGACACCAATGTCATCCAGTTTATTTTCAGTTAACACTGACCTCTTTCTCGAATGTTTCTTGTCCAACACCGAACCCGAAGGTTCAAATTTATTTACGACCGCATGTACGGTTGTACTTGCAGGTGGTACAGAGTTGGGAACTTTTAAACAAACTCCCTGTGCACACGGCAAGCAGATGCGTGCTTGAAGTAAACTTTACAAATAGATATGCCTTCTTCCACAGATAAGTGACGCACCATGTTTAACCCACGACTGAGGCACCTGACTCATACTGAATGATTGCATCTGACGCAGCAATACCAATGAGATTTGGCGCCGGCGCACTTACGAGCGGGAATTGCCATTCCGAAGTCCCGGCAGTCGGCGCGGGAGTAGTGAAGGAGTGTGTGGCCGCGAATGGATTCGAATATAAGTTGACTACCCTATATCAAATAACTAACTAACTAACTAACTGTGTGATTGTTTATTCATAGATATTCGGAGAGTAATGGGTGAATATCTTGGCTTCTGGCGTAGAACGCAGATCTGTACTCATGATTTACTGGTTGACCAAGAAATGATCGGTAATTTAAAGATGAAAATAACCGACGAAGAGATTCTGGTAAACATTGGTCCATATATGAACTGTTTTCTAACCAATGCCTATGATTAGTTTAGATCTAACACGGACAAAATGAACTATGCAACAGGACAAGCTGCGTTTATAGCAGCTGTTCTATCCTCTCTGTTCTGTGGAGGATATTATCTCAAATGTATTAAGCAGTTATCTTCTATTGGTTTGTTGATTTACGCATGCTCATTCTCCTCTGTTCCCCTCTCGCAGTATTGTGAACCTACATTGGGGATACCAGCCCAGGAGCTGGTAATTCTCAGATAACTCATTTGGTCCGCAAGAGTGTGTTCCTTTTCAGGACTTCCCTTGATGGTATCGGGGATTGAACCCGATTCTCCCGGTCCACATGTACTAACACTGTGCAGCTGCAGTCTAAATTTTGGTGCACTCCTTGTATTGAGACGTTTTTGCTTCCACTTGTGCTCATCTGCACCATACTGGTATGAGAAACCCTAGCAGCTATCCGTGAAGCAAGGCGTTTTGCCACCTCTTAACATAACTGAATTACAAATTACATACCTTGCAGTGAGTGTCCATCCGCCATATTTTCTTGCGCTTGGTCGGTGAAGTATTTCACTGATCGCCACCGCGAAAAACGAATCAAGTGGGTATCTGAAATGCCATTGCAATATAGAGAAAGGAATGGAGAACTAAGGTACTGACATGGATTACTGCCCAATGAAGCACAGTGTGAGCTCGAGATGAGCGAAAAGCAAGGAAATAACAAACCGGCAACCATTTCGATATCGGAACCGCTCTGAAAAGGAAGTGCAGATGTAGGAACTACATTCGGAAAGAACAGTATAGTGAGAACTCTTGTAGAAATACTCTAGGTTCCAAAATAGCCAGCTTGGGAGGGGGAGCCTTTTGCTTTTGAAAGTGTATTTGAATTGAATGTGTCTTCACTCGTATTTTACCTTTTACTACCGCATTACTAGTAACAGTAATCAGGATTCAAATTGCTAAACTAAGTTAAATGCGGGCATTTGTATAATGGGATATAACAGTTCTATACCTGCCGTAGTGTAAACAATGTTTAATCTGTGTAGAATAAAGCATTAAATATGTATTCTGTTTTTCACACACATATACACCAACACGTTTTGCAATTAGGTGGGAAAACTGCACGTTTTTCTCAATTTCACCGGTATTGTTTTACATAGATAAGATAGCAACGATTCCGTCCTCATTCGTAATTTACATATTTGCTCAAGCAGATTGTCACATAAAATAACCAGTAATAGAACGCTTAGAAAAATTATTTAATTTATTTTACTTTTTGCAACAGTTGATACGTAAGTTAATCATTGCTAACACATATTTGGTAGTGTAAGCTACATTTACAGTTCATTTATCAATTCCCATGGCAACAAGGCTAAAACTGGTCTTCAATACTGGTACTATAAGCCGTACGGAATAAGAAGGCACATGAGGCGGAGCTAGAAGAAGGTGTGTGAGAGCAAGTAGCCAATCCTAGAGAGGCGACGTTGCCCAGTTCGGTAACGCGCTGTCTAGCGCAATATTTGCTTTTCATTTTCTCTATGCGCTCATCAAATCCGGCAACGGCTCATTATTACAAAGAATTCCATTGCAAAGAGCTAGAAATGTTGAAGCTGACTGCCCAAGAAGCAAAAGTTTAGGTGGCCTGTAGCCCAAGATATGAGTGATTGAAGAAACGCAGCGCTCAGCGATAACAAACGACACTTGCTTTGCATCATGATTGTTTATTTATCGTCTCAAATATCTTTCTTCTCAAGGAGTGACATGTCTGCAGGAAAGGAAAGGGAATCTAGTTTATTCTTATGCGTGTTCCATGTCTGACATAGTGTCACAGTGTTACCTGTGTCTTATAATTACTATAACTCGTTTTGTTGCTAAGAAATATGGCATTATCAAAACCTGGTACAAGCAGCTTACAGACGAGTAAAAAAGGAAAAGTATTGCATTCAGATGCGCGGGCTATTATTTTCAGTGTTTAGACTTTTTTTTAAAAAAAAATTGTCCTTAGTAGAAGTGCGTGTGTACATTGTATGTAAACAGAGCCGGGCGCTAACAGCTAAAGCATGCAATGTAAGTGAACATTCACTGTCGCGCGTAGTGCAACAAGGTAAAATAACCTCTTCTGAACCCGGGCGGCCCTCGTTTATATCCCCCGGAAAACGCAATAAGACAGAAAAACGGATTTCGAATCTGGACGACTTTCAGAAAGATGTACTGCTGAATCTGTATAAAGAAGTGGGCTTCAAAGCTTGGTGCATATACCGTATTTTATCGCGTAATTCTCCCCCCCCCCTCCCCCACTTTTTTTCTCGAATAATTTGCTTGAAAACACTGGGGAGGGAATTATGAGAGAGGTGCTTCTAGGAATTCAGAAAGGAAGGGAAACCATGTAGTATTATATAAAAGTTATATGGGTAATACAGTAATTTGTGAACGAACTGGATACATACCACGGTTTCATTGGGCCTACAATGTATTGTTTCATTGTTTCTTTTCTCTGACTATTCTGCTATCATCACTATCATCACTTCTTTCATTTATATCTGGCACAGATAACACATCTTCATTTTCACTATTCCACAACATGTCGTCAGAAGCATTAATGGCACCAGAAATACCAGCTTTTGTCGTGTAACGGTGTTTTGCACACACGGCTGTAGATTTCGGGATTGTAGGTAAGCCCCGAGCCTTAGCTCGAGAACAAGGCAGCTCAGCAATTAATAAGGCACAATTCAAAGATAGGAAGAAGTTTATTAGTAAAACACCAAGAATTTAGTAAAGTCCTCGTTGAATACTGACGGCAGGCCCGCCAGCGTTACACAGATGGCTTTCAGAACATAAGTAACCACCAAGTCATTTCCAACGGGATGTCTTATAGCTTTAAACGCCATTAACTTTCCCGTTGAGATCATTGCTTACGCAGCACAAGAAAATAAAACAATGTCCACACACTTGCCACATGCGTTTTAGCTGAGTATTCTATGCTGACTCATATAAGAGCCTTAACTTATTTATGTTTCCAGTTTAAACTAATTACAAAGTAAACAAGGGTGAGGGATGGTATCATGTTACTTAGGGATGCTTTACGTTGGCATGTCACAGAAGTTGTATCTTTATACGACACTTTTTTTAGAACTCTTTTTAACAATATGACGATTTGCAAGAAATTGACTTAGAAACAAACACGTGTGCAACTTCACATTTCAATTTTACGATACGTTATGACAATGGCTATACGAGTATTTTTGTGGCAAGCGCTGCGTCGATTGTTGTCCATTATCAAGTCGTTTGAAGGCCGCTCCATTAAAAACGAACCAGGAGAGGGAATTATGCGATGTTTAATAGGTAAATATTTTTTAGTGGCGAAAAATCATAGGGGAGGGAAATATGCGAGCGGAGGCCTAATGCGATAAAATACGGTATGTTAAGTCATTCCCAGATTACGTGTTTTAAACCAAAAAATGTAAGCTATTTTATGGCAAATTCTCTTTGCGATACAATGTTCACAATTTTTAATCAACACTGCACATTGATGTTTCTTAGTGAACTATAAAATAAGTTTGCCAAAAATAGTCTTCACACAGCTGGTTTAAAAAATATTTTGTTCAATGGCGAGTTTCCGCTTTTGCTATATGTAATATAATATAAACTTTGATGAGTATGTTAGCCTAACATACTTGCCTTATATTAATAACCGCATTGCAAATTCTGGTTGGCACATATTGGGGAAAGTATTTCCGGAGCTTCGCTCTGTTAACTTACAAATTGCATCGTAAGGAACATTTTAAGTGCTGAAATGTCTAAAATACACAACTGAGAAGGCCACATTGGAATATTACTCGTAAAAAGTGGCTTAAAATTGTGCTTGGGCATTTGTTGCTAAATTATGTAGATTTTCACTTAGAGTACCTAATATAGAAACTGATTAACATATGTGCAGAAACTCTGTATAGACACTTAGAAAAATTGAGAAAAATATGAGAAATACCTATCAGAAAATGCCTCAAATTGCGCAACTACAACATCCGTTTAGATTTATTTAAATCGTCAGTAACTCTCGTTTTCACTCCGATAACAAAAATATGTACACGAAAACGTTCCTAGAGAATCGGATATAATAAAAAATTTAAAAAGATAACATTGTAATGTCTTATCACCTATTTATTGAAATATATGAACTCCGTTGAAAGATTAGATTGTAAATGAAAATTATCTGCTTAGATGAGGAATTTATATTTGAAGCAAATTACACGATTAGAGCCTATTGTCTCATTTTAAAGAGATTGAAATTGTTATGACAGGTTTTAAATGTGCACCTTGCAATCCTTCACCGTCCTCGCTGCTGTCTACCGGTAACACTTACGTGCATATCTCCCCTCTCTTTCTTTCGCATAACGATATGATCCGGCAACAGCGCTCCATAGCTGAGTAGGGATTGGAGCTCCAGAGGCAGTTCGAGTCGAGCGGGGATGATGATTCCCCCGCCCGAGTGTCGTTACCGCAGTACCTAGCCGTCATACGGCTTAACCTGCTGGATAGTTTCGATAGGGTTGCTTCAGGGATGTTTGTTACACTAAGAAACAATTTTTTTTTTTTTGGTGTTCATGGGTGATAAGTTGGAAGGATTCAGAGGAGGGGATGTTGGAGTACCGCGTCAGCACCTCCGTTAGTAAAGGTTAAGATGCAAGCTGCCGCACATAGCGGGAGCGGGAAAAGGTAAGGTCCAGGGCATGGCCATTACACGAGGCACTGACCATGACCGTGGGGTTAAGGGTGAAGATAGGGGAGGGACTTGAGAGTAATTTTAATCATCTGTTTAATGTTGGTTCTGCCGTCTGTTGCGAGCCATGGCAAGGCGCAGTGGTGCTTGTTCTGCTGCTTCCCTCAGTTCCCTGGAGATCTGAGACACTGAGGGTAGCGTCTGTAGGCTAGGAGGGTTGGCCAGCAATGTAGTGAGACTGGCGTGTGTCGCTTCCTGTTGTTTGTGGAGCGAAGTAATAGATGAGTGGAGAGAGTGCAATCGTCGCTGAGCGTCGTTGCTGGAGAGCTGAAGCTGAGGGAGAATGTCTTGGACAGTTGTGTCAATGCTGCGAAGCTGTTGTTTTAGTTCCGGGACTGCGTCGTTGGTGGCCTGGGTGTTGTGTTGTATGGTTTCAGCGTGTTCTCGGAGTCTGGTGATGAAGTCTTCGTAGGTGGAAGTGAAAATCTGGATGAACTCTGCAAGATGCTTCTCGATCGATGACAGGGTGCTATTAATGGTGTGGTCGTGACGTTGTAGCAGCTCGGTGAGGTTGGAGCCTGTCTCCGTGGCATTACTTTCGGTGATAGCCTCCAAGCGTGATCCAATATTCAGGACCTCTGAGTGGAGGTCCTGAACGGCGTCTCGCAAGAAGCTATCTGCGACGGCTGGTGCTGGGGCTGCTACGTTCTGCATGTGTTGAGGCGATGCGTCGGCGACGACTGGTGGTGATGCTTCTGAAGCATAAGGAGCCGTTCGTGAGTAGGGCCGTGGATCTGCGCTGGTAGGTGCAGGAGTGCGTGTATGCCCGCGCCGGGGATACAAAGGGCACTGTGCCTGTCCCGTATAGTGCCCGAAGCCACCACAGGAGGCGCAGTACCGGCGTCGGTGGCTTAGGTCATGCGCTGTGCAAGCGCTCGTGAAGTTCGGGGCGCCACAGTAGTGGCACCGTGGAGTGGCGGCGCAGTGGGTGCTGTCATGACCGTAGGCACAGCAGCGGCGGCAGGGAATCTGGCGTTCCGCTCGGCTTGGCTCTGCGCGCAGGCACTGAAGACCTGCAGAAACTAAGACAAATCACCACCCTACTGCATTTCAAAATCACAATTGAGAATTTCCGACCCCAGCCACCATCATCCAATGTCTCAAATGCCAGAGGTTAGGGCACTCGTTCCAGCGATGCCCCGCCCCCGAACCCGTGTGCTCCAAGTGTGCACGGGGGCACGAATCTCGCTCGTGCACCGTCCCCCTTGAGAGGCGAACCTGCGCCCTGTGCAGATTACCAGGGCATGGGGCCCGATTCCGGGGTTGCCGCGAATACCAGCGTCAACTGGCGAGACTGAGGGGACAAGTGCCCCCACGCCCTACTGCCCCCAGGGACCACACACAAGCCCCCACACAGGACAACATCGCCCCCCCCCCAAGAAACAATTTGTGGGAACAGGGTTTTTTATAGGGGCGGGAGGTGTGGTTGGCAGGGATTGGTCCGCGAGCGGGCTGTGCGCGGCTTCTGATTGGTCGTTTTCGTCCATTCAGGTGACGCGCTAATCCCCACCAGGGTTCTGGCCGTCAGTCACTCACTGAGAGGTGAACTGAAACAGGTGTTTCTCTCTGTTTTGAATACAGATTGTACTTTCGCCTTTCCCATCTTCAAAGTTAAACCGCCGGACTTAAGATGTCCTTTGGTAATCTTTTCGATGGTAGTTGGCGTGGCTCTCTCTGGTCGTATTGTCCCAGAGTATTCACCAGAGGGTTAGGGTGGTTCTGGAGTTTGTTGCACATTGTTCGAGCGCGAGTTTTAATCACGTCGACAATGTACGTGATACCGGAGTGCTCATGTAGGATATGGGCAGGAAATCTCCAGCCAATATCATAGATCATCCTTAATGCCCGGTTCTGCAACGTCTGGAGTCTGATGAAGGTGGACTTTGCCACCACTCCCCAGATCTCACATCCGTACAGGACCAGAGGCGGGATGATCGCTCGATACACCTGGAGCTTCAGGCGTAAGGGCATGGTTTGGGAGCTCAGTATAGGATATAGCTGCCGGAGAGCAGCATGGTCTTGCAGTACTTTGCCCCTGACGTGATGTCTATACGTCAGCCGCCGGTCCAGCGTGACTCCGAGACACTTCGCCGTAGTGACCCGACGGCGCCGAAGCACGAGCTCTCGCGGGAGCCGGTTTGCCAACGTATTCGCCAGGAGAATCGCAGAGCTTTTCTCCGGGTTAATAGACATACGCCAGTTCTCGCACCATCTACTGATCACATAGAGGTGGGCTTGTACTTGACGGTAGCTATAGCGCGGGTTCTTGTTAGTAGCGAAGATCATGAGATCGTCCGCATACTGACAGATGTGTGTGTTTGGGTGCGTGGGGAGATCGGCCATGTAAGCTGCAAAGAGTGCCGGTGACACTACACTGCCCTCGGGGACTGCTGCGCCAATGGGCCTTTCTCTAGAAAGTGATCCCTCCACTTTCACTCGGAAGCTTCGTTCCTGTAAGAAACTAGCCACCAAGTAAATGTATGGAGGGGGGATTTCGTGCTGTATGAGCTTGTAGACAAGCCCCTCATGCCAGGTGGTAGAAAATGCCTTTTCCACGTCAAGCAACACTGCCACCGTTTTAGCCCTATCCTGGTAAGCCAGGGAAGCTTTCTCGGCTACACGCAGTAGTTGCTCAGTCGTGGAGTGGCCAGAACGAAAACCAAACTAGTGTTCCGGTAGAAGACCTTTTTCCTCCAATAGAGGTCCGAGGCGGGACAGGACCAGTTTCTCGAATACATTCGAGATAACTGGTAGGAGGCTGATGGATCGATAGCTGGATGGAAAAACCGGATTTTTGCCCTGTTTTAGAACGCACACCACACGCACCTGTTTCCAGACAATTGGAAAATGACGCATGTTGAGGCATGCGTTGTAAATTCGGGTCAAATGAATCACGGCTCTAAGGGGAAGGTGTTGGAGCATTTCCGCTGTTACACGGTCCTGTCCAGGGGATTTACGGGCTTTTAGGGATTTGATGGTGTTAGCTACCTCGCGAAGGGTAACTATCGGGATGTGGAACTCCTCGTGGCCCGCGGGTCCGACTTCTAGGAAGTCTTCTACCACCTGTTCCCGGAGGTCAGTATGGTCATCGTTCTGTGGATCTTCCTTGGGCTGGAATTGAGTTTTCAGATAGTCTGCTAGCTCCTCTGCTTTTTCCCTCGGTTCAAAGACAAGTCTTCCCCGAGGGCTATGCACAGGATGCTGGTGCGCAGATTTGTCTTTCCGCAAGCCTCGGACGATGCGCCACGGTTTCCTCTCCTGGAGGTTTACGTGACGCATTGTTTCGTCCCAAGCTGCTTGCCTATGTTTTCTTAGGAGTCGTCTCACCAGGGATTTGAACCTCTGGTGTATTACTCCTATCCTAGGATGTCGGAATCTCTGCCATAGTCTCTGTCAGCATTCTTTGCTTGGATGAGGCGTTTCAAAGGGACAGGGATAGATGTCGCGTTTGGTGCATCGGTAGGAATTCGGTGTGTGTGGGCACGCACCGCATTTAGGACTGAGGTTGAAAACCACGCGGCCGCCTCTTCGAGAGCCTCTATCTAGTCTATTCGAGGACGTGCTTCCGCGGAGTTTTGAAGGGCGAGGACGGCTGCGTCCCAGTCGACTTCTTACACCCAGTCCGGTACTCCCAGCGCAGTGAGATTAACGTCTGAGTCGACCACAACAGGGTTGTGATCAGAGCCCAGAGCGTTAATCACAGAGAGGTCCAAGTGAAATGGAATGTTTTTGGTGATCATGAAATCGATGATATCCGCGGCGCCGCGCGCCGGGTAGTGAGTTGAACCTCTCGGCCCGTGCGCGTGAAGGGCGGGGTTCCCGCTAATGAGAAGGTACAGTCCCCGGCCCTTAACGTTCTGGGTGTGGCTGTGCCAGCTTGGGTGTTTTGCGTTGAAGTCGCCTGCAATGCAAACCCTGTGGTGTAGGTTCAGGAGTGCCGTGATGTCCGCTTCATGGAAGCGCCCATCCGGCGGGTCATACACCGCCACAAGCACTAGGTCGTTCCCGCCCAAGGATAGCCTTATCGCGGTTGCTTCCAGGTGTTGTAGCGGAGGAATGGTAACAGGAGTGTGGGTGAGATGGTTCTTTATGAAAATGGCAGTAGCACCGCCCTGTCGGCCGACCCGATCAGACCGATGGGCGGCGTAACTTGGCAGGGTAAACTGTACATCGGCGTGTAAGTGCGTTTCACAGACCATCAGGATATCAATCCCGTGACTGTCCACGAACTCCAACAGGCCAGGTCTCTGGTCTCTAACTCCATTTGCGTTCCAGAACGCAGCTCTAAATGAACACACAGTTCTATGCGCCATTAAGAGCTCGTGAAGTTAGAGTAGAGTTCCTTAGCCGTTTGGAGCACCGTGAGTTGCTTCTTCACAGCGGAAATCCCGGGTTTTTTATGGTTTCCCTGCAGCGTCGTAGTATTGGGAGGGAGCGCTGAACTAAGTCGGCAAACCAGGGTGCCAACTGAATGAATTCAGCCATGTCCTCAGATGCAAATGCGTCCCCTACGGTTGGTTGCGGGCTGTTTTGAGGAACTGCTGCCTCGGGATTGGCTGGGCCGGTCCGGGAGGACGGGCCAGCATTGGCGGGCTCAGCTGGTCGCTGGTTGGCTGACGCAGCTGGAGCTGGAGCTGTAGATGCTGGTGGTGGGGGAAGTTTCTCAACAGTTTTGTTTAGATCCTTCCCGTCAACAGGTTGCTTTGTGGTTTTAGCCACAGAGCGCTTTTTCTTCCCCTTCTTTGGTGGACGTTGCTCCTTGGGAGCGACGCTAGGCGTTGGAGCTGTCTCCTTGCTCGCAACCGTAGGTATGACGCTATCTGGGACTGGCGTTGTCATTGTAGTGGCAACCTGGCTTTTAGGGGCCAGTTCCGCGGCCTCGGCCTGTGCGAGGGCACAGATGCCTATATGGCAACCATCACAGTTGGCGCACCTTTTATTCTCAATTGGTGTCGGGCAATGCTTCACCAAGTGCTCGCCCGCACAACGCAGACACTTGAGAACCCTCTCACAGGCAAAACTGGAGTGGTGGAAGCCCAGGCACTTGTAGCACTGGGCCGGCCCCTCCCTGCCGTGATAGGGCTCAACTGTGACTCGCGTGTGATATACGCGAGTCACCTGGTCTATCTTAGGGGTTCCCTCCCCTTGTTTTGTGATGGCCACTAGAAATAGTGGTAGGGGCACCTTATTGTGTTTCCCCTCCTTCACCTTTGTTGTGGTGAGTTGCACCACGGACCGCGGTTCGATTCCGTGTTCGTCCATCAGGCCGACACGGATATCCTGGGGGTCTGTCTCAGAGTCAAGACCCCTGATGACCCTGCGAACCACGTGGGGTCGCTGGAGCGAGTACGTGTGGAATTTAATTCCACACGCTTTTAGCACCTCCTTTGAGGTCGCATGGTCCTCAGAGGAAGTGGTCCGAATTACAACGCGCCCTGGATGCCGCGTTGCCTGGAACTCTGTCCTTAGCTTTCCCCTGAGCTCCTTCATCACTTTGACGTGATTCGGGAAGGGGTCAGATACAATTGGCGGGATTTTTCCCGCCTTTTGTGCGGCTTGGTGCTGGGGAGACGCTGCAGGTCCCTGTGAAGGAGCGGGTCGCTCTGGATTTGAACCAGAGGACCTTTTCCTACGGCTCTGTACCAGTACAAAGCCATCATCGTCCGGCAGTGCAGGAGTTGGGTTGGCGGGAGCTGGTGGAGTTAAAGGGACTACTGTCCCTTGGTTGACAAGGCCCACGGCCTTTTTCACCTTGGGCCTAGTCTTGGCCCTAGTGAGTGCCTTGGCTTTCGCCTTGGCGATGCTCACTCGGGGACCGGGTGAGGGGTGAGGGGTAGAGGGTTGGGATGTCGAAACCATGTCCGGTCTTACCTTCGTGCTGGTACTCGGTATGTCAAGTTTGGTCATTGCAGGTGCCATTCGGCTCCCCACAGAGGGCCGGACGCCTTGCGGCGCGCCTGATGGGGCGAACCTCGGGTCCGGGTCCAGACCTGAGTCCGGACCCTTGGCTACAACCTTGTGGGGCTGCGGTAACGTCGGTCCGTCGGTCAGTGGTACCGAGTCTCCTCCTGCCTGGCTGGAGTGTGGAAGAGCTCTACGAGCCTCTTCCACGAGACAGGCGAGTAGAGGGCCAATTCCCACTGCCGGTCTCGAGTTGGGACAGCTCCGAAAAAGCTGCCTTGGTGGTGTCGTTGTTTTAAAACCTGCTGGTCAGGTCTCTTATAGGACACTCCGAAAACTAGTGGCGCCGGCCTGGCATGTGCTCTTTAGAACTTTGGCGCGGTGCGTAGATGCTGCTCCCTGGCGAGAGGTCACGCTGTTGGCTCTCTGGTTCCACCAGTGGTCCAGTAGTAGTAGCTGCGAGGTGTGGACGATGGGATTGGAGCTACTCATGTGCCTTCTTATTTCGTGCTCCCTATAGTAGGACATGACGTCACACCCAACAGCATAATAACCTAAAATCGGTTATGAATCCTTAGCAAAGTATACAAACGTATGAATTATTTATTATGAATTGTTTATTATCAGTGAATTATTAATTGAAATACTAAATGTGTAATTGGACATGTTGGTAACATTGAGAAGCGATTCAATTCTTTTTATTCTTCAGTACATCTTGAGGTGGAACCTGGATTTTCTCATCAAATAAGCAGACTATTAGACCTGTATGAGACAGCATAGATGTTGTTGTTGTAGTGTTTAACGCCCGCTTTTACTACTACGGCACCGCAGGCGGTGACTCTGATGATACATGAAGATGGAGCACCGGTGGAATGAGATGGCGGGGGAAACCGGAGTACCCGGAGATAACCCGCCCTGACGCCGCTTCGTCCACCACGAATACCACATGCGGGTCCCTGGGATCGAACCCGGGCCGCCTAGGTGGTAGGCGAGCGCGCTAACCGCTCGGCCACGGCGCCGCCCAGCATAGATGTGACTTTTCATTTGTTCACATTGAGAATTCATTTTTTCTTAATGTCTAATAAAATATGGAAAAGCAACTTTCGTTTATTATTGCTTTTTAAGGGGTTTTCAAGTATTGCAAAAAGTAATTGGCTAACCACGAACTGTAAGTTACTTATCAGATCTCGAATGCTTGGGAAAACTCGGCCCAAAATGCATTCTCGACCTGGTGAAGTGGAGTGTGGGGTTTAAGGGCCCGTCGACACTGGGTGATTTGGGTCTTCTCGACCTGGTGCGTATCAGTTACAGTTGTTAGTGCGCAATGTATTGTTTTAAAATGATTTTGCATATCCGTTTCAATCTCTAGCTGTTGACTACAGTTCGTCGCCGATATTGGCTTCGATAAACAGGTCTGACATGTGTTTTTAGCCTTTTAAGAGTTCTTTTACATGTTTTAACGTCTTGACTTTTTAACCCTCAGACTTGTTTTTCTTTTTAATTTATTATGGTTTTTATATTTTTGCAGTTTTATGATATTTTAGACCTTTTATACCTCACATTTTACCGCGTTAGTTTAGAATTTTACTCATTTCTTTTAATTCTTAATTTTAACTATGTGAGTGTGTTTTAGACTTAGTGTTTAACTGTGGGCCCAAATGACCTCGTTGTCTTCGGGCATTTAAAACCCACTCACCCACTCACTCACTCACTCTAGCTGTTGACAGGACAGTGTACAGCAAATACTTTCTGCAAAATAATCGTAAATACCTACTATAGAATTGGTAATGCCTCCAACCGTTACGTTATATTCGTGATTCCTACTACTTCCAGCTGAAGTGCGATTGGCTATATCTGGGCTTCATTTACCTGCACAAGATTTTAATTGGATACTGGATATTCATTATTAAATATATTTACTGAACAGCAGTTCTTTTAAATATTAGTGTCGTAAATGAATTGATCTGTTGGATAGTGATTTTCGGTGTAACGTTTAGTAAAAAGAACATCGTTTCATGGCTTTCCATAAACTTTTCAGCCCGTTTGCAAGATGGAACAGTTTCAAACCCGCCTATGTGGTCAATTACCTTCTCCGACATATGTCAACTGTATTTACTCTAATTACTCGACTCCTTCGTAAGTGAATGTAGCCTGATAATTGATGTATTTCCCCAAAATAATTCATTATTTTTCACATTTAATTAGAAATCTGTACTAATGTTATAAAGAGAGAAAATGCACACACGTGTACGTGTGTGTGCGTTTGCTAGCTTGCGCGCGCGTCTCCACTTTTAATAATTCTTTCACTACTGTAAAGCACTGTTGTTTCGGACGGACTAGGTTACAAAAATATTTCCAAACATTTTAAAACTAAGTGGGAGGGGATTTTCATTTTTATGTCATCAAATTCCACTTTACTTTGTTGCGAAAAATTTAGTTTTTATTTATTGGTCTTTAACTGTTCTGGTTTTCAGCGTCTCATTCTATATCGGGCGTGAAAGACTGCTAATTTTGCTCAGAGGGTGCTTTATCAGGCTAGAGGTTCTTTTACGTGCTGTAAATATACGACATGGGACCACCTGCTTTTCTTCCCTTCCGAAGAAAGCCATGCGAAGGATTTTTACGCCCAAAAATTATCGCCCTCCGGTGGGTTTGAACCCGCGATCCCGGGAACCAGAGGCTATTGCGTTACCCCTAGACGACGGAGGACGACACTTTATTGCGAGTGTGACAGATTTTGAATGACTTTCATCACAATCAGGAGGCTTAAAAATTTAAAAATTGAGTCATTGTAGCGGGAGGGGGGGGGGGGTTGTGTTAGTATATCGGCCTCAGTTATAAAATATCCCTCTGAATTCCCTGAATTTCGTTATCAGTGAGTTCTTTTGTATGTTTTTAACAGAACTTGAATACTTGGGTTTTAGAACCTCGCAAAAATGATAAGCTATCATATAACTTTGAAAAACTGTGTACTTTATTTTCAAATCCTAACATATAAATTTGCGCACTTCAGGCTATGTAAACAGAACTTTGTACACTTAGTACCCAGTGAGTATTATGAGGGTTCTCAAAACTCAAAAATTGCTCCCAAGATACTTTTAACATCTTGTGTAGAGATCGGCACTGGTTAACCTGTCTGGTGAATATATTGCGCAGTTGTACTCTAGGACTTAATAAAATCATATTTTAACTTACAACTTTAACATTCCTTATTTCCAATCATATAGCACCCTAAAACTGTAACGACCACCTACCCTTAACCTATATTTTCAACACTTTGTAGGTAAAACTGCACTGCTTGGCCAATCAGAATCCAAATTCGTGCATTTGAGGCAGAGCTTCCAATGCAAATTGGCATCCTTTGATCTCTCTGGACAGAGACTGTAAACAGGGTGCTCTTACTACTTTCAAAAGTCACCACCCGTCTTCATTTGCAACTCTTTACTCACAGAGTGCATCCGTGCAATATCCAGTGAGTTTGTAATAACATAGTGACAGTAACAACGGAAATGTCTTTCCGCGCATACATTAAGCTGCATCTGTGGTTTGGTCACCAGCCAAAGGCGTTCCACCACTGTCAGATGGAGAAGAGTAACTCTCGTTACATGGAATGAAGAGAAACTTAATATTCCAGCACGTTCATTTTGGTTAATGAATTAACTTCCATATTGTATCCTTAAGTACTATTAGGAGATTCTGGTCCATTTGTACGAAATCGTAATAAACCCCTCTTAGATGCCATTCCGTGGTTAGACGTAAATTCTGTTGTATGAGCCAGAAGAAGCAGGAATAAGTTATTCCATGCTTTCATGCGGCAATAGCTCATTATTCTGAGTATAAAATGACTGCTTGGCTACTAGGCACAAATATTCCCGATATACTTAAATTATGAGTTTCTTAATAATGTGTCTTCAAGAATCCAAAAGCTTAACGTACCAAGCTGGCGATGAATGAAAGACTCGCAATGTACGCAACATAGTTTCAAATCTGCTAACAGTGGAATAGCTATCCAAGAATCATAAGAGAGTTGTACAATTCGTCGCCTCATTTATACTCTGGTTAGAATATTCCGAGCTTAACTATTCCAAGATGTGTGTACTCTGACTTCGTACCGGCCCTAAAGCGAAACAATCATATGGCGGGCATGAAGCTTTTGACCTACTTGTTTAGAACTCATATTTATATAACATGGCTTGGTGCACTGTTACTTTGGGTTAGATTATTTTAATCTTTTGTTTCAGGACATGTTCAATCGGGCAGCTGCACTTTCAATTTCTTTTCGGAGGTTTCCTTAAAAAAACGTGAGTATTAGAGTATATTCCTTTCTTTTCACTGTGAACTGCACTGGTCTTCTAGAACCCTGTGAACGCTTGTCTTTAATATGTAATGTTTAGCAGTGCATTATAAAGTTTTTACTGAAATGAGTTTGAAAGTGTTTCCACATTGTAGAGCATAAGTGACATGTACTTATCAAACAAAAAAGTAAAGCATTGCAGTATGCGCGTGCGCATGCGCCTTTGACCTACCAACTGCGGTTCATTGACACGCCAGTCTACACTTTAGTTCCAGAAAATAAGTGTGATGTCTAATTCCGGTTTGTATATGAAAACAGACGCAGAAAGCCTTAATGTTTTGGTAAAACAGATACTTTCTTCATATTTTTGGACATATAAAGATCCTAAATTAAAGTATCTTACCGAAAAAGGTGTGATAAGCTCAGAAAAGTGAGTGGTCTTATTTTATAATTTGAAATTGAATAAAAGATACCAAATACTCTCATCATGCAGGAGATCCTCGAGAAACTCCACTGGGTCTTGTCTTTTTCCCAATAAATGAATACAAATCCTACATTGAAATGAATACAAAGACATTCTTCTGCATGACTAAATGACTGCTCTAAGTGCGGCATAACCCGCGGCCTCTTCACTACTACAAATTATCAGGCATGTTAGGATTATTTACACTTTTACGTTTACCTATTGGTTGGTTATCATTCACTTTGTTGGCCTGCAATGCAACAAGTGACTTAGCTTTTCAGTACTTCCTTTTTCGTTTTCTAAGTTTTCTTGCAATATTTTTGCTTGTGTATTTATTTTACCAATAAATTTACCAAGTTCATCATATTGTAATCGCATTTCAGTACCCATAACTTTAACTACCATATTGATAATATTTATTTCTTCAGTGAGGCTACACTATACTATCACGTTCCCTTCATTTACTTTCTCTGCATTTTCTAAAAGTATCACAGCTAGATCTGCTTTATTTAATTCCATCTTCTGTCACACCCTGTCTTCTAACTGCCCTATATTTTCTGGTTGCTTCTCTAATTCCTCATGCTGTTGCTTCCTGAATTCATCTAACTCTTTAACTACTTCTATTTTCATCTCTTTTATCACATCATTATCCTGCTCTTGCTTTATTTCATTCACTAAACCTTCTATCCTAGCAATATCTTGTATACTCTCATTTCTATTTAGCTGTATCTTTTATGTTAGCTGTCCCATATTCTCTATCTTTTGTATTAAAATAGCTATATTCTTTTCGATTTCTTTTCTTCCTAATTCTATCTCCCGTGTTAACTGATCTACATTCTTTTTTATCTTCTGTGTTAAACTGTATGCTGACAATTCCTCATCCTACCTGCATGATTTTCTGCCTAACTCTATTTTCTGTATATGTATTTAGGCTTTCACGGCCGGTGTCTTGATTATTCCAAATGTTTAGTTCTTCCGGGCTTGTAGGCCGTGGTCTAGAAGGCATGGTAGATACCAACGTTTCGCCAAGTACTGCGCTTGGCATCATCAGGGTAACACGATCCTCCATCTGCACTGGTCAGAGTTAGAAAATGGAAGCAGAGAAGTAGTGGAAGAAGTGACCGTTCAAGTTCAAGCTATTTATTAGAAAAAGTGTTGGCCTGGTTCCGGTACAGGCTATATTCAACATTTTTATTTACATTTAGCTTTGTTTCTATATACACTTTTTTCGGTGTCAACAAAAACCCATACGGTGACCATCTGTAGGTCACCCAGAATAGTTTTGTCTTTTTAAGTTCTGTTTCTTCTTTGTGTTATATATACATATGTACATACTTACAAATTATTTACATACACATTCACGCACGCATTCACCCACGCACACTCTCACACACACATACACACACATCTTCACTGGGCACACCAGAGAAATGCGTCCCAGCGCACTGCACTATTTACACTTCGTATATACACTGTCCCACGGTGGCAGCTCCTAAATATTCGAGGCGAGGGCCTCTGCCGGAACATGTGTGTGGCCTAGGATCGAGGTTGTGTGGACGCGCATTAGTCGGCGAGCCGAGCCGCTTCTAGAACATTTTGATCCTATTATGCTTGCGGTGCTTCGGCTCGCCTTTGCCGATGTTGGCGATCACGTCATTTTCGTGGTTTCTAAGGCGCGCCCATGCAGCCGTTGCTCGTTCTTCAATTGCCTCCGGGATGAACGGGATCTGGGTTTCAAGGTGTAGTGTTTGGGTACTGGTGAGGAGTGGAGCAGAGAGGATTTTTCTGATGGAGAGGTTTTGGAGGGTTTGGAGTTGTTTCAGGACTGTTTTGGAGGCATTAGCCCAGGCCACACATGCATACAGGACCACCGAGAGAATAAATGACCTATACCTATAATATCAGTTTTGACTTCAGTCGCAATTGTTTACTGCGGAAGATGGGCGCGCACAACTTTAGTCGCTGTCTGCCTTTATTGGCGCTATTTTTTATGTGGGTGGACCAACACATTGTGCGGTCCATGGTGACACCTAAGTATTTAACCTGCTGACGGCAGTGCAATATTTGACCACCGACCGTAAGGTCCTTTGCCAAAGTGTGACGCCGCTTAGAGAAATGAATTAGCTGACATTTGTCGGGGTTAATTTTGATTTTCCAGTCATGTTGCCATGAGAGGAAGTTGTTAACATAACGTTGCATTTCTGCAAGGCCGAAACGTGGGTTTCTATGGTGGTTGTATATTGCAGTGTTGTCAGCATACATGGCGACCTTGCATCTGGCGTCCACTGGGTAGTCATTAGTAAATAATATATACAGAAACGGGGACGTGACCGTTATTTATTTTTTTTTTTTTTTTATGGGTGAGAAGTTGGTAGGATTCAAAGGAAGGGTTGTTGGAGTACCGCGTCAGCACCTCCGTTAGTATATGTTAGGAATACAAGCTGCCGCACATAGCGGGAGCGCGAAAAGGTAGGGTCCAGGACATGGCCATTACACGAGGCACTGGCCATGACCGTGGGGTTAAAGGTGAAGGTGGGTAAGAGAAGTAAGAGAGAGTGTTGAGGGGGAGTTAAAGGTGAAGTTCTTTATTTGAGTTGGGTGTTCATTTTTGTGTTTCCTTGGGAAGACTGTGTTGGTGGCTTCGAGGGGCCGCTGATATAGGGCAGGATGTCCGCATGTGTTAGTCCGGTGCCGCTACAGAGCATGGTCCGGCACTTGTTGACACATGGATGTCCTGTGTGGCTGAAGTAGCCTCTCCTCTGGACAAGTGAAATTTGCTCTGGTGTCAGTTTACGTGGTTGAAGAGTGTCAGTGTGGTGATAATGGGTTGCAGCGTTTGTGGCTGGCTGGTGAGTTTGTTGCTCGCGGTGCTGCTCTCTGGTGAGTGAAAGTGGAGGTGGTGAGGTCTGCGTACATGCTTCATGTGTGGTGGTCGACGGTTTGTTCTCTATTCTGTGGAGCTTGCGTTGAATTGATGCCAGTATTTCAGTGTTGTCCAGTTCTATTGTTGCACTGCGTAATTCCTCTAGTAGTTTAGCAGCAGTATTGAAGCCGGTGGTGTGAACTAGCAGTTGTCGTGTGATTGGTGTAAGCTGTTTGCGGTGAGTCCGACGTAGTGTGTTGATGTTCTTGCTGAGTTTCTGTATGTCTTGTTGTAGTGCTGTGAGTCTGGTTGTTGTTGTGTTGTGAAGTTCACGTCCAGTAGTTATGGCGGTTTCAACTTGTGTCTTCACGGAGGCCGTGGAGTTGGCGATTGTTGTCACTGCGGCTGTTAATTGAAGTACTGAGTCCTCAAGCTTTTCCAGTCGTTTGTGGAGGCTTTGGATCTCCTGGCGGATGTCTTCGGCCTCGTTCCTGGGCAGTGGCGTTGTGGTGGTGATAGTGGCGTAGGTTGGTCTGGTCTGTTGCGTTGTTGATGCTTCTGCGTTGGTTAGAGCTGGTCGGCGGCGTGGCTGTGTGGCTGCGGTGGCAGGTGCAGGTTGTGGGGCCTGGGCCCGTGGGTAGTAGGGGCACCGCGCTTGCCCCGTGAAATGGCCTATGCCATTGCAGGTAGTGCAGTACCGGCGACGACGGCGGAGATCGTGGCTGGTGCACTCACTAGTGAGGCCGTAGGCCCCACAGTAATGGCACCTTGGTGCGGCGCTGCAGGTGGTGGCGTCGTGCCCATATCTGCAGCATCTGCGGCAGGGCACTTGTCGTGTAGTCCTGGCGGGCTCAGCAGGCAGGCGCCGCCCAAGTAAGGGCAAGCCCGTCCTTATGGCAGCTTCTCGGTCTGCTGAGTCGGCGATGATGATCCTCATCAAGTGCGTTGGTCCTCGGGAGGTGACGATTCGGGTGGCCCTCAATGCTGATGGCCACTCATGTTGTGCTGCGCTCAGTAGATGCCTCGCTGGGAAGTCGCGAGGAACTCCTCGGATAATAACACTGGCCCCCGAGGGGGGACCGGTGTGTGCAGGCGGCGGTGTGTTGGCCGGGAGATATGTCCGTTACGTTTATTTATATGGGTGGGGGTGGGCGGGGCATTGTTGCGCCGTCTACGGTAGTGATTGGCCGGTTGTAGGTGGGGTTTTATTACAACTGTTGTGTGTGTCTGAAAGTCTATCTAAAACTGGTATCCATGCTTTATGTACACGTAGTATTTCTTCTTTGCGATTGAAGTTGTCTTTGTGTTTGTAGATTTCTATGGCCTCCCTTTGTAGTCGGGCATAGTAGTTAACTGTAGAAGACAGGACTCGGGTTTCTTTAAGGTTGACATCATGGCCGAATAACAAGGCGTGCTCTGCCACAGACGATTTATCCGTATGTCCCAATCTGGTGTGACGCTCATGTTCTTTTATTCTGGTGGCTACACTGCGCATAGTAGAGCTTATATATACTTTGCCGCAACTGCAGGGAACTTTATATACACCTGCAGATAGGTCTTAGATCTTGTTAGTCGGTCTGTAGACAGTATCAACTCCATGTGATCGCAGAAGCTTGCCTATCCGATCGGAGACGTTCCTGATGTAGGGGAGAAAGGCTGTTGCTACTTTTTCGCGTTCTTCCTTTTTGTTGTTGGTCGCCTGGGATGAATTGCGCGCCGGATTTCTTTTTGTATGTATCCATTGGACTGGAATGTGGAGTTTAGATGTTTGAGTTCTTCTTTTAAGTATTTCTTATTGCAGAGCCGGGATGCTCGTTCTGTAAGTGTTTTTATTATACCTTGTTTCTGCCTAGGATACAATGATACGGCAGAATATAAAGACAAGATCTCCGAGCTAGTATCCTCCGCAACCTTCAGAAGGCTGACAAAAGATCCAACCGCATGTTTTCTCCGACAAACCAACAGCATCATAAAATCTTCATCTCTATAGGACATTGTGAAGAAGGAGACCTGTAGAACCGAAACTTTACCGCCGAGATTGTACGGGCTCCCGAAAATTCATAAGGAAAATGTACCGCTACGTCCCATAGTGAGCAGCATAGGTTCGCCTACCTACAATATCGCCAAACATCTCTCCACTTTATTACAACCATATATCGGCACCAGTAACTCACACATCAAAAACTCTGCCCACTTCAGAGATAAACTCAAAGACATCCGAATAGAAACTGAGGACCGCTTGGTGAGCTTTGATGTTGTCTCCTTGTTTACCAAATTACCGATTGCAGAAGCCTTAAGTCACATAGAAGAACTATTTCCCAATGACATCACGGAGCTTTTCCACCATTGCCTTACAACCAATTACTTTCAATGGGACAACACTCTTTATGAACAGATCGAAGGTGTTGCCATGGGCAGTCCTTTGAGCCCAGTGATCGCCAACTTCTTTATGGAAAAGTTTGAGCAATCAGCACTCGCCAAGGCACCTCTAAAACCGAAGACCTGGTTGCGCTATGTCGATGATACTTTTGTAGTATGGAGTCACGGGGAAGACACCTTAGACCAGTTTCTGACACATCTAAACAGCCTAAATGACAACATTCAATTCACCATGGAGAAAGAGGAAAACAACACTTTAGCCTTCCTAGACGTGAAAGTCATGAGAACAGTGAACCATGGCCTGGAATACAGCATTTACAGGAAACCTACACACACAGATCGATATTTACATAAAACCTCCAACCATCACCCTAGGCAGAAACAAGGTATAATAAAAACACTTACAGAACGAGCATCCCGGCTCTGCAATAAGAAATACTTAAAAGATGAACTCAAACATCTAAACTCCGCATTCCAGTCCAATGGATGCACACAAAAAGAAATCCGGCGCGCAATTCATCCCAGGCGACCAACAACAAAAAGGAAGAACGCGAAAAAGTAGCAACAGCCTTTCTCCCCTACATCAGGAACGTCTCCGACCGGATAGGCAAGCTTCTGCGATCACAAGGAGTTGATACTGTCTACAGACCGACTAACAAGATCAAAGACCTCTTGAGATCTGCCAAAGACAAACGCCACCCACACACATCTGCAGGTGTATATAAAGTTCCCTGCAGTTGCGGCAAAGTATATATAAGCCCTACTATGCGCAGTGTAGCCACCAGAATAAAAGAACATGAGCGTCATACCAGATTGGGACATACGGATAAATCGTCTGTGGCAGAGCACGCCTTGTTATTCGGCCATGATGTCAACCTTAAAGAAACCCGAGTCCTGTCTTCTACAGTTAACTACTGTGCCCGACTACAAAGGGAGGCCATAGAAATCTACAAACACAAAGACAACTTCAATCGCAAAGAAGAAATACTACGTGTACATAAAGTATTGATACCAGTTTTAGATAGACTTTCAGACACACACAACAGTTGTAATAAAACCCCACCTACAACCGGCCAATCACTACCGTAGACGGCGCAACAATGCCCCGCCCACCCCCACCCATATAAATAAACCTAACGGACATTAACGGTCACGTTATAGAACGGGAGGTACAGACATGGGTACAAGCCTGGGTGGCGCAGAAGCAAGAGCAACAGCTACCTCTAATAACACCGCAGGAAGTTTACAAGCTCATTAGGAAATTCCCTAATGGGAAAGCTGCCGGCCCAGACAAAGTGACTAATGAGGAACTTAAGCATCTCCCGAGAAAAGCCCTGGTGCAACTGACCAAAATATTTAACGCCTGTTTGCAGCAAGGCTATTTCCCCTCTACTTGGAAACGAGCCAAGGTAATTATGCTCCCAAAGCAAGGAAAAAGCACCAGACAACCGCAAAACTACCGCCCCATTAGTCTCTTGTCTACTATTGGTAAATTGCTCGAAAAACTTATACTTTCTCGACTTCAAAAACATGTTTCGGAATCACATGAACTCTCAAATTCACAGTTTGGCTTTCGAAAAGGACATTCTACTGAGTTACAGCTTCTCAGACTAGCAGATGACGTAACAGAGCAATTTAACAATGGGGCTTCAACGTTGGCGCTATTTCTGGACGTAGAAGCCGCATTCGACCGGTGCTGGCACAATGACCTTATTTACAAACTGCACCACAATTTCCCGGCTCTTCAAAATTATCTGTACTTGCTGCACAATTTTTTAGAAAAACGGAAGTTCTACGTCCAAGTAGGCCGCTCCTCCTCACGGGAGAGAGTGATGCGGGCTGGCGTCCCACAAGGGGCAATCATGTCACCCTTCCTGTATGTATTATTCACTAACGATTTCCCAGTGGACGCCAGATATAAGGTAGCCATGTATGCTGACGACACTGCAATATACAATCACCATAGAAATCCACGTTTCGGCCTTGCAGAAATGCAACGTTATGTTAACAACTTCCTCTCATGGCAACATGACTGGAATATCAAAATTAATTCTAACAAATGCCAGCTGATACATTTCTCTAAGCGGCATCACACTTTGGCAATGGACCTAACGGTCGGTGGTCAAGTATTGCATTGTCGTCGGCAAGTCAAATACTTAGGGGTTACCTTGGACCGCACAATGTGCTGGTCCTCCCACATAAAAATAGCGCCAACAAAGGCAGACAGCGGCTAAAGTTATGCGCCCCCATCTCCCGCAGTAAACAGCTGCAATTGAAGTCCAAACTCGTCCTGTACAAAGCTTTTATTTTATCAGTAGTTCTAAACGCGTGTGAGGCCTGGGCAAATGCCTCAAAAACCGCCCTGAAGACCATCCAAACCCTCCAAAACCTCTCCCTCCGAAAAATCCTCTCTGCTCCCATCCTAACCACTAATCAAACCCTTCACCAGGAAACCCAGATCCCATCCATTCCCGAGGCAATTACAAAAAGAGCCACTGCCGCGTGGGCGCGCATCAGAAACCACGACAATTATGTAATTGCCAATATCGGAAAAGGTGAGCCGAAGCATCGGAAGCATGCTCGTATTAAAATGTTTTAAACGACACTCGGCTCACCGACTGATGCGCGTCCACGCAAACACGGCCCTAGGCCGCACACACGCTACCTTAGAGGCCTGCACCCCAGGGGACAGGTCAGGAGCTGCACCCTGCCCCGCCCAGGATAACCGCGGAGTGTATATAGTGTACATAACGTGTGTATATAGTGCTTTCTTATAATGCTGGGACGCATAGTTACGTGTGCCCAGCAAACATGTGCGAGCGGGACGCTCACTTGAAGTGCCCAATGTGCGTGCGTGTATGTATGTGTGTGTGCGTGCGTGCGTGCATGAGGGCATATCACATGATATGCCAGAGTGAATGAGAGAATGCATGTGTGTAAAAAATATGTATATAGCAAGAAACAAACGAAAAAAGACAAAGACAACATATAAACACACACCCAAGAACTATACACAAGAGAACTGTTCTCGGTGGCCCAAAAGAGGGTCACTGTATGGGTTTTCTTAAAACCCAATGTATATTTGTTGTAAATATCAAAAAATTGTAAATCCAATGATAAGTTAAGTCTGTACGCTGGGCCCGATGTACCAGCACCAGACAAAATTATTTTTAATAAAATAATCTGAATCTGAATCTGACGGTCACTTCTTCCACTACTTCTCTGCTTCCACATTCTAACTCTGACCAGTGCAGATGGAGGATCGTGTTACCCTGATGATGCCAAGCGCAGTACTTGGCGAAACGTTGGTATCTACCATGCCTTCTAGACCACGGCCTACAAGCCCGGAAGAACTAAACATTTGGAATAATCTATTTTCTGTGTTGGCTATTCTTCATTCTATTATGTCTTTTGTGGTAAACTTCTTGCTAATACTTCTAAGTCTACTTTAGATTCCTTTCCAGCAGATTATATCTTTTTTATCAAATCTACAGACTTATTTGCTAATTGCTGTATGACTTTTTACTTTCTCTACTACTTTTTACTTTCTCCTCATCCTCTGAAGACGACAAAGAAGTTATCAGTCTTATAAAATTCACGAACGGTTTTTTTTTTTTCCCATCGCATTTCGCCTTTGTTGGAGTTGTATAGTTCTGAATAATTATCTAGTTCAATGGTTCTTATTACTCTACTTACAGGATCGCCAATTGCAGCCACAGTATATGCAATCGGCGACTCACGTCCCTTCCTTTAAAATAATTGTACACATTTTGAATAATGTGTGCCGTCTGCTTATGTACAGGTTTTCCACGTCCTATGGCTGAGGAATTTGCTTTATAAGCAACAGATAAATTACCTGTTTCCCACCGGCGCTACATATTTATAGAGGCTTAAGAGCTTTGTGCAATCCTTGTTGTGTGCCACTAGTCATGTCAGAATGACTGCATAAACCTTGCAACTGTGCCCAGTTTGTTTTGGTTCATATTCATGCGCCGGCCACGCGATGTCCGTATCTCCCCCTTCAACTGTCTCAAAAGACTGAACAAAATATACTTTCGCCGACCTTCACACCGTTAAGCGATACCTCCCGCAGCCGAATTTGTTGTCAGAACACGCGACGAGTACGTTTGGACTGGCCACAACGTTGCTATATTTCGCATTGAAATTAAACTTTGCATGACATTCTAACAGTAAATTGTGGCTAAATTCATTCGAATTAAGATAAAAAGGCATTACAGCGTTACCCACACAATGTTCTCGTGACAGTCAAACAATAAACCATTTGTGTCCATTCGCCAAGAAGCTATATGGTTCCAAATGTTTGACTTTTTTTTCGGCGAAACGGCTCTTTATTGACAAAAACTGTATTGGACATATTTGTTATACTTATGTAGAATTCCTGGTTAACGTATGGCCGAAGCGGTACCTTCTACCTATATCTCAAGATAAGCTGAGGATAGCCAATTCATTCCTACTCTCGATTTATTGACTGATATATCAATCGCATCTAAATACTTTGAATCGGAATCTTCAAGGTAGAAAACAAAACATCTGCTAGTTCTGACCACGTCCCACCCTCCAGTACTGCACCCCACCGATGACGCCTGTAGTGGGCCGAGGTGGGGGACGCAGCGGCTTCGCGGTAAGGCTTGGCTCTTCATGGGCTGTTGTGCCGGGGCTTAGTTTTTAGCTTAGTTCAGTTTGCTGTGAACTTGTGGAAAGTAAGCCTATCTCTTTCAGTAACGCTGCGCGGGAGTTGAAAGCACACCTACAACAATGGAAAATAATTGTGTACGACAAATCCTCTTTCTCTTGCTTTACCGCTATAAAGCAGCCTGCATAGTGCAACTGACAATGACTCATTGTCATTGTATATAATTCTATCCGTTTAATTTCATCAGAATCAGCAGCCTACTGTTCGTGAATGTGAGTTTGTTACTGTGACTGACGTCATCTGTTCGCGTAGGTCACGTTCCAAGGTCACGTAGAGACAGTAGTAACCGTTAACGCGTAGTTCCAAGAATTGACTTTGGGTTCTGCTCGAAGCTACTAGAAATCGCTGAGACTGTAGTTCCAGCATGAATTATAACATTCTGGTAATTGTCGCAGTATTATATAAGAGTGTGGACAGCAAGTGAATGAGTTGTTTAACAGTCACATTAGAGTTAGCAAGAGAACTGGCGTTAGTCCTTTGTTACATTACTAAGCGAGCGTATTACTAGATTTTACCATGACAAAGGTGTCCAGTGCTTGACTTATTGTTCTGGCTCAGGAATTCAAACAAGATTTCATAGACAGATGAAATTCTTATTCGATGTACTATTTGCGATTCAGGAATTTCGTTAGATGAAAAACACCAGCGAGATCTGACCAGACAGCACATTTCCAGCTCTAAGCATCAAATGAACAAGAGACTTCAGGCAAACAAATCACGGCAGCCTTTATTACGAAATGCGTTTCAACAGACTTCTTCAAACAGCCAAAATTTTAAGGAAATCAACATAGAGTTGTGTGCAGCTCTTGCACAAGCAGGAATTCCTCGCATTAAGCTGAACCATCCAGCCGTCAAGGGATTTCTTGAAAAATACACATATGTGTCAATGCCGAATGAGAGTACTTTAAGAAAAATCTGATGTGTTGCACTCACATGACTTTCTCTACTCTTGCACTAACCATTCTTACAAACTCTTATTCCTATATCTTCTACGTGTTAGTTAAGATAAACATTTGTACAAATTATCTTATTGCTTATTTCCTTGTAGGTGCAAGGGGAATATTAGAATACAGTAGGCTTTGTGCGATAGTCAAATGTTTTAAAGCTTTGAGATTCTGTTGTCTTTGCACACTTAACATATAAAAAATTAACAACGATGATCCATTTCACGAAAGTTCTAAGTTTTCCGAAACCCACACACATAACAAGGAATATCTCCGAAATGGTTCACCCTACAAGAAAATTTATTGAGACATAAATTGTGTATCTTAGCAAGATCTACATTTTTGTATAGTATAATTTGGTCTATCTCTAACGGTTTACCAGTTATGCAAAAGTCGTCCAGAGTAAATACGACTACAGGGGCTATAGCCAGAAAATTCAAGATATACATTTCATTTGTCATAAAAATATCTCAAACATATGACATTTTAATCAAAATCGTTAGAGCCATTTTCAAGAAAATCAAAATTTTCGAAAAATTTTCCATGTAAAGGGTAGTTTAGGGCGGGGCTATTTTCTTCAAAATCTTCGTGTCGCATCCTTGAAAGACATTAAACTTAAACACCAACTTTGGTTTTTAACCGACTTTTCGTTTTTGAGTTATGCTGTCCACAGACTGACACACAGACACACACACGGACCTTTTTCTAAAAATGTTTTTTTTTTTTTTTGGGCTCAGGGGGACTCAAAACATATATTTCCGGTGAAATCTCGACATTTGGTGGAATACAATACTTCCCCTACTTACCAGTAGAGAAAGTAAAAAACTACATGGAGCCTGTTTACCAAGAAACCATACAAAAAATCAAGGAGAAAGTGTCTGATTGCGATGTGGGAATTATTGTGGATGAAACCATAGACACAATGGAACGATATGTTTTGAACATTTTAGTTTTTCCCTTAGCAGGGGAGAAAGTTAAGCCCATGTTAAAAATGTATGAGCTGCAGAAAGCCAATGCCAGTACAGTAATGCAATCAGTTATGGGCTTTTGTGAAAAACTCTGGCCTGCTGGTATCGAGTTTGAAAAACTAGTTCTTGTGGTTATGGACCAGGCCCCATAAATTGTTTCAGCTGTTAATCAACTGAAGCCTTTATTTCCTAAGTTGAAGCATGTGCTTAGTTCACAGGGTTTGTGAATCCATAAGGAACGAATGCGACATCGCAAATCAGTTCATCTCTGCCCTGAAGAAGATTCTGCTGAAAGCTCCGAATCGTGTTGTGGTCTACAAGGAAACCAATGGCCTGCCCCTTCGAAATTTCCCGGTCATTGCTCTCTGGGGACCTTGGATCGAGTGTGCTGCTATGTTGTGTGAGAATTTTGACAAAATTAAAGCGTTTGTGCTTTCTTGCAGACGCAAGTGTAATTTCCAAGGCACAGCAACTTCTGTTACCGGAGAAAACACATAATTTGCAGACAGAACTATGTTGTGTCCATAGTACAAGTACCTGACTGCAACTATTAAACTATTAGAAGAATAAGGTTTGGAGAAGGAGAAACAGTGGGATATTTTTACTTCCGTGAGGGAGCAGTTAGATGGCTTTGTCAAAGACAAACTTGAGTTTAGTCTGCAGAAGAATTCGGAGGATTTCGTTACATCTCTAGAATTTCCATTCCGAGTGAATACAAGATTTGCCCCACTGGTTTCTGTGGATGAAGAAGCTTTAGCGTCTATAACGACATTCTATATCCTAATAGAAACAGACTTACTTTTAAAAACGTAGAGATGCTTAATGTCTGGAAGTATAACAGCTTCACGTGTTCCCTTCTTCTGATGAGTGATAATTTGATGTACTTGTTTGTTAATTCAATAAAATAGAGTAGAGGAAAGAGAAATTGTTGAATTAGTTGAATAAACCAGCACCGTTTTGTGCTTCCGGTTTACTGATTTGAGCACCTTTTACCTTCCTTTTTTTCACCTGAAATTTGCACCTAGAAATCGTAACGCTGGTGATAAGTGAAGTGAGGGGAAGGAAAGGAGGAGTTGAGATTCCAAGACTTCGATTAGATTAGACTTTCAATTAGAGATCTGTGATTGTCAGGTTGATCCATTCTTTCAGGCCAAAACCTGGGATGTTTCTGAGAATGTTCGGAAGTGCGTATCAAAAGAGTAGTTTCCTAAAGTGCACAAATTCTCACTGTTAATGTTATCACTATTTGGCAATGCATATATGGGTAAAAGTGTCTTTTGAGCTCTTAAAACAATTAAGTAAAAAACGAGACATCACATTGAAAGTACTTCACTAGAATTAAACCTGATATTTTCCCTGTATTGAAGGTGAACATTGAGAAACTTGCGTGTTAAAAGCAGTGCCAATATTCACATCAACTTTCCTAATCATAAAGTGTGTCAGATGTATAAACTGTTTTTTCTGTGAGCATTCTTTTTATTTTATATTGCCTACCTACATATTAAACAGACGAGTTGTGTTTCAGAAGCTCTCATCTGCCTTTTTAGTAACCGGCGAATTGAAGCGTAAACACTCATCCCATTTATTTTTCTTTCCACCTCAATTGGAATAACTGAAGTAGTGGCGCTCGCTCCGCAAGTTTCTATTGGCCCTTAGCTAATGAAATGTTGGACCAAACTGCTCTAAGTAATACAGTAGCACAACTTGCATTTATCAGCCACAGTACCTTTTGACGTACTACAAGCAGAAGTGTTTGCGTTGACCAAAAGAGCTTTCGACAAAAGCAGCTTAAACCACATTAGGCTGCACCTGGCTTTAGGCAACGGATGTTGAGTAATAAACCATATCAATCTTAAATTTAGGACTCTTAGACATTTATACAGATTAATACTCGTAGTACCCCAGTTCAGGTTTAGTTTGTGCAAAAATATGCGCTATTGTCATTGCATTCAGTTCTTACATTTTCATTTAAATGCAGTTTACACAATGGTTTTCAAGCACAGACATGCTGAAGGTTGTTACATGTGCAAAATTGAAATGTGGCAGCGGTTGGTGATAAATAACATGTGGTGTCTTCAGGTATGGTACTCGCATTTATCTGTAGCCAGACAGGAAGCTTCGATGGTTGGAAGAAAACTGTTCTTTAAATGACCATTCTGTCATTAGTTATCTGATCTATAAACTGATTCTATTGATAACTATAGGTCGTAACAGGTAGGACGTCTAACGAACTGATAACTATTCCTTTAAACAGGACAGCAAAACAATTGAAATAGCATAATCGACCTATAGTTCTTTCGTGAAACGCTGTATGGCACTGCGAAGATAATTATGACGGTAATTGCATTGTGTGTTCTACTCAAAAGCAAATCCAAACTCCTTAATGTGGGCCTTTGTGTGGCAGCCTTAGCTATCCAAAGAATTTCAAGCTTGGTTGACAGACATTTTACCATTGCGTTCTGCAGCAAGCGAAGTGACAACGCACACCCAGTCTTGACAGCATAGTGTTCTACCACTGAATAATACCACATGTGGTCGGAATTTACCCTGGATTTGTTAACTCAGATGATAGCATACATATACTTCTGAAACGCAACTGCGAATGTGTTTCCCAACGAATTAAACGTATCGTAATCGTAATATCGAAGAAGACTCTTGCATCAGTTTTATTAATTTTTGAAATTACATTTTCTTTGCGTATTATTTATTCCAGGCAGCTGTTGGATAATAAATGTGGCTAAAGTACCAGTGGCAGTTGTGAGATGAATTAGTAACGTTAGTTTAACATCTAGAATATTGTGAGTCACATAGAAATGCTATGCTCTAAACTTACATAAAAAGGGACGTACTCCCGAAATCTATGAACGATTGGCGGGATACAGTGAGAATCGTCGCATCATTACTGGTTTATAGATCCTATTTTCGAACTTTAACTTAAAAGGACGGTTTAAGACAGGTATTAGTAGCGTTGTGTATCGTTCTTGCAACGCTATGATCGTTATAGGGGTCTTTATACATCCAAGAGCATCTAATTAACAAATAAATGTTATTTCGATTTACTTGAGACTATTTTTGAGAGCTGTTTAACTTGCTGAAGCTTGCAGATAAACCTAGAAAAATGCGAGTGTAGTGCGTAGATATAAAACGTTTTATGAAAGGTGCAATGCTTACAGAAACTAAGGCGAGGGTGGATAAACACTACGATGAAGCCACATCATTAGTTAGACTAGTCGGTTAGCTTAGACATGTGACCGAAGCAAGCAACCAGTCGGTTCTGACTCTAAGACATCGGGAGTTAGAACACTAAAATTTTATGTTTTAGGTGCACAATAGGTCTGTTGGGTATTAGAAATATACAGAAAACAAAGGCACCAAAAGCTGACATTTGAGACTGTTTGTTTTTCTTATTTCATGCTTATGTCAAACCATTGGCCATTCAGTGCAATCACATTAAAAAAATAAGTGTAGTAAAGGCTATGAAGCAAATTGTTAAATGTTACTGTACCAGATGGAAGGGAACTTACTACATTCCTTCTAATATATGCTTCATAGGAGCACACAAACAAAAAGGTGTAATGACATGTTGTTCTTTGATCAGCCAGTTTCGAAAAAATAAATGGTTTTTGTTCCAAAGTGGATGCGTAATTCCACAAGAATGTGCGAAGATAATAGTTTGTTACTTGTAAGATGAGTAGAATAATGTATTTGACATAGTCTTGGTGGCAATTATGGGACATCACACAGGATTTTGAAATAATCACTTAAAAGAATTAAAGGAATATTCCGAGCAGCTTTTTCAGGCTCGAAGTAACTCGGCAACGTTGCATTGAGGTTGGTCAGGGATCAGAACCGGCTTCTGGATGCAAACACATCGGTCACTTACAAACACGACGCAGGGTGGTATACTGTTTTGGGAGATAACGAGCGCAACTGGCATTCTTATTGGTCTACACTCGCATAGTAAAAACGGAAGGATACGGCATGGTATTTGTGTACGCTCACGAGACGCGCCGCTGCGGTGTTTGTTTATGTACTGACCTAGTGAAAGTGACACCCATACAACCTGTAGCGTTGCCAGCTTGTCTTAGCTCTTGGATTGCATATCCCAAACTATTCACTGTTAATACAGAAAACTCGATTATTGGAGATTAAAATGGTATGTTGTGTAGAGTTTAGCTTTGCTAGAATTTGGCGTTGAAAACCTGAAAATCAAATTGTGTGCAGAAGTCTTATAATTGCACTATGTTTTATTTAAACTTCATTAATGTATATGCTATTGGTTTCCGTAGCACGTTTAATGAAGAGCTGTTACAGTTCCCCATGTATCTTTGTCATGACTGCATTTGGTTTCCAAAGCAGTTTCATTGTGTGTACCAACGACTGAACAGCACCAAAATTGAACGCATCTTTAAAGCAAATTTAATGACTGCTGTTGACTTCCAAAGCAGGTTCAATGAATCACTATTGACTGAGCTGTACCAAACTTGAATGCATCTATGATGTAAATGTCACTAAGCAGCTGCACTTGGTTTTCAAGGTAGGTTCATTGAGTAGCCACTAATGGCTGAACTGCTTCAAAACCGCGTGCATCTTTGATACAAACTTCATGCTTGCAATTGATGTTGGCCTCGAAGGCAGGTTCAACGACTGAACTGCCCCAAATTTACGTGCATCTTTAATGTGAGCTTCATGATTTCAAACGGAGCTGAATGCATTTTATACTATTCGCTGCCATTATTCGTTTGGATGTTTCACAAGTAGTACATTTTGAGAAGTGTACATTTCTTGAGTTCATTTAAAGAATGTACGTAATGCCAAAACTAGCATTTTACCAGCTGCTGACTATAACGTTATTTTCTTCTATGTTTTGTACTACACATAACTCCGCATTGAAACCATTGTTAACCAATGTTTATCATATTTAACAGGAAATAGGTAAAAAATAAGTTTTATGTAACTCATTTGTAAGATAGCCGCCATTATATAGATACAGAAAGTCGTGTGATTTCAGACTTTTACTTTCTCTACCACATATATAGTAGGTAGAGAAGGTGTTGCACTCCACCCAAAAATTCGATACCGAGATTTCATTGAAAATACACATTTTGAGGTCTCCTGAATAAAACAGCACTTTTAGAAAAAGTTCCGCGCGCGCGCGTGTGTGTACGCATTTGGGTGTGTGGGTGTGCTTTGTTTTTCAAAAAAGCCGCCCCTCCCAAACTACCATTTATATGAAAGATTTTTCGAAAATTTTAAGTTTTTGAAAACTGGCTGTAACGCTTTTGGTTAAAATAGAAATGAAATGCAATGGCGGCTGAGGTATGAATGCACTGGAAGTGCCAGCATTGCTTCGCCGACTTCTTTTTTTTTAGGATGATTAATTAACGTCCTTTAACAACCGGGTTGTTGTTGTAGTGTTTAACGCCCGCTTTTACTACCACGGCACCGCAGGCGGTGTCACTGATGATACATGAAGATGGAGCACCGGTGGAATGAGATGGCGGGGGAAACCGGAGTACCCGGAGAAAACCCGCCCTGACGCCGCTTCGTCCACCACGAATACCACATGCGGGTCCCTGGGATCGAACCCGGGCCGCCTAGGTGGTAGGCGAGCGCGCTAACCGCTCGGCCACGGCGCCACCATAACAAGTAGAAGATATCCGACGGTGAAGAAAGAAATGTTTGAAATGATGCTCAGTTATTGTTGCAATATGTGCACATCGACTAGCATTAAGCGTCGCCTACAATGATAATCACGCCCATTGGACTCGGAAGTGTAACCGACTTTTTTGTCAAAGAAATATCGAGCTACCGTAAAATTTACGAATAGCTCAGCAAGCAACATATCAAATAAAGGTACTCGCGTAGGTACCTTAATGTTTCCACACGCGAGAACTAAATTGAACATATCTTTAACATTTTTCTTGAAAATGTCATATTTTATTCCTACGCGGTTAACCGTATCTTTTTTCTTCTATATTTAAGTGCAGATCAGGAGCAAGTGTTAGTTTCGCCTTGTCTTTTAACGATAATGTAGAAAATGGGTAACTTAGAAAAAAAAAACCTTATTTTATACGTGTTTGTTACATAAAAAAATATGACGTCGCAGTTCTTGGGTGTTTTTTAATTTTCCTAGCAGAAGCAGACTTCTCTTTTAATCGTCTGCTGTACTACTCGCAATGTAGGTAACATTATTAGAAAGCAATGATGAATTTAATTTTAAGTATGAACAATGGAAATGAATGAGAAATGTGATATAACAAAACACAATTTTCCGCTAACTTCTACACTGCAAAGTAGTGATTAGTGCCTTATTTCTCACTTCTCAATATAACATACTTTGACTTCGATGTATGTACTAGGTGACAAACGCATGAGGCGTATCGGAAAGAATGTGAAGCTGCCGAGTTGTTTACACTAGTTTATCGCACTAACACGGCGAAGCAGTGTATGTGCACTCTGTTCAGATGCAATCTATCTTTAGGACAGCGTCTCATACTTCATCTATTTGTGTTGTATTACTGACTGTACACCAAGTTACTAATTTTGGCTGTTCTAGTAAACAGATAACAAGCGGACGTAGCGCTCTCACAACCAAGGTCAATACGCGTTGCAGAATAAGTTGGTGCTTTTGAGTGATATGTACTGACAAGGGCACCCGTGACAGGCATCTACCTACAGAGATTTGCCCCTAGCGTCCAGAATGTTGTCCATCGGTGCTAAAATCGCGGTGACACGGATTCATACAATAATAATATAATAGTGTTGCAAACTTACAACTAGTAGTCACTTCCGTCAGCAGGAAATTTCATTGCGCCTTGAAGAATAGTAAGCATAACTGCTTTCGTTATACAAACAGGTAGGAATGCGTATTTCCCTCCTAGGCACTCCCCGTAAGCGCCCCTGATGAAATGTATATCCTGAATTTTCTGGGAATAGCCTCTGAAGTCCTCTTCATTCTGGATGACTTGTATAACTGGTAAACACTAAGAGATGCATAACATCTTACTACACAAAAATAACAAATAAATAATGTAGATCTCGTTAAAACACACACGTATGTATATAATATATTTTTGTAGATATAAAGATTTTCGAAATATTCCTTGTCATTGCTCTGAATGTTCAAATACTTATACCTACTTTTCTCAACCAGGAAGCCGTTACTCGTTTGTTTTTGTTTGTCTTTGCCATGCAAAGAGAATGGAATGTGAAAGCCATCACATAGCTACCAACTCTTAAAAGATTTGACAATCGCTTAAGCCTGCTGTATTCTCCTATTCCCACTATACCTTCAGGGAAACATAAAGAACAATTTCTACAAAGGTTTGTCTCGAATAACGTGGAGTAGATAGAAGAATAAGCGCTTCTAACAATGACTTTTACATAATTGACTAGAGGAAGTCATATAATTGCAGACATCAGACTTTTTAAATGCGAATCTTGTATGCATAATGTAAATCGTATTCACCAATTGTTTCTTTTGTAAGTGAAACTGGTACATACTTACGCGCCATTCTGCGCATAATAACAAGATTTCAAAATTTCAGCCAGGAAAAGCAACGTTTTAAGCACTTAAAGTAAGTCGCCAGGTTATTTAATTAGGCATTATTTTCAATTTCAGTTATTCTATCTTCGAAAATAACTCTTACGAGCATAACATGTTATTTATTAGGAAATAGTGCATTAAGATTTACTGGAAATTTCTCCACATTTAAGCTACCTTCTCCTCTGATTAAACACATTTAAGGACTAAAATGATGACGAATATTATAGACGCGAATTTAAATTTTGGGTGATTCTTCAACCCTCTTCTGGAAATTTCCTCCACGTACATAAATATTTAACTAGCTATTCAAAGATCTTACAACAGCCTGAGGGAGACAATTAAGACACTTTGGGAAAGCTAAAACTGAAATTGCTTGTAAGGGCAAAAAAAAAAAAAAAAAAAAAAAAAAAAAAAAAAAAAAAAAAAAAAAAAAATAATAATAATAATAATAATAATAATAATAATAATAATAATAATGATCATAACAATCATAATAATAAAATAAGATAAAATACAAAAATAAAAAATAAAATGCTAATTTTGGAATTTTTTTCATTTTTTTCATAATTCGCTCTCTAATTCACCAAATACCTTATATTAAAGTTAATTAATTTTAAGGTAATTAAGATGTTTAATTCTTACGTGTCTGTTTCATAAATGACAAAACATTATTTTCCCATCTTGAAATAAGATACTTATAATCCAACTGCGAGGAAAAAATTGAAGAAGCTTACGAGAGCTTATACGTGGGCATTGTTTCATGTCACAATACTCCCACCTGCGGTGCGCATGTAGTAAAAGCGGGCGTTAAACACTACAAAACAATCCACAATACCTACTCGTATTATGTAATGCGGCTGAACACAATACAGCGTAGGGATAGGAACAGAACCGCACACAAAGGCCGGAAGCGAAACTTAATTGTATAAGCATTGAGCATTATCGGTATTGCCTACAAACGATAATCCTCATAGACAGCAGAGTAAAGGAAGGAAACTGTTTCCACGATGGAACTGTTCCAAAGAAATAACCACAGGTCATGTTAACAGTTTACAGTGATCCTACTTCAACTAAAGCGACCGTTCCACTATTTTACAACCAGTTTGAAAAGTGTCGCTCTGATTGTAAAAGGTGTTGTTAGTAAATACTACATGATGCGAACAGTCCTCACTTCCCAGTTTCAATACAGGGCAATGTTCACCAGCAAATTTCCAAAAAATTGGATTTAATTATGCTACTTAGTTCTTTCGATGCACATGCAAAAGGCAATTACCTGAGTTCCTGTGTTGATCTTTGGATTATACAATGCGTTCGTAGATAGGTCGGACAGGCGCGCCCTTCAGCAGGGCTGCGCGTAAACGACCGGCAAGTCATCGGTAAGGCACAGTAACTACTGTACTAACTTATATAAGGCTTACCTGCATCACAGCCGATGTTGAAAGTGATGTCCTTCGACACGAACACGTTCCCTATATCTCCGAAAACAATTCTGATTTAGGCTGACCTCGTAGCTCAGTCCGGTAGAGCACCTTTCTGCTGTGCAAGGAGTCCCGGATTCAATTCCCGGCTGGGAGGGTGGGAGTTTTTCTTCCACTAGGCTTATTTCCCATCCTCCCTAGAGTCTGGAAGTATGAATGGGAGTGTTAATTGTGTGTGAATTTAATGTAATAAATTAAAGCAAACCCATAGGTAGTAATAGAAAACCAAAGTACAAAACCACCGTTAAAAGAGTGAACACCATTGCTCTTGAGCAATTGTTCCAATAGATTAAAAGCTGCGGATATGACCTTCGATGTTAAAGGCGGCATATAAATGGAGCATTAAAAATCTGGTTTACTCGCAAAAGTTCACGTTGACTGATTGCCTATATTTCTCTGATGACTTTGTCTTTCAAATCTTGTAATGTTTGCGAATTTTATGGTTGCACTTCATTCTTTAACGTTCCCCGTAAATAAAAATCACATGGAGAAAGGTCAGGGGAATGAGGTGGCCACAGTCCTCGACTAATTGAGGCGTTGACATGGGAAAGGTCGTCAGTGGCATAGAAACAGGAATAAGTCAAAGTTGTGAACGGTTGACTTCCTACAGATGACCAAAGATAGCACTTCTAGTAACAGCACATGAGGTGGCATGGAGAGGGGTAAGTGGGGGTAAGTCAACAAGCCTCTGGGTGGCCAGTTTTCAGTCTGTTCATTATTGTGTTTGCGTTTACATTATTGATTCATTATTAACATTAATAGCCATTGTGGTTACAACAGAATGCCTGTTCCATATAAATTTATCTCATATTTTCCTCTTGCAATAACATTTACTTATTATATTAAGTGGCAATGCCTAGTTTAGTTTTTTATTTCAATCTAACCTGTTTGTATATTTCCTTTCCGCAATGGGGATTGAAGTACGGAAGCTGCACTCACAAGAGTGCAGCTTGTCAAGACAATCTGCTTTTTTGTTTCATCAGTACAGTTCAGATAAAACAAAATAATAGAGAAGAGAAAAAAGGTTTGAAAACCAATGACTACCGAAAAAATAGCTGAAATAATTACAGAAGCAAGGAATGTTCAATCATTCAATGTTGTAAAGATGACAGAAGAAGACGTCTATGATTTCGCCTCTGTATGTGATACATGGTTGAATACATCACCAATAAAGATCAGTTGTATTAGAACTATGAGGGAAAACCTGCCCATCCTATAATAGATATATAGAAACAAAACACTGGTTCAGTGAAATCGAGCCATGGAGGAAGCACAGCATCATGAAAAAGGTAAATGGGTCAAGGACATCTCTGCAGTTCATTCTCTACCACTACTCGGAAAAAGACCCATCATTAGTGATGCTAAGAAAAACGATCTACTGTCCACGTTGCAATTTATGGACATCAAATATCATGAATTTTACAGCAATCTTTGCACACCATAATTATATTAGTTCTATTACGGTGACTATTCCACTCGTACGGGAGCTGGTTGAAATCAGCCAGTCATGTGCATAACAATTTCAAATTTCAACCAATGACAGACTTCATTCGCGAAACATTTATCACATTTCATTATCACCTCCTCACGTCTTCTATTTTCTTATGTTATGATCAGGTTAGAGAAACAGCTGCCGCAGGTTGACGCAATAGAGCCGCTATTCAAATGTCAAAAATGGCTGACTAGCTTTGGTGAACCATTTTATGCTGAAATACATGGAATAATTGGAAGAGAGAAATCTCAGAACACAGAATACAACAGGAAATATGTTTGGAATCAGTTTGACAAATTTTGTATTTAACGAAATTATAAATTAACAGCATATACTTACTTTGCTAACATCTTAAAAACTTGGAGCATTAATATGAGAATCTTGTAGGCCATACCGATGGGCACTGATGTATGTATTCATGCTACATGTTTCTTTTGAGAGCTTAGTAATTACAATACAGCATTTAAATAACATTTCATTGGCTATATCATCCTTTAATTCGTGAAATAGTCTTAATATATGCAACTCGTGATGGTCAAATTCTCTGAGTTAAAACGGATTTTCTGTAACTATTTTCTAAATAAAAGCTCTTATTTTGTAGTGTCAAAACAGTTTTTTGCTTTTACTGTAAAATTTGCTTTTCATGACCTACTACCTTTCCAATGTCAACGCCTCAATTATTCTGTCACCATACACCTTTCCCAATACATGCATAGAAGTCGCAGCAGTGTGTGCTATAGCTGAATCCTGCTGAAACCAGCTACATAATCTTTCATTTCTTGTTAGTTGCAGAAAAGAAATATTTAAAATAGAATTTACATAAACGTGGGAATCAACATTTGTGTCGTAAAATATGGGACCGATAATTTTATGCGCACTGGCTGCGCACCAAACCCCAACTTTTGCAGCGTGGTGAAGAACTTCATAATAATATGAGGATTTTGGGTAAACCATAATTGCTTTTGAGAGGTATAGGTGAATGTGTTCGCGTTGAAGGTCATCAATTTCAACATCTGTTTGATGGAGGTAAGCACAGTGTAAGTTAAATAGTACGGTAGTGTTCCGTACCCATGACTTACCGGTCGTTTACGTGTAACTCTTGGCGGAAGTCGTGCCTGTGCCGTCGTGGGACGGTCCGGCCGATTTACGAACGCGCTGTATATATTCAGTAATAGGCTGAGGATTTCCTAAGCGCTAATGTCACAACGAACGAAATTACTGTCTGTTCACCACCTCGTGGTCCAAGGGGAATGAGGGGCAGGGGAGAGACATTCCACGCAGTGTAACTTTAGTTTTGTAAACATGCGTGTAATGGTTGTTCTGCTGGTCATATGCACAAAAAGAACCGTACCAAGTGCAGCAACAGTACGGAAGGGGTACTTAAAAATGCAAATGGAAAGGTTATTGATCAAATCGTAAGAGACTCACCTCCAGTAACTTCAAGATGTGCATGGTGGTTCACTCCATTAGTTGCATGCACAGGAGCAACTAACAATAAAAATGTACATCTTATGGAATATTGTATCACTAAATATACGAGCTATAATGTTGAAAATGCATAGCATGCATATTAAAATGTATAAATGCATTGTATATTAAAACGATAATTGTGTTCACATTGTACCAAATTGCATTCTAAATGTAGTAAAAATGTAATAAATATTGCATACAGTAGGTCCGTGTCATGGGCGTCGCGAAACGGGGGCAAGGAGGGGGCACGGCCCCCCTTGAAAGTTGGTGAACTTAATGTTCAGCCAGTTACTCACTATTAAACCATTATTTTAATTTTGATGTAAAGAACAAGTTTTATTTAGCACAAATTAATACGGTTATCTGCAACAAATATATATTTTGACAATAAAATAATGGTTTAATATTATATGATTGCAAATTTCCAACATGTGCCCCCCCTGGAAAGAAGTCTGCCGACACTCATGGTCCGTGTAGTAAATACATTGTTTGCACCGTATATATTGCATACAGCAGGCATCGGCATACATGTACTCAATGAGGTATCGGTATGTCTCAACATGCAACCCGCAATACACATGACGTAATGTAGAACAGGGGATGGCATTGACCTTCGTTCAGAGTCGGTGCTGGACTCGCTCGCTACAGAGTACAATAAGGAATAGTACACATAACTTTAGGTAGGCCTAGATATTTGAGCAATATATTTCAATTCACTTCTATTTGCAATGTACCTATCATGAAAATCTAGTGATATATCACAAGTAGCCACTCTCAGTATAGCACGCAAATTGTCATCTGTTAATCGCGATACAAGATTTTTTTTTATTGTTTCTTTTCTTCTACACATTTCTTAAATGCTTGAAATAATTTTGTCCCTGTTGTATGTTCCCTAAGCGGAATGACTTCAAGCATATATTCTTGTATCGAGAGGTTGTTAGTAACTCCACGAGTGAAAATTACCAATTGTGCTGTGTCAACGTTGTCAGTGCCTTCATTCAACGCGAGAGAAACGGCTATAAATCCATGGACCTCGGTTTGTAGTCTTTTTTCGGTTATTTCTGCTATTTTATGTATCCTTCTCTGTATGGTTCGTGGTGATAATGCAATATTACTAAAAATATCATATTATTTAGGGCAAATTATGTTGGCAACTTTACTCTCACATTTTTTATGAAATCTCCATCACTAAAACATCTCAGTGACTGAGCAATCTCCAAAGCAACAGCATAGCTGGCGTGAAGTTGTCTATCAGTTATAATATTTGAATTAATATTAGGTGTATTATCTGAATATTGTTCTTTGAGCTGTTGCAGTTAGTCCGATCTAGACCTGATAAAATAAATAAATAAATAAATAAATAAAATGAATAAGGGACACTACGTCAGTGTTATGCTAGTTTAAATCGTGGTGTAAATTTATGAATACATGCTTGTCTATAATTGTATGGTGATCTTATGACATGTATCATAATGCCGCTTGATGTTCCATTTATGAGTGCCTTTTTTAATTTTAGAGCACAACAAACACCTTACGTTCCTTACATGATGAGAGAAGAAATCATCAAAGTCCTATTCTAGATATCAAATTTAATAGACCAGGAATAATTAGATGTACTCTAATTCTATGAATATACTAAGACTTTAAGTTAAATAAACTAATATCCTTCAAAGTTATAAATAAAGAAGTTTATCTAATTACACTTCGACAGACACGTTTAGAAGTGCAGGTAAATACGACAGGACAGTCTACCCGTGTTCGGTGTGTATGCACAACCAGTTAAGGCTGTGAGGGAGGGGAGACAGAGACAGAGACAGAGTAAGCGCTGCCCCTGACACGTCATAGTTGCGAGGCCTCATTGAGTACATGTTTGCCGATGCCTGTATGGCATACAGTAATAGGAAATATGTAAACATAGGCAGTATATGCTCTACAGTCGACAACATTGTCATGCTGTAGTTGTTTATTCACCCGACTGTACGGTTGTAGCGGTCACGTGATCGCGCCCCCGTGATCATCTGTGACCCACAGCCATGACGGTTTACATGTTTTACGACGGATCTAATGCTTTGTGTGTAGATATCCTGAAGCAAACTGCTTGCAAATTCCGCAGCCTATTCATTTATATACAATCTACTACAGCTTCCTTCATTTAACACCTAACGAGCTCACGGCATTTCGCCTGTGCCTGATTGGGTGTGCCACAGCCGGCTGTGCTCCTACATTAATTCCGCGCGGAAAGCATGCAACACTCTTACCTTATATCTTTCGTGTGTATAAATTATTATGGATGGGAGTCACCAAGCCCTGTTCGCACAGCGTATATTCAAACGTTTCCTGGTGAAGTGCCTCCTTCCAGATTTACAATTCACGAGATTGTGAAGAAATTCGAAACCACTGGTTCATCAACCGTTCATCATCCATCCCAAAATTAGCACAGCAAGTGGTGATTTCAGAGTCTTCTGCACATAGAACAACTAAATTCTTAAAACTAAAACCGTATAAGTGTAATGATGTCCATGTTTTAAAACAAGGTGATCCAGTATCACGAATGCGTTATTGTGAATGGTTTCTTTCATCAGGGAATGACGGTTTAATTGATTCACAACTTCTGCTCTTTTCCGACTAGGATTGGTTCCACCTAAATGGCCGTGTCAACACTCATAACAGTCGGCACTGGGCCTCTGAAAATCCACATCGTGTTCAAGAAATCCCTTATTATGATCGGAGAGTTGGAGTTTGGTGTGGTGTTAACGCTAGACACATACTCGGTCCAATTTTCTACGAGCTGAGAGTGCCGTGCAGAGAGGTGCCGAAATGACATTTTGACCCATTTTATCATGAACTGACAAGAGGAAGAGAAATCACATGGGTGGTTTCAACAAGATTCTGCTACTGTCCATACAGCAGAGGAGTCCATGAATAAAATTAGGAAGTGTTTGAAGATAGAGTTATTAGTGCTGGTGTATGGCCTTCTCGCTCCCCTGTTTAACAGTGTGTTGGGTAACCTGAAAGACGAAGTTTACGAGACAAATCCTCATACATTGGAAGAACTAAAGCATGAAATCGGAAACATTATAGTGGCCCAACTTAATCGTGTGAATCAGAATGTGTGTTGCCGATATAACGCCTGTTTAGCGGAGGATGGACGACATTTGCAGCATCTTCTATAAGGTTCTACATGACTAGGGGTAGGAAGTTCATGCATTTGCATTTTTTTCCATAGGGGTTAAACGTGTATGCTTCTACATTATGTGCACGAATTATGGAATTTTCAGTAATTTGGACATGATTTTATGGTGCATATAACTGCACGTTTTCTTGATTTTCATAAATGCATAATATTTCAATTTTATAGCCCCTATATTGCATATTTTAATGATTTTTATGGCTTTTTATTATATTTTTCCATCTGGATAATATTTTTCATATTGATAGTATTGCACATGCGAGGTGGTGAGAACTAATGCTGAGTCATGTTGTCATGCAGTGAATCCTCTGTTTCCATCCTTCCATTATATGTATGTGCGTAGAGAATATTCAGTGCATTATCTGAGAGGTTAATATTAACAAAGATAAAGTGCAGGTCAACGTTTTGAGCACCACGATTATAGCAACGCTTGCCTTCCAACCAGTAGTTGTGTCGTGGTCTTCAAACGCAACAGTGTGGTGAAGTGGTTCCCACCAAATTAAAATAGGCCTATAACATGTTAAAAAGGTCTTCAAATGCCGAAAATAAAACCAACTCCGAGTACTAGATTAATTAATTTACAGAAAGAGTTTTCGGGTGATTTATATCTACAGATACTAGGGTACAGTTTTGTGGAGCGTGTGAGAAAAATGAAGGGAGTAAGAAAATATTTCAAATAGTTCAGCACATAAACACAGCAAAACATAAGGAGAATATAATCAGAATACTCGCAAACAAAGAACCTGTTCAAAAACAGCTAGCAGAGTGCTTAGGAAGTAGGGTTACTGAATTTTCCTATGCCTTGTGCCAAGTATTTTTAGGTGCTGATATTCCCTTGTTCAAAATTAATAATCCAACATTTAAAAACTTTCTTGCCAAGTACACTCGATAACATGTGCCTGGAGAACGTACACTGCGTAAACTTGTGTAGGACTTTGTTACAATAACGTGTTGTCAAATATATAAAATGAATTAGTGGATCAGTGTGGTTGTCTGTTGATGAAACCCCTGATTCTGAGCGCCGTTCTATTGTTAATATTATAATCGTGGGTGCTTTAAATAATAAACAAAAGACTACACCTTATCTTCTTAATGTGTGCGAATTGTCGGCCACTGACAGTGTAACTGTTACCCAGTTTGTGATGGACTCTTTGAAATTACTATGGCCATGTGGAATCAAATACGCCCGGTTACTTTTATTTGTTACTGATGCAGGTCCTTATATGGTAAAATCAGGACAAACTCTGAAAGGTATTTTTCCTAACTTAATTCATATAACTTGTTTGGCATACGCTCTTCATCGCATTTCTGAGATAATGCGTGATTATTTGCCATTGGTAGATAGACCTGTGTCCAGTACAAAGAGAATTTTTGTTAAATCTCTTTAGAGTGAAGTTGTTTAGATCAACAGCACCTAACATCCGACTTCCTCCTGCACCAGTGTTAACTCGATGGGGAACATGGTTCGATGCAGTTTTATATTATGCAGAGCACATAGAAATAGTCGAAGAGATTGTTAATTCATTGGACTCGAAAAATGCTTCATCAATAGAAACAATGCAAAATATTCTGTCTGACACTGTGTTAAAAGAGGATCTTAGTTTCATATCTGTCCATTTTTCTTTCTTATCAACAGTCATAACGGCATTGGAAGCTGTAGGATCTCCTTTGCATGAATCAGTTACTGTCTTTGAAAAAAACAATATGTGATCTAATTTTGGTTCCTGGTAGCATTGGACAAAAAGTGAAAGAGAAAGTGAATTAGGTAATTTCAAAAAAATTCTGGTTATAAACAGATGTGCGATATTCGAGACATCCTCGAAAGAAAACCATGTCAGACCAAGAGACTTGACTCTCTCTGTGAAGCAGTTAACATCATTTAAATATGCCCCTATAACATCTTGTGACGCGGAGAGAAGTTTCTCACTTACAAAAGTGTTTTGCGAGACAACAGACGATATTTTACAGTTGAAAATTTGTGCAAAGTGTTGGTTGTGAACTCCAATTTAGAAGTTGATACTAGCAGCGGAACCACTTCTGCTTCAACCTCTAAGTAATAAGGCAACTTTATTATTTATGCTAACTCGTCTTGTCTACTGCAAAGGGACATTAATTGTTTTAGTAAAATAGTGCATATTTCTTGGCATATTTTCAAGTTTTTAAGAGCATATTTGCATGCATATTTCAGTGTTTTTAGGGCATGAACTTCCGAGCCCTATACATGAGTATATGTAGGAGCAAAGCCGGCTGTGGCACACCCAATCGCGCACAGGTGAAATATCGTGCGCCCGTTAGGTTTTAAATGAAGTACCCTGTACGACGAGAGGGTGATGATGATAATTATAATGGGCTATAAATTCCTTCAACGTGCTAAGTGAGTCGTAAATAAGTTCTTCGATTAACGCGGCATACGTGTCGGACTTGTGCGTGCCCGCTAAATGTAGGAGGGAGTGTGAAAAGGAGAGCAGGGAAGCATCGGGAGCATCGTATCATCGTAACCGACGAAGAATCACTACTTGATTGGAACCAGAGTATCTTGCTGTTCGGCGTAAATACTGGTGGGCGTACTTGGCTTCTTACTTTAGAATGGTTATTTAGAACCTATTCTAGTGTTTTATTGGAACTGCAGCTGATAAGTCTGATGTGTGCACTCACGTGACTTTCTCTACTCACTCTTATGAGATATTCTTAAAACGACTTATTCCTCTCTCTACTTCACATTAGATGAGATGAACATTTGCAGAAATTGCCTAATTGCTAACTTTCTTGTAGGTTTATGGAGAATGTGGAAATACAGTAAGCTTTAAGCGATAGTCAAATTTTTCAAGAGCTGGTTACTTTATGATGGCTTTAACATTTCATTCTCTGTGCATAACCAAGAGAAAAAAAACGAATGACGTATTGCTATTTGTGGAAAGTATAAGTATTAGAAAATTCAAACATATATCTTGGAAATGCTTAACTTCACAATAAGTTGTATTTGATTTAAATTTTTTTTAACGAGATCTACATTCTCTTTGCAGTAAGATTTTGTGTATCTCTTACGGTTTACCAGTTACGTAAAGGCTATTCAGAATGCTGAGTACTTCTATGGGCATTTCCAGAAAATGCAAGATACACATTTCGTTTAGCATGAAAATATCTTAAACATATGGTGTTTCAATCAAAATCGTAAGAGCCATTTTTTAGAAAATAAGAATTTTCAAAAAAAATTTCCGTGTAAAGGGTAATCTTGGTTGGGGGATTTTCTTGAAAATCTTCGTATCGCATCCTGGGAAGATACTAAACTCTCTCTCTCTCTCTCTCTCTCTCTCTCTCTCTCTCTCTCTCTCTCTCTCTCTCTCACACACACACACACACACACACACACACACACGCGCGCGCGCGCTCGAACGTTTTTCTAAAATGCCTTTTTAGATTCATGATGCCACAAAACATGTATTTGCGGTGAAATATCTATATCGAATGTTGATTACTTCGGAGCGTTTCGTGATTTACTTTGTGTCTACGTATCTAATACAAAATATTCAAAAACTGGACGACGGTTATCGAATTTGTATTTAAGGAAATATATTTGTCGATCACGCAGGCTATAACTGAGTTAGACGTAGTTGAGGGTTAAACATAAATAATACAGTTTATAAATTAATGTTTTCGGGTAGTTTGAGGCCATAAATAAGATTGAAATAGGCATTAACCATCCTTTTCAGACAAGTATAAAATTCATTTAACAGGCTTCATTTTTCATGGTTCTTAAATATCTGCAGTTATTCTCCACGTGCCCCTAAAGGAACTAAATAGCCATTTGTTCAATATTCCGAGGCAATTATAAGATACCAAACTTAAGAAATCGGCAAGAACGAGACACCTACACGTAAACACATTATGAATAGCGGTTTTGCAGATGTATGTACGCATTATGCGGAATGTAGAACATGGTTTTTCCTCTCACGTGTAAATGGGATTGTGATTTTGTCGTAGTTGTGCCCTATGATGAAGTTTGCCATTGAGAAAGTTGCTCCATTGTTACGAATGTGTTCCATATCAAGGTCAGCCAAAGTTTCGAACATTGGCGCCCATTGAGTGGGATCAGTGTGGGGAAGATGTGCGCAGGGCACATTACGCACACGTTTGAACTTAGCACGAAGCGCATCCGATCAATAGACCGGGGTGGCGGGGTTGAGCTCGTTGTGCTGGCAGCCTGCCCACCTACCAGCGTTGCCAACCTCGCCTTGCACCAGCTAAATCCTGCCTACATTCCTATTCTGAATCATTAGTACTTTCCTTCTCCTTAGATACGTAATGTTGGACTCCACCACAAAAGTCAATTTTGAGACCGCAAAGAAGAAACAAAGTCCCCTTATACACGAAGGCTATGAGTTCCAAAAGCAAAATGTTCCGATGAAACGTTGACAAAATCTTCAAAACTTAACATTTTCCCTAGTTTCTCAAGAAAACCGTCTAAACTGTAGATTCATCAACTACTGTTATTTTCTACCTCCTTCATTCTTAAATGTTCTGCAGAGTGATTTAAATAGTCATTAAATAGTTATGTAGCTGTAGATTTATTCTTATAACTGCATTTGTTAGGGATTGTGTGTGTGTGTGTGTGTGTGTGTGTGTGTGCGCGTGCGTGCGTGCGTGTAAATATGCAATGATATACCGGGCCATTTTTCTGTAAAACTGTTAGGAACGAAAGAAAAAAACGAAAAAAGAAAAACCCACCAACTAATACTCAGTTTCAAAGCGGGGATTTTTCAAAACTGATTATACCTACTAAAAGTTTAAATGAGGCTCTTTTCATAAGATAACGTTTTTAATTAATATATCGAAAAGTTTAAAATATATTGAACTAAGATTCAAATTCCTCTTGTATAATGGGGGAACTAAGGGCCCGTCAACAACTTAGGTCATTCGAGTCTCTTGTAGATGTATTAGATAAGGCTACATAGGAAATTTCAAGTAAGTTTTTTGAAAACTGTGGAGTTTTAACAGTGAAGCATTCTCTTAAATACCACGCAACTTTGTATGAAAATATTTAACCACTTCTTTGTTTTCTCAGAAAAACGATATTCTGAATTTTCTATAATTTGGAAACTATATGGTATATGCACATTTTACCACAGAAGGAAAAACGATAACTGCTTAATATATCAAGAACTCTTTTTTCGTGGCATTTGTCTCTTGTAAAACATTTGTTCTTGCGCGTTTATATTTTCCCAAGATTAATGTACCTGCTGAGAGAACGCGATTGTGCTCTAAAGAGACCAAGGGGCAGTTAAATGGTATGTTCCAATTTTGTAGGCAAACTAGTCAATATTGTCTAATTTCAAACCATGCGAGGCAGACATTTGTAGTGATTGACATGAAATGGGTTGAAGGACTCTTTTTGTATGAATAGCACGGCACAGCTGTCAAATTGGTAATGACTGGAGAAATCATGTAGTTACATCTTCCTTTATCTTTTGTTTTTTCTCCAGCCGTACTTTGATTTGTATAAACCAACGCCTTAAGGTCACTGAAGAAGACTAATCCCTCACATAAGTTAAGAGAGTGTGTTATTTGTATCTTACTCTGTACATAGATTCGTTCTGCAGTACTTACCTACATTGCAAGTTCTGCAAGCCAGACGGAAGAGGGAGGCCAGAAAGTTAATAAATAACATAATTGTGCTTTAACAATGGGACTCATTTTCTAACGAGTTTAGGTATTATTGTAATTTTTAATATGACTTAAACCCACCACAAATACTTTTCTTTACGATATAAGCTGAATTACACAAATATATTTATTTTCACTTTGTCTCCATTATGAGAATGAGGTGTGAAATTCGGAGTCCAAAAAGGAAACAACATGGAAAACAATTTTGACAGTTAGAGGCACTGTCATGGCTTTTTCGAACGTATTTTTATAAATACGTAAGTCTCTATCAACTTCCCCTTAAATATGCTACATGCTGAGATGACAGTTGCTTAAAACATAGGTTCGTTTGTCCTAATCTAATCTCGATCTTTTTGCATGAGTTGATGAGAAACAAAAGTACTGCCATTCAATACCTATCTCAAAGTGTGCACTGGTTCCTCTGGTGTAGGGCATGTTAGAACATAGAGAAGTGCAAAACTTTAACAGTGACAAATATAGTGAACAAATGAAACTCAAACAAAACAAAATCATGAACATGTTTTGCTGAGTTGTTACCTCTGTGCTATTCATGCAGGAAGCTTTCAGCAAACAAGGCATAGCACATTCCTTTCTGGTCTAGGGTTTTTTGGGGGATGTTTTATTAATATCTGGCAATTGTCCTACTTATTAATGTCGTGTGATTTATTTTATTCGTAATTTAATTTGTTTTATTTTTGAAAATACTGCTTAAACGATGAATTCAAATATTACCGATTTTTAATATGTCTTTAGTTAACATACGTTGAGACAATTACGGAAGTTTCATACTAGTAATTAGTTCTATCAGATGAACGCAATGAGTCCAGTTCCTTGATTCGCATTAAATGAGCTGGCTGCTAATTCAGTACAATCATAGAATATGAGCTTAATAAACTGCCCTAAACGTAAATCCCCATTTTGCTATCAAAACTAAAAGCATCGCCTCGTTGAAGTAGATTAAATATACCTAAAGTTCGTAATAAATGTAATACAGTTGTTTCAGTGACAACCTGAAGATTAGTAATAATTAACTACCAATTTTAAGTATTAATATGCAATTCGATATATTATGAGAAGATAGCTGCAAACTTGCTGTTGGATATATGGTGGAAACATCAATCCTTAGTTAAGAATTAAGAGAATTAGTCAGTTTGCGCATTTCTAATTGCTCTATCTTGCCAACCTTGCTCCTTTACCTAAGATGGCACATCGGAAAGTTTAAAAGTATCGGGATTCTAAATAGCTGAGTTGTCTAGATTCCAATGAGTATAACAAATCATGTTCAGTGTTTCTCCCGATGCCATGGAAAGAATATAGAATTTCAACGCTAGAATAGAAAGGTTTCAAAATCGTTTCAGCCAGCTTCAAAATGTATAGAATGTTTCCAATTTAACAGAAGACGGCTGAAACTTACCACTTCAGAAAAATGACGTATTAAACCAATAACAATGAGGTTCTCGGAAATTGCCGATGCCCAAAAACTTACATGTTCATTCATTTCATTTTCCTTTCCTTTCCTTTCCTTTCTTTCTTTCTTTCTTTCTTTCTTTCTTTCTTTCTTTCTTTCTTTCTTTCTTTCTTTCTTTCTTTCTTTCTTTCCTTCCTTTCTTTCTTTCTCTCTCTCTTTCTTTCTTTCTTTCTCTCTTTCTTTCTTTCTTTCTTTCTCTTTCTTTCTCTTTCTTTCTCTCTTTCTTTCTCTCTCTTTATTTCTCTCTTCTTTCTTCCTTCTTCCTTCCTTCCTTTCTTTCTTTTCTTTTCTTTCTTTCTTTTTTCTTTCTTTCTTTCTCTCTCTCTCTTTCTTTCTTTTTCTCTCTCTCTATCTTTCTTTTTCTCTCTCTCTCTTTCTATCTCTCTTTCTTTGTTTCTTTCCTTCTTTGCTTCTTTATTTATGTATTTATTTCCTTCTTCCTTGCTTCCTTCCCAGTATAGTCACATATCAATTCTATATTGTTGGAAGGACAACATTCTTATAGGCTACACAACGGAAGGGGTTGCCTGGCATACTGTGACGTACTAATATAAATCCACTATCGCTAATCTCCCCAAGAGGAAGAATAAAGTAAAGGAACTAAAGAGGCTACAGGCCTTAGGCAGACAAGCCACAGAGACGCGCGGAAGTCCATAGCAGTTCCAGGCTCACATCTGTCCCACTGCTGAAGCTGCCTAGACAGGACGATGAACGACCCGTTTACCAAGCACCACTTTGGTGTCCACAGGGAGAACTGCTTCCTTTGAGCAAGCATCCGCTCCATCTTTTCGGCGCTTCCATGCACCACGAAACCTAGAAGCACGCCTGAGAGATGAGAAGAATACGGAATGAAACGGAAATGACGGAAAGGAAATTGCAATAAATAAGAAATTGCCCCAGCGTTCACCTACCGACCAGAGAAAAATCAAATAAAGCGAGGTCGGAGTGGGCGGTCGACAGGAAGCGAACCCAGGACCTCCCGATTGCGAGCCTCTCGCTCGGTTAAATGTGTACACCTTCTTTATCTTTCTTCTTATTATAAAGAAACGCGTTTTGTATGTATATAGGTATGTGCGTATAGGCAGGGTAATCTCAAAAAAAAAAAAAAAAAAAAAAAAAAAAAAAAAAAAAAAAACAAACAGATTTTGATCGTCCTTTCACCATTGAAAAGACAAATTCTTTCTGATGAACATGATCCGTAAAACACCTTTTACTTTTGTTTTGTAAATCATTAAAATATTAATAAGAATTTACGAAATCGTTGTTCATGAACACATTGGATCTATAAAAGGACATACTTGCGAAGAAGGCCTTTACTTCTAATTGAGACTGTCATGGAGTAGAGAACAGTTGTTACTCCAGAAAATGTGCAAATGAAATAAGGCAAATACAGCGATAATTCATTCCAATATATGTGTGTGTGCGTGCGTGCGTATGTATGTGTAGTGGAGAGTCACTTGTTTTTAAATTAACGTCCTCCAGCGTAATATATCGGACGGTGAATGAATGAAACGGGTGAAATGATGCTCACATGAGCCCGAGGTCCATGAAGCTTTAAGTTACCCGACATTCGTCTTCTCGGGATAAGGGAAAACCCCGGATAACTTACCCTAAGCGAGATTCGAATTCGCGACCGCTTGAACGTGAGGCAGACACGCTAACCATCACGCTACCGAGGCGGGCGTGGAGGGTCACGATCTATCAACTAAAATACAATAAAAGAAATAATCCATTTCTGTCAATACCAGCATGTTTAAATAACCCTCAAGTAAGAATGTTTTGGTTTATTTCCTTCGTAGGTATAATCAACAACGTTAGCAGGGTGTGTTGAATAATTATATAAAGAAAGAAAAATATGTCTGCTAACATTTGTAATTAGTCAACCAATATTTTATGATTAAAACCTTAGGATATTATTTTTCTCGATGGTCGCAGATTATGCGGCTATTCCAAAGGGCTTGGGAGTCGCGAATCTTCAAATTCATCAGCCTTTTTTTTTTTTTTAGGTGGAGGGGGGGATCTTGTTACTGAGACCGGGGTGCATCAGCGGAACCCGACTAACCTGCATGTATACTAACTACCCCCCCCCCCCCCTGCATCCTGCATGTTTAGTTTACTAACAGCATGTGCATGGGGAAGCGATAGTAGCGCATGGCTCTGCATGCCGGACGATCGCCACCGGGCTGTCGGGTGAGGGGCCAGCCCACTTAAAATGTTACTGAGACCATCTGATAGTGTGGGAGTCGCCATTAAAGATGGCCCTACCCACTAAATAACCCCATCCACCGGGGTAGGAAGGTAAAAGCCTGCAGCGGTACGGCCTGTGGCACCCCGCGCGGGCTGGTTCGCAGAGCGTGACCAGAGGAGTGAGGATTGGGAGCTGGGAGACAGGCTTGACCAAGGCCCAGCTCGCCCCCTAGCGGAGTAGTGAGAGTGTAGATTGGGTTCAGTGTTATTGTGAGGGATTAGGGTGCTTTTTTATCTTATGCAGCTTCCCTTCGGAGCGCTGCGTCTTGAGGTGCGCGTGTCAGTACCCTGCATGCTGCGTCCCTGAAACAATCTAAATTAAACATACATACACACTTAAAAAGTATATTATACGCTATTAGTTAAATAAGCGGCGTCGTCAGTTGTGCATATTGTGTGATTACTCTGCCTTATGGCGTGGTCTTCATCTATTTCTAGTGTGTTATTTGTGCCATTCGGCATCGCGATATAGTGTGTGTTGCTCGTGTTCATTCGAACGCCCGGTAATCTAGAGTGCAAACTCCGCAGGCAGTCTGCTTGAACTGCAGATCCGAGCCTGTGTCACTCCCGAGGAGGCCCTCCTCCCCCTGGGACCATCTTACAGTAAGGACTTCAGGGCTACTGAATACCTAGAGAGAGAGAGAGAGAGAGAGAGAGAGAGAGAGAGAGAGAGAGAGAGAGAGAGAGAGAGAGAGAGAGAGAGGGGGGGGGGCAGGTAAATGGGTGAGTGTGTTAGTGAGGCACAGTTCACATGTAATTTACATCGGGGTAATTTGCTAAGTTATCTAACTAGGTATTGTTGTATATCAATGGCTGGCTCCCCGAGACCCATGGTTCTGTCGAGCCTTGCGTGTTTATCGTTTGTTATACCGTATTCGCCTAGCGCTTGAAGTAATTCATTATGCGTTTTACTCTTTTTCTCAAGCACGTTGAAGCTGAGCCTTTTGATGAACTGCTCTATGGAATGTATTTTAGTTCCTCGTGTAGTTGGAGCGCTGGAGCCACTTCAGGTAGCCTAGCAATTATGCGAAGTAGTCTGTTTTGCATTGTTTGATGTCTTTTCATGTGTGTTTTGGCTACGCGTCCCCATACGGGGGCAGCGTACGTTAGGATGGGTCCGATTAGTGTTTTATAGTGTTGTTCCCATCTCTAGCTTTATAGTACTGTTGTATTGATGATTGGGCATTCGCTTTGGCTATTACGACGCCAATATGTTGTTTCCACCTAAGGCCCTGGTCCATCGTTACCCTAAATAGGTGATTGTGCTATTCCATTGAATTGGCTCTTGTCTGAGTGCTGAAGGCCATGCTTACCATGTAGGTGTTTGATTCGCTTGGTGAATACTATCGCTTGACTTTTCCTAGTGTTTACTTTAATGCGCCATTTCGTGAGCCATGGCTCCAGGTCATTTAGGGCCTTTTGGACCCTGGTATGTATAATCCTTGGTATGGTAGATAGTATGACTAGTGCTGTGTCATCTGCATAATCAGCTTCACACCTATTTCATTCTATATGTACGTGTTAGAAAACGGCAACTCCTTCAGCTGCTATTGTGCGGGCGCTGCGGACCCCTGCACTCATGGTACTTCTGACGTTACTATGTAGAAGTACGTCAGGTCGAACATTCGAGCCCCTCCTGTGAGGGAGTTGTTCGGGTTGGGTTGAACTCGGAGGGACAGTGGTTTCCATTACCCGTGGGAGATTGGGCACGTCTGGGCCAGGCCTGGACGACTCGGCGGATACCTTGAGCGACCTTCATTTTCTTACCTGGTAAACATACAGTTATCAGTGCAAGGCCTTAAGCAGGCTGCGGTCAGTGAGCACTAGTTGCCCAGCCCTGGTGTGGGCGGTGATGCCCAGGCGAGGCTGTGAGACTTCCCCTATGGGTTGACGCGCGTAAGTGGCGTATCCACTTCCATCCCTGCGAATAGCAGCGGGGGCGGAGCATTTTAGGAGATTGCGCTAATGGAAAGAGCCGCGGAAATAAAAAACGGGTGGGACTCGGTTGCCACCTTTCCCTGGTTGAGAAGAGGGAATTACGACTCCTAGTGGACTCCCGCATTTAACTGTTATTAAGCAACTGTGCGACCAAGAGAAGGTACAAAAGTTTAAAAGTCACCTACTGTGGAAAAAAAGAACTACTCCACCATTTCGACCGGTAACTGTTCCACCTCCAAGTGTACTTACAGGCTAGGCAACATTTGCAGAACTTGGAAGACTGCCCGGGAAAGAGGTTAAGGAAATCGGTCGTTGCACCGATACTTCACATCACTTTGAGTGAATGTTAGCGGATGTTTCATCCGTTACTAGGAATGGCCGGGGCTGTACGAAATTATAATGGGTTAGAGCGAGGATTCACCATAAAATTCTCTATTGCCTTGTACAATAATTTCATAAGTAACCAGGGAGAGAGATAAAAGAAATTACTTAAATCATCATTCGAGTTTTAAAAGTTATCCATGCAGTCTCTTGCAGGCAACTAGTACATACAGTATAAGTACATGATTTCTTCAACTCTGTAAAAATAAGGGTCAGTGTGACTTCGTCAAAATATTTGGTTACTAATTAATTTACAGATGAATTACGTCATTCGTTTGAAGAAAGAAGATTGAGCCTTTGTTGCTCGTATCTATATCTAATAAGATACCAAGTGAAATTCAATAAATTAGAATAATATACAATAGTTTTTTTAACTTCACAAACGGTAACAATAAGAGAATAATATAAAACTCTGTTTACAGGATTTAACCCTATTTAGAGTTCTCTATAGGACGGTTTGTAGTGTTTTTGACAAAAGTGTTGCGTCGTCCGTTAGTATTGCATTGTACGATCGCTCCACATTACCTGATGTAATGGAAGCATGTTTGTATAGTACTATAACCGGGTGGAAGGGAAGTCATTACATTAATTTAAACCAGCGATAGATCTCAATATTTGGAACACATGTTGTATCTTACGTTTTTGTCTCTGATCATTTCCTACTGATACATCTTAGTTTTCTCGGAAACAAGCTGGCAACAGTGCAGATTGTATGGGTGTCACTTTCCCTAGCTCAGTACATAAACAAACACAGTAACGGTGCTACTTGAGAACACAAACAAATACCCTGCCTTGTCCTTCTGTGTTAACTGCGCGAGAGTAGGCCAATCACAAGCGTTAGCTCGCAAAACATTAAAGTGAAAGTGCCAGACCTGTTTATATTCACAAACCAGTTCAATTCCCTGACCAACCTCAACCCAACGTTGTCGACTTACTTCACGTGTGAAAAAGCTGCGTGGAGTATTCCTTCACGTCTTTTAAGTGATTAATTATTTCGAAACCCTGTGTGATGTCCCATAATTACTACCGAAGCTATGTCAGAAATAAGTTACTCTACGCATCTTACAAGTAACAAACTCTTATATTCGTACATTCTTCTGGAATTACGCATCCAAGTTGGATCAAAAACCATTTATTTTTTCGAAATCGGCTGATCAAAGAACAAAATGCCATCATACATTTTTGTTTGTAATGCTTCTATGAAGCACATACTAGAAGGAATGTAATGACTTCCCTTCCATTCTGTATTTGGTAGCGTAATATTTTATGATATTTCCCAGCTCTTCAGGTCCTTACCAACCTGACAGAGTAGAACACTAGGCACTCTTCTCCAGCAGTAAATCTGATATAGCAGAAACAGTTTCCATGTCCTTGGAACTACAGCACCCAGGACTCAAGATATTTTATATAGTTGAGGGGTCTGTGCAGCTTTCCTGGAAAACAGTCTTGATAAAGTATGGGGGAAAGTAACATAAAATAATATTTTAAAAACGAAATATCGTAAATTTCAGAACATATTATCATAGGCCTTGTTATTCGCCACTGAGTCCTTCTGGGCGGTGCGGTCTTACTATAGTTCTTAATTTTCTATGGGATTTCCGTATTTCAGTTGCCACCGACTTTGCGCTACAGAATTCCTCAAGTGAAGCAGTTTAATATGGGCGATCTTCTGCACCGAGGCGCCTTATTTATGAGTTGCATATGAAAGAGAAATATTTGTTATTTCATCGCTCCTGTTGTAGTCCATGACCAAGCAATAACTGAACCTATTCATTAGCTGGAGGCAAGCAGCAGGCGGTGTCTATCACCTCCGATGGCAATGGAACGAAAGAACCTACAGCTTTTACCGTAGACTCCATACCACGTTCGACTTTTGGAATAATTCACATAGCTGATTAGAAGTAAAAGCATGGACAGAGCTGACTGAAAATCGGCACTTTTGTGCAAGACAAAATAAAAATAGCTCCATCATTGGAAGAGGTGTTAGGTTATGTAAAAAAACAGTGGCGATAGTTGAAAACATAAGATCCTTCTTGTCATAGTAATAATACTCTTAACTGATAAAGTTATCGACAATTAATTATAGTTAACTTAAACATGTATTGTAAATTGATTTTTCTACATTCAAACCTGGTGACCTAAACTACCTGCCTATTTTACTGCATGTATGCGCGTGAACTATATTATATCCTCTAACGTTTTATATTTATTAATGCAAACATGTGTTATAATACCTGATAGTTGAAGTGTATCATTTTAAAACTTACCTTTGTCTTTAACCCCTTTTTATTTAACATTTGCTTACAATTTAATTTATCCATCACCTGAATATGAGCTGTACGTATTAATGTTTAATGGGCAGCAACTAGTGTGAATAATCGATCGTCAGTAATACGAAATATGTGTGTGGAGGAATATTAAGGAAGGGAGGAAGATAGCATCCAATCTCGTTAGTTGACACAAGGTAGGCGAAGCCTTAGTTGTCGCGATTGAAAATAGATTGAATCATAAGTCTACCTTTTTATGTGCATGAGCCAAAAATCGCACCCGCAGTTGTAGAACCACTAAAGACTTTGCAACTGCAAGGTGTGCTTTAGACCACAAACCTTGTAATGTCAACCCTCAGAGCGCTGCCTACTTGGGCAGAGTAGGAGGCTAGGCTGTAATGTTTTGAAAAATACTGCAATTTGAATAATGTGTGGGATGCAATATCCAGAAAAACTGTTACAGGACCGATTTTTTGTACAGCTGTGGATGATAATAATTACTTAAATGGTTGTGAGACTTGCGTAATGTTGCCGTAACCCATGAGCAGAGATCATTTTCCTGTACTCTACTTCCAATAAGATGGGACACCTAGTCGTTTGCTGTGGCGATAAGGACCTGCCTTGACACTTTGCCACAGCATTTGATCGGATGACGCGTTAGTATTGGCTAGCCGCCACATTCACCAGATCTAACACCTATGGACTTCTTTTTTGGGGGCGGGGGGTGGGGAGGGCTACTAAAGAATAACACATTTGAGAGGATACCTCCGCTATAGACGAATTAAAACAGTTCATCTCATGTATTTCATGACACGAACATGGCCGTAGTTAGTGCATTACTGTGTGCCGCAGGGTCTGTGCAGGTTTGAACAGTGTATGAATTGAATGTTGATGTGGGAGGGTTTTAAGGTCGTATTATGATGGGCAGATGAATAGATGGTCAGATCAGGTCATCGTCATCGATTCTCGACTTGGGTTCCCCGTGGCGAGATGACCAGACGCTCCAGCTTCGCAGTGATTGCCCAGAATAAGGAGGGCCGTCATTGGTGAGAATAACAGCAGCTGTGATAGGCAGCAGTATTGTTGTCATTCCAACGTTAAAGGGCGACTCTCCAAGGGAGAGGATGACCCCTTTTCAAGCATCTGCGTGCCTAAAGAGCAACATCAACCTGCCACTTCACATCCGGCAGTAGCCTACCTTAGGGTAGGTATGGCGCATATTCCATAAGCTGTCCGCCCTTCTGTTCTGTACGCTGCCAAGCCCCTGCTACCTACAGGTGAGAACACGAGAGGTGTGTTTTGTATACTGCACCCACGGGTGCAGTTCTGTACCTGCCTTTTCACCTCCAAACAATGACTTCCTCACCACCCTCTCCCAGCAAGACCCGAAACGGTCTTGCTAATCAGTCTGCAACAGCCGTTGCCAGCACCCCCACTTGTGCTGTCAAAACGTCCTCGTCCATCGAGGCAAAGAAACGCACTGCTGCCACTTAACCTGCAAGCAGAAGAGGCAAGTACAGCAAGCTCGAGTCATCCAAGCATGCCATCAACCAGAGTCTCCCGCGCGAAGAAGATGCTCGTGCATTCCAAAACACGGAGTCTCACTCTGACGACTGTGCTAATGTACACACCGATTTTTCATCACGCAGTGGTAGAGCCTCAGTGTTCTCCTGCAGGTCCTCCGTCGCAAGAGACCAGGACTTCAGCTCTTCCGGCCTCTCCTCTGCCGAGGAAGAAAACTTTCAGCAGTTGGAGACGAATTTCGTGAGATAGTCTCACGCAGATCCCGTCGGCTGGCCAAATTAGCCAAACTGGCACACGATAGCCTGCAAAACCCACCCAACCTCAAACACCCATCACACCCAAGCACCCGTCGAGCTCCCTCCACTTCAAACCCTAGAGGCCACGGCCACTTGTGTCCACCTCGGAGGTACTGAAGCGCTGATGGCATACTACCCACCCCGGAGACCGTTCGTAGTTAACGATTACCTCCACATCCACGCCCTACATCCCCATGTCATTCTAGCCGGGGACCTAATGCCACACATCCGCGTTGGCATTGCGGTCCCCTTGCGGATAGAAGAGGCAACGAGATCATCCGCATGGTAGATGCGGACCCTCAGCTCAGGGTAGAGAGTCCCTGGCAACCCACACGCTACCCGCAAGGTTTGGGACGGCCATTTGTCATAGACTTTGCAATCATCAAACATTTCCCCTACCATCTATCACTCACATCCGTCAACGAACTTCATTCAGACAATAACCCCGTGTTGGCCGCCATTAACACCCGGGTTGCCGGTTATGACGTGCCGGTTCAACACCGGAATGTCGACTGGGACTGCGTCAGGAGTTGCCTGAATGACTTCATACCTACCAACCCTAATATCACCGACATCCCAACCCTAGAAGCTGCGGTCTCCTCCTTCACCTCCATCGTGAAGCGAACTGTCCACAACCTCACCATCCACACCCCAGCCCCTCTTCATCTAAACGTCCTACCTGTAGAGCGCATCTTGCTCATCCGCCGCTCTTCGGCGAATCGCAGGCTCTATCAGAGGCACCGCACGCCGCATCACCTAGCGCTTGTAAGGCAACTTACGCCGGGAGGTTCGTCTCCGACTAAGTGAGCATAGAGTGCGCGCGTGGAAGGACACGAATTCTCACTTGAAACGAGAGGATGGCGTCATGTGGAAAATCGCCAAGAGACTTCACAACCGAGGTGGGATACATACCTCCCCCATACTAGGCCCGCAAGGCCTGGTCTACGAACCCAAAGCCTAAGCAAATGTGTGCCGAATTCCCTGGAGAGGAGTATGAGGTCGAGAGATGACTCGAGGACCTAGACTTCTCCGACCATGTCCGTCGGGAGATTGCCTTCCCACTATAAAACCTAGTGAACTCCAGGGCGCACTCCGGCGTCTCAACCCCAAAAAGGCCGTGGGGCCTGACGGGCTAACCCCTGTCATGCTCCGCCTCATTCCATTCAAGGCCGTGCTCTTTCTCATAAAGGTCTTCAATATGTGCCTCGCTCTGAGGCACTTTCCACGCGAGTGGAGAGAGGCGCGGGTGATCTGCATTTTGAAACCAGGGAAAGATCCGGCACATCCTGCAAACTACCGCTCCATAAGTATCCTCTCTGTCCTCTCGAAAGTACTCGGGAGGCTTATACTTGCCCGCTTGACCCCATACTTGGGGACATTCAAGCCATCCCTCCCCATCACGTTGGGTTCCGGCCTGACCACTCAACGCCTCGGCAGCTGCTGCGTGTGGTGGAGGCTGCTGCCCTGGGATACCAGGAAGAGGCCTACAGTGCATGCGACAGTTTCTCTGGGCGATGAGAAGGCATTCTCTACGACCTGGCATGCGGGTCTCCTACGCAAACTCATTCAACTGGAGCTACCTACACACATCATACACCTGCTACACTCATACCTCAAACACAGATCCTTTGTGGTCTTAGTTGCGGGATACAAATCTACACGAAGGCGAGTTCGAGGCGGAGTCCCCGAAGATTCTGTTCTGTCTCCCACCCTATTTAGCGTCTATGTGGCCGACATTCCAAACAAGCAGCTCGTCAACATAGCCCAGTATGCTGACGACTTGCTGCTCTACTGTACAAATGGACACCCTCGCAGAACCTTCCTCCCCATTCAGAGACACCTCCGCCTTCTCCAAGAATGATGCAGACGTTGGTGATTGTCCGCTAACCCGGAGAAAATCCACGGCATTTTCTTCACCAAACGCGGTTTTCCCGCCAACTTCCCCACATTCGCATATCGTAGTAGAAGGGTAGAATTGACGGATACCATCTCCTACCTGGGAGTGAAGCTCGACAAGGACCTTACTTTTCGGGAACACGTCCACGACCTATCGCACCGGGCCAGCGGGGCAACTGCCTCGTTGTATCCCATGTTGCGGCCTTGGATGCCCATTCCCTTGAAGCTACGCCTTTTTCGGGCTTTCATAAACCCAGTCCTCATGTACGCCTGCGAAATCTGGGGTAGGGCCGCAGATTCCCATCTCCTGCGTCTGCAGCGTGTACAAAATAGAGGACTTCGGATAATCCATTCTGTATACCGCAGATCCCCCTCGAGACTACTGCACGAGGCCTCCTCTCTTCGGTATGTGGAGGATGAAATTAGCCGCCGAGCTACAACATTTTACGATTTTTTACCACAACACCGGAGCGCCCTGGTTAGGTCCCTTGGAGACTGTAATCCCAAGGAACGCACGCTTGTGCGACACCGGGTTCCCTGCATGGCCTGCGGGCACCCCCGGTAACAGCGGAACTAACCCAACAACAGTGCAAGCTGAGCTCCCATACAGTCCTTCCAAGAGATGCTTGGATTCACAATTTAAAAAATGTAACCTCCATTTTTGGATACACACACCAGCAGTTGGACATACACGAAAGTTGCACACTGATTAGCAGCCGTTGAGGAGCATGGACTTGCAACTTCCCTTCTACCCACAACCCAATTATCACCCGTCATCCTGCAAAACCCCACATCCTGTCATAAAGTGGTTAAGCCCTAAAAAGGGCACACCTCGGACTGTTCTCAGCCTGTAGCTCAACAGAAGGTCGGTCGGTCGGAGGGCTTTAATGCCCTTGCGCTGCGACATATCTAAAGATCTACTGCGCGACGCCCATCCTATTGTCTTTCAGCTAAGCAATTCGCTGTTCGAAATGATTTGCGAAAAACTACTGGCTGAAGCAGAAGATAGCTCACACAGTTTCGTAGAATGGTTTCCGAAGGTCTGATCTCTGTGGTGAGCTAATCGGAGACCAGATGAATTACTGAATTATCACCCGCAAGACACCAAGTGTGATCATTATCGTGACCCATTTTTGTAGGCGTTTGTATTTGACAGGACAATGTCCTGTTAATAAGCCTACTATCCAGGAAAGCTTAGCCTTGTTTGGCTTAAGTGACCTCTTTCTATCAAAATTCTTAACAAAGATCTTTGAAAGTTTCCAGTCTTTAACTAAATGCTAACTGCAGTCATGTTGCTTACGGCCCAGTTTTTGACAGAATATTTTACTGGTCCTATTGAAAGTCCCAGTACTGATTGAGGTCAAATAAATTGTACAGTAGCTCCTTCCTCGGCAGTCCTGTCTGGCTTTTCTTTGCCCAGGATCCCTATGTGCCCCGGAACCCGCTTCATTATAACTAAATTATGTTCAACTAGTATCATGAGGTCCCTGTGGCATTCCCAAACCAGAAGAGACTTAACCACAGAAACTTCAAGAGCTTTAAGTGCCGTTTGACTAGCTGATAATATTAGAATAGTCTTCTTAGCAAGGTCCTTCTTAATACTCTCCCTGATACTTGCTGAAATAGCAAATACTTCCACTTAAAAACAGTAGCATTATTTGCCCAATCAATAAAGGCTGTAATGTTATTACCATACAGGCCGGCTCCGGTTCTTGTAATGGTTTTAGACCCATCAGTTTACCAAACATGGTCTTTATAAACAGCAGGATTGACCTGCCCTTCCCATTCACTTTGCTCAGGATAGATAATAGTGAATTTATCAAACGTTATCTCATCATGAATAAATCCTGAGTCTCTTGGTCCCAGGGAAGTTTGAGATGGTTCAAATGTTAGAAATTTGGAACATTCTCCTGACGCCTTATTATACGTGTGTAAAGCTAGGGTGGCCTCAGCCTCAATCCAATTTGGAGGAGGTGGGAGTCCAGCATTTCCATTGCCGCAGTGGTGATTGTTCTAAATGCCCCAGTTATTGCAATGCAGAACACCTTTTGCCCTGGCTAACTTCCGTTCTACAGTTCCTTTGACTCTGGGCCACTACATGACTGCGACGTAGGAAATTAAAGGCATAACCATTGCTGTGTATATCCAATAAATAATGCTTAGTTTTAGTCCTCATGCCTTGTCTAATAGATTTCTATAAGTCCAAAAGATCTTGTAGGCTCCTTTGGTAACATATTCCAAATGATTTTTTCAAGTTAATTTCTTGTCCAAATAAAGTCTTGCGATGAGTAGGGTATCCCTTCACCGAAAAGTGTTGGAGTCTGCATAGCATCCAAACGTCTCGTTCTGGTATACTAGGATTGACTGAGGGTTTGTTTATGTCGCACCAAGTTTCGCACCATTTGTAACATCCAAAAACCATATTAGAATGTTTTCCTCTTTCCATCAATCCAATGTCATCTGCATAGCCAATTGTAAAATAATCAACCTCTTTGACTCCTCGCAACAGGCCATCCAGTACCAGGTTCCACAGCAGGGGTGAAAGAACACCATCTACGTACAGCCCATGGTCGTAGACTCTGAGCGTTTTTCAAACAGAATCAAAGTTATTTCCCTATTTTGAAGCATAAATATTATCCATCTACATGTATTATTGATGGTACTATGCTTCTTATGGGCGTTCAACACCACCTCACTGGAGATTTTATCGAATGCTCTTCTACATCAAGAAATGCTCAAATGGCCATTTCTGTTTGTCAGCGTCTTTTTTTTTTTTTAACTTTTTTTTATTTAATCAGTGAAATCACTTGATGAAATGCCGCTTGTGCTGATTTGCCAGGCTAATACTTGTCTGTGCAGGGCATTAAAGTACCTCCTCGATTTAGCCTTTCTAAGGCTTTTAATAAAAGAAAGAGAGTCTGATAGAGCGATATACCTTCGCCTCGCGGTAAATGGGTCGCCCTGATTTCCGTATAAATGCCACTTCAGCCTGTCTCTAGGCCATTGGAACATAGCCTAGAGCAACACAGAGCCTATAAATGTGGCACAAGGGTTGAATAAACTCAATACATCGTTGCAGTAATGCACGTATAACAGAATCTTGTCCTGCCGATTTAAATGGTTCAAAAGTATTAACGGCTCATCTTGACCGGTAACACTGATCATGCCCGCCTCGGTAGCGTGATGGTTAGCGTGTCTGCCTCACGTTCAAGAGGTCGCGAGTTCGAATCTCGCTTAGGGTAAGTTATCCGGGTAAGGTTTTTTTCCGAGGTTTTCCCTACCCTGGGTAACTTAAAGCTCCATGGACCTCGGGCTCATTTGAGCATCATTTCACCCATTTCATTTCATTCATTCGTCCGATATGACACAATGTTGGAGGACGTTAATTTAAAAAAAAAAAAAAAAAACAACCACTGATCATACGACTGATCAGGCCCCAATCACCCTACCAAGGGAGATAGCCCGCTGATAGGTCTGCCTCTGATCAGCAGAACGATCAGTGATTTCCTTAGAATCTGGGAAATTAACTTTAAATGCCGAAGAAATAATAGTGAACTGAATGAAATAGTTGTTGGTAATTATATATGAAATTAATATTCAAGGAGCAATTCTTTGGATGGAAAGTAAAATAAAACAATTTATTCATGACAAACCCTTCGGTTAAGTAAGCCAATGTCTCTTTCCCAGATTTTGTGTACTCAGCATTTGGAACTTAATAGTACAAATAATATTGTGAGCATCTTTACCCACAACCTTCAAAGCTTAGCATTGCTGGGAGAAGTCACCCCCTCGTAGTACCCCAACGCTCCATGAAAGTATTTCTTAGAGCTTTATTATAACTAGTGTCTCCCTGTATGTAGTCCAGTTATTACAGTTATTAGTCGTCTTAGCTAGTCGAAATTGTTTCCTTGCCTTGCAGCTAAGCTCGCCTAACTGTTTAGGCCACCAAGGAACTTGTCTTGGCGCATTAACGAACTTGGTTTTGTAGTTTTGACAGTAGAATAGGGGAATTGACTGTTGCAACTGATCAACAGCAAGCTCGACATCCAACCTCGAACATATCTCTTAGAGATACCCGATAGTAAAACTGATAGGCTGTTAGCATAACCGCCCCAATCAGTTTTTCTCGGGTTCCTCGTAACCACTGAATTAACAATCTGCTTCTATGTTAAATTGGATATATCCATTACCAAACATAAAAATATCCGAAGATGAATGCCAATTCTTAACTACGTCATTAAGAATGTAGAACCTAGCGTAATATCAGTTACCTCTTTTCTCACCGAGGTTACCAACGTGCGTGCATTGCCTCTATTAAGAATATTGAGTTTGGTACTTACGAAATATTCGATTAGTTCCTGCCGTCCGAGGTTGATATTAGCACTTGCACATAGAGTGGATGTGGATTGGCATCAACACCAAAGGTGATTTCTTTCCCTAGCACATCGTAATGGGATAGGAGAAGTCTCATCTTGGCTGATGGTGAGTTGGCCTCATCATAAGGTAGGTACACAGAAGAGAACAATAAAGTTCTCTTTCTGCCCCCGACCGTGATTGATGCCCTTGTAGTTGTGGCAGCCCTGGAATTGAACTTCAGCTGAGGCAGAGCATTTAATCAGTTCCTTGTGAATATGCAGTTTCTTGGCTTATCAGGATTGGAATAATACAAAGTACTTCCTTTGCAGTTAATTGCCTTAATAAAACCTTTATAAATCAAGGTTTCTGTATGCGTGTTAAATCTAGCTTTCCATCAGCAAGTTTATTACTCAGAATAGCCCAGTCAGCCTTGCTATGTTGCAAATTAATCTGAATCTTGCGAATTATGGTAGATGACTAATTAGCAACACTTGTCTTATTTAGTGACGAGAGGAAAGGCACCTTAGGTCTCAGTTACCCCCATGGATTCGGAAGTGCCTTCCTTCCGTGCTGTCTGATTATCATCCTGCTCCATCTTCTTTGTGGGATTGGATATCTTAAAAAGACCTCTGTCCACTCTAATGCACTAGCCTTTGCTAGTAACAGTTGCACCTGACTCCTAGTTGATCATCATAATGAGTCCGTCAGAGTGGGTCAGTCTGCCTGTCCATCAGTTTCCAGTGCTCCGTATAGAGATCCTCGTTAAACAGGCCGACAAAGCAACACTTTCGGATCACTGGTTGCAGCGCCCGTGCCCTAAATGCCACTTTGACTAGCGTTGGAAGGTCTTTAACGTCCACAACTTTAAGGTTACATTTTCCCGATAGCTTTGTTCTCTCGGTATTGTTTTTGAGCCCATTACTGGTATCCTGGTTTCCACAATAATAAACGAGGGCCTCATCCTGAAGAGAATGAGCTCTGAGTAAAGTTAGTGATTCATCGGAACGCGCCCCATCTATTCTGGGTATGCTGTACCAATTATGGTCATCTTAAAAGATGACGAGGCTTCTCTGTATGATACCGCAGGTTCAATGCCACTGGGTCTCTTTGTTGATTTCGCCTTGTCTGAAGGTGACGTGTCTGTATTGGTCCTGGTTCTTTTAGAAGTCCCTATACCAGCACAGGATTCACCACTGGTAGGTTTATGAAAGGGTCCTGTTGCTCCCAGTGCTTCCAGCTCAGCACGTCGGAGCTTTTTCCTAGCTACCCCAGACAACTTCTTTGTACCGAAATGCAGCCTGTTCAATGAAGGGGCAGTTATGCCCACTTCCTGTTGAGGCAAGTAGTTTTCAGTTAGGTCTCCATCTTTTGTAGTTTCTTTTCCATATTGGCCGCACGAGTACCGAGAAAATATTGAACCCCGTTTATGTGTTAAAGGCTATATACATCAGGGTTTTGCCTGGTGCCCTGAGGGAATCGTTAGCAACACTAGAGCCATTCAGTTCTTACCACGATGTCTCGCAGCTTGCCTTGGGTAGACCAGAGCCTTTTCTCAGTAGATCCTCCAACTGGGAGGTCCTAGCATGCTCCTCCAACTGGGAGTCTCTTAAGAATGGATTTTGCGTTGTACGAGATACTTAAGCCGGCATGTCACGAATGGTCTGTCTGGCATGAGTGACTCTACCGGTGCGAGGGCCACCAGTATAGCCCATTGAATAATTGGATCACAAGCTCCATCACCAACATGGTTTTGTAGCTCGTAGGCGTGGTTCGAACAGTGTAGTAACCTAAATGGAGGAATTATAAATGCTTACGAGATCAAACATTCAGTATGACTGTAATATCTGTGTCAGTGTATATGAAAAAGGTATTAGCTAAACGTAATAAACTTTATACCTACATTTGCAGCACTCTGTATTTTGTTTAGCATTATTTGAGTAAACACATAAATCATTTTATAAATTACACATCTTGAGTGCTTAATCCCCGTCAGTTGTTTCTTGTGTTGGTAACTTTAAGAGCGTTGGTTTAATAAAACCCATTGCACATAGGGTAATGTTGAAACGGCATCAAAATAGTTGAACTCTTTGCAGATGAGTGATAGATAAGTAATTTGTGATACCTAACTCAAGTTAAAAGATTTCAAACTTACATCAAGACTTTAAAGTTTCCAAAGGTTGTTAACAGATATCGCGCGAAGTTTACAACTGAACCAAAGTCCAAATCCCGAATGTATTCAGTTCCATGTAAATGAGTAACAGTATTAAAAGTAACAATTCCCTTACAAGCTACGTATAAACTGCCACTCTTTAGTGGAGTAACTTCACCCATGGTCTAGGCATTTACTTTCAAACTGGAGGCTAAGCACGCACGGTTCTTATCAACGTATCATTGTGTTAAATATTTTTCACTTTCTCTATTACCTACCCATAGTATTCGATATCAATATTTCATCGGAAGTGCACATTCTGAGTTCCATTGAATTCTCTCCCCCAAACAATTGCCAAAAGATCCGCGTGTATCCAAGTTAACCTAAAATCCTGTTAAACTAATCATTCATTGGAATAAATGTATAGCTCTTGCCACCGTCGCTGTTATTTTCGTGCTAAATTGCTAAATGTTCATGACGTGCTTCAAAGATCTCGAGTTCAAAACAGGGGATGTGCTTAGATAAGGTATTCTGATTTGAAAAGCTTCAACGAAAACGTTTTATAACAAGTATTCTTTACATCTATGTTGATATAGGTATGTATAATTTTTCAGAGAGAGAGAGAGAGAGAGAGAGAGAGAGAGAGAGTAGTGGTACTGGTAGCAGTGTAGCTCAAAAATGAAAATTCGGATGAATATCAAATTTTATGCCTCCGTCAGACATCTTTAGTATGGCAGGCGAAGATTTTCAAGAAACTATCCCAACTGCCCTTTACAGGGAAATATTTTCGTTATTTTTCGGTTTGTTAAAACCGGCTCGAACCATTTTAATTGACGTATAATACGTTTGAGATACTAATGTGAGAAATTACATGTGTATCTTGAATTTTCTGCGAATAACTTGCGAATTTTTCGCACCGATTGAATATTATAAAATTCTGCATATCCGTGAAATTATAGGATAAGGACAAAAACATACTGCTGTAAAAATGTAGAGCTCATTAAAATATAACATTTATATTTAATAAGATTTCCTGTAGCGTGAGCCGTTTCTAAAACATTCTGTGTTTACACTTTCTCAAGTAATCATCTGTTGGACATGCTAGGAAGTGTGTGTGTGTGTGTGTGTGTGTGTGTGTGTGTGTGTGTGTGTGTGTGTGTGTGTGTGTGCGTGTGCGTGTGCGCGCGCGAATCTTCTTTTTTCTTTCAGTCGTGGGAGTTCGTTGTCCTGCCCCGGCTGGACATTTGAGTGATATTTCGAATGTTGTAATTAAGCTTATTACTGCTTATTTTGAACTCAAATAATGTAGCGTTGATGGAATAATTGGGTTTAATAACACGATACGCAAAGACAAATGTGCCTATATAATGGATAAAAACGTTGTGAGGGCATTCACATTATGTACATCGAGTGTCTGGTTTAGGAGCCCGTCGACAACTTGGTCATTAGGGATGTACATCGATAATTACTGTTTACAAGACCTAAAAAATATCGTTACCATATCTACGATACTTAATGTTGAACACATGTTCTGTCATCTGTTTTCAACATTATCGTTGAGTTACAGAAATGAGATTACCTCACAATATTCGGATATTATGCGACGACCGTAACTCCTACAAATTGACTTTGTCTATCTCGACTTTCAGAGAAAAGTATTGTAAAACAGGTGTGGATTGATCCTGAATCACCTTGAGAGAATCGATCGCCTTAACCAGAGAAGAAGTTAAAGTACTTAGCATTTACATGAATACCAAATACACACTGAATTATTCATGCGCGTCCTTGAAGTGTTTAGCGCATCTGGTATATCAGAAACCATCTATACCGAGACTTTCAAATGAGTCTAAGATTAACAAAAAGTGAAGAGGTGCGATGAACCTATGTCCTTACTTAGTTCGGACGGAGCCATCGGTGATATTGTTTTATTGTGATATAGCAGCTGTGTCAAGGTCATAGCGCACTTAGCTGTGTTACGTGCTTTTTGCGTGCCGGCGTGCTAAGGTGAACAAAGACGGTCAAAGAGCAAGGGTGGGTGTCGACACAACGCATAATACCGCTTGGCTATATGTCTTCCCAGGATATCGGGACTGATGCATGCGTAGGAGTCAGTAAGAACCACCGGTGGACAAAACTTAATATTATGTATGGACATCTTTAATAAGTGAAAATGGATTATGCTATCACAGAACAACAATTCTCAGCTTTCGCCATATGGTCATCCAGGGTATACAGGACTACATAGGCTATAGCCGGAAAATTCAGAATATACACTTTATTTGCCATAAAGTATCTTAAAGATGTGGCATTTTTATCAAGAGTGTTAGAGCCATTTTCGAAAAAATCGAGATTTTCGAAAAATTTTCCCTGTAAAGGGTAGAACTTGGATACTGTTATCTTTACTAGTAAGTTATCAAGTCAGAATATATACTTATTATTAAAATACTAAATTACAGGTTAATCTGGTTGAAATAGAAATAATATTGCAGCACACTAAATCTCAAGTTGCAATGACGTCACATTCACTCGTAGAATGTTTTTCCCATACCAACTCTGGTGATTTATAACTAGAACACGTAAAGGATAAAGGGTACAGGAACGAAGGGGGACACCTCGCTCACGTCGACCTATACAGGTCTGTTGTGGCTACCACCCCCCAGGAGGCAGGGATGAATGAGGGAACCGAAGGGGTGCTATCAGACCCGCAGCTAGACAGGGCCACCAGGGACGCGTGGGGTGCTATCAGACCCGCAGCTAGACAGGCCCACCAGGGACGCGTGGAAGTCCTTAACCAGTGCTGAGATGTCTTCCCGCCAAGCAGCAGTTACCACGCGCAATCATTCGCGCCATCTGCCCGATACTGCCCACACTACACGCCTGGAACTGCACCACCTGAACGATGATAAGTGGAATGAAAGGAAATGATGGAAAGGAAACCATGGTATAAAATAATGCACCCCAGCATTTGGCTAAGTGACATGGGGAAACCACGGAAAAACCCAATCAGAGTGCGCGGCCACTGGGATCGAACCCCCGACCTCCCGAATGCGGGCTACAGACGATACCGCCTGAGCCATCCCGCTCGGTACTAGAACACGTAAGTCTCATAATAGTCACCATATTCTAATTGGACGTTTAGTCCTTGATCTTGGCTTTGTTAGCTTCATAAAAAAAAAAAAAAAAAAAAAAAAAAAAAAAAAAAAAAAAAAAACCTCTTATTTAAGTGCTGGCGAATATTTCGATATTGTACACTGCTCAAAGATTTGTAAAGAGCAGTTACATCCAGGTCATTGTACGCATGCTTTAATATCATTGTAATCCTTTCCTGCGTCCATGGTTACTATTAGTTGTGTTTTGTGCGCTCCTTCCTAAATCCCAGACCCGCTGCTACGTACTATCTGGCACATACGCGCCCCGGCTGACATCCTTGTGGTATAGTATACTGAATATATTGCGGTACGTACGTATGATTTAAGCGCAAAACTACCAACATTATATGCTGATTTTGCACTCTATTATATGTTTTGTAATATTTTTTTTTTATTTGTATTCCGCGTTCAACATCCTATGTCATATCGGTGGCGTTGCCTTTGGAACTCGGGCTCAAGTGACCTAGCTGTCGACGGGCCCTTAAACTCCACTCACTTACTCATTCACTCACACACTCATACACTCACACACACATTCATAGACTCACTCATACACTCACACTCATTCATACACGCACTCACTCACACACTCATTCATACACTCACTTACACACACATTCATACACTCACTTACACACTCACACTCATTCATACACGCACTCACTCACACACACATTCATACACTCACTCATACACTCACACTCATTCATACACGCACTCACTCACACACACATTCATACACTCACTCATACACTCACACTCATTCATACACGCACTCACTCACACACATTCATACACGCACTCACTCACACACTCATTCATACACGCACTCACACACATTCATACACGCACTCACTCACACACACATTCATACACGCACTCACTCACACACACACATTCATACACTCACTCATACACTCACACATTCATACACGCACTCATTCATACACGCACTCACTCACACACATTCATACACGCACTCACTCACACACACATTCATACACGCACTCACTCACTCACTCACACACACATTCATACACGCACTCACTCACACACTCATTTATACACGCACTCACTCACACACACATTCATACACTCACTCATACACTCACACATTCATACACGCACTCACTCACACACACATTCATACACGCACTCACTCACACATTCATACACGCACTCACTCACACACTCATTCATACACGCACTCACTCACACACACATTCATACACTCACTCATACACGCACTCACTCACACACACATTCATACACGCACTCACTCACACACACATTCATACACGCACTCACTCACACACACATTCATACACGCACTCACTCACACACTCATTCATACACGCACTCACTCACACACACATTCATACACGCACTCACTCACACACTCATTCATACACGCACTCACACACACATTCATACACGCACTCACTCACACACATTCATACACGCACTCACTCACACACTCATTCATACACGCACTCAGTCACACACACATTCATACACTCACTCATACACTCACACATTCATACACGCACTCACTCACACACACATTCACACACTCACTCATACACTCACACATTCATACACGCACTCACTCACACACACATTCATACACTCACTCATACACTCGCACATTCATACACGCACTCACTCACACACTCATTCATACACGCACTCACTCACACACATTCATACACGCACTCACTCACACACACTCATACACGCACTCACTCACACACACATTCATACACGCACTCACTCACACACTCATTCATACACGCACTCACTCACACACACATTCATACACTCACTCATACACTCACACATTCATACACGCACTCACTCACACACACATTCATACACGCACTCATACACTCACACATTCATACACGCACTCACTCACACACACATTCATACACGCACTCACTCACACACTCATTCATACACGCACTCACTCACACACATTCATACACGGTCTCATACACTCACACATTCATACACGCACTCACTCACACACACATTCATACACTCACTCATACACTCACACATTCATACACGCACTCACTCACACACCCATTCATACACTCACTCATACACTCACACATTCATACACGCACTCACTCACACACACATTCATACACTCACTCATACACTCACACATTCATACACGCACTCATACACAGACATTCATACACGCACTCACTCGCACACACATTCATACACGCACTCACTCACACACTCATTCATACACGCACTGACTCACACTCACATTCATACACGCACTCACTCACACACACATTCATACACGCACTCACTCACACACACATTCATACACTCACTCATACACTCACACATTCATACACGCACTCACTCACACACACATTCATACACTCACTCATACACTCACACATTCATACACGCACTCACTCACACACTCATTCATACAGGCACTCACTCACACGCTCATTCATACACGCACTCACTCACACACATTCATACACGCACTCACTCACACACACATTCATACACTCACACATTCATACACGCACTCACTCACACACACATGCATACACTCACTCATACACTCACACATTCATACACGCACTCACTCACACACTCATTCATACACGCACTCACTCACACACACATTCATACACGCACTCACTCACACACATTCATACACTCACTCCTACACTCACACATTCATACACGCACTCACTCACACACACATTCATACACTCACTCATACACTCACACATTCATACACGCACTCACTCACACACTCATTCATACACGCACTCACTCACCCACTCATTCATTCACGCACTCACTCACACACACATTTATACACGCACTCACTCACACACACACATTCATACACTCACTCATACACTCACACATTCATACACGCACTCACTCACACACACATTCATACACTCACTCATACACTCACACATTCATACACGCACTCACTCACACACTCATTCATACACGCACTCACTCACACACATTCATACACGCACTCACTCACACACATTCATACACTCACTCATACACGCACACATTCATACACGCACTCACACACATTCATACACTCACTCATACACTCACACATTCATACACGCACTCACTCACACACACATTCATACACGCACTCACTCACACACACATTCATACACGCACTCACTCACACACACATTCATACATGCACTCACTCACACACACATTCATACACTCACTCATACACTCACACATTCATACACGCACTCACTTACACACACATTCATACACGCACTCACTCACACACACATTCATACACGCACTCACACACACATTCATACACGCACTCACTCACACACATTCATACACACACTCACTCACACACACATTCATACACGCACTCACACACTCACACATTCATACACGCACTCACACATTCATACACGCACTCACACACACATTCATACACGCACTCACACACTCACACTCATTCATACACTCACTCATACACTCACACATTCATACACGCACTCACTCACACACATTCATACACTCACTCACACACACATTCATACACTCACTCACACACTCACACACATTCATACACTCACTCACACACACATTCACACAGTCACTCATACACTCACAGATTCATACACGCACTCACTCACACACTCATTCATACACGCACTCACACACATTCATACACTCACTCATACACTCACACATTCATACACGCACTCACTCACACACACATTCATACACTCACACATTCATACACGCACTCACACACATTCATACACTCACTCACACACTCACACACATTCATACACTCACTCATACACTCACACATTCATACACGCACTCACACACATTCATACACTCACTCACACACACATTCATACACTCACTCATACACTCACACATTCATACACGCACTCACTCACACACTCATTCATACACGCACTCACACACATTCATACACTCACTCATACACTCACACATTCATACACGCACTCACTCACACACACATTCATACACGCACTCACTCACACACACATTCATACACGCACTCACCTACACATTCATTCATACACGCATTCACTCACACACACATTCATACACGCACTCACACACACATTCATACACTCACTCATTCACTCACACATTCATACACGCACTCACTCACACACTCATTCATACACGTACTCACACACACATTCATACACGTACTCACTCACACACACATTCATACACGCACTCACTCACACACACATTCATATACGCACTCACTCACACACACATTCATACACGCACTCACTCACACACTCATTCATACACGCACTCACACACACATTCATACCCTCACTCACACACACATTCATACACTCACTCACACACTCACACATTAATACACGCACTCACTCACACACACATTCATACACTCACTCACACACACATTCATACACTCACTCACACACTCATTCATACACGCACTCACACACTCACACATTCATACACGCACTCACACACACATTCATACACGCACTCACTCACACACATTCATACACGCACTCACTCATACACATTTATACACGCACTCACTCACACACATTCATACACGCACTCACTCACACGCACATTCACACACGCACTCACTCACACACTCATTCATACACGCACTCACTCACACACATTCATACACGCACTCACACACTCACACATTCATACACGCACTCACACACACATTCATACACGCACTCACACACACATTCATACACGCACTCACACACTCACACTCATTCATACACTCACTCATACACTCACACATTCATACACGCACTCACTCACACACTCATTCATACACGCACTCACACACACATTCATACACTCACTCATACACTCACACATTCATACACGCACTCACTCACACACACATTCATACACGCACTCACTCACACACTCACTCATACACTCACTCACACACTCATTCATACACTCACTCATACACTCACACATTCATACACGCACTCACTCACACACACATTTATACACTCACACACTCTCGCTCATTCATACACGCACTCACTCACACACACATTCATACACGCACTCACTCACACACACATTCATACACTCACTCATACACTCACTCACACACTCATTCATACACTTACACTCATTCATACACGCACTCACTCACACACTCATTCATACACTCACTCATACGCTCACTTACACACACATTCATACACTCACTTACACACTCACACTCATTCATACACGCACTCGCTCACACACACATTCATACACGCACTCACTCACACACACATTCATACACTCACTCATACACTCACACTCATTCATACACTTACTCACACACTCACTTATACTCACACACTCATTCATACACTCACACTCATGCATACACTCACTCACACACTCACTCATACACTCACACTCATTCATACATTTACTCACACACTCACTTATACTCACACACTCATTCATACACTCACACTCATTCATACACTCACTCACACACTCACTCATACACTCACTCACATACTCATCCATACACTCACTCACATACTCATTCATACACTTACTCACACACTCACTTATACTCACACACTCACTCATACACTCACTCACACACTCATTCATACACTCACTCACATACTCAGCCATACACTCACTCACATACTCATTCATACACTTACTCACACACTCACTTATACTCACATACTCATCCATACATTCACTCACACACTCGTTCATACACTCACTCACACACTCACTTATACACTCACTCACTCATTCATACACTTACTCACACACTCACTCATACACTCACTCACATACTCATTCATACACTTACTCACACACTCACTTATACTCACATACTCATCCATACATTCACTCACACACTCGTTCATACACTCACTCACACACTCGTTCATATACTCACTCACACACTCACTTATACACTCACTCATTCATACACTTACTCACACACTCACTCATACACTCACTCACATACTTATTCATACACTTACTCATACACTCACTTATACTCACATACTCATTCATACACTCACTCACACACTCGTTCATACACTCACTCACACACTCACTTATACACTCAGTCACACACTCGCTTATACACTCACTCACACACCCACTCACACTCACTCATTCACTCACTCATACACTCACACTCATTCATATATTCACTCACACACTCATTCACTCACTCACTCATTCATGCATTCACTAACTCACCCACTCATTCATTCACTCACTCACACACTCACTCACACATATTCATACACTCACTCACACACTCACTCATACGCTCACTCACACTCATTCATACACTCACACACTCACGTATACACTCACTCACATACTCACTCACATACTCATTCACTCACTCACACACTCACTCACTCATTCACTCACTCACCCACTCACTCACACACTCACTCACTCACACACTCACTCACTCATTCACTCACTCACCCACTCACTCACACACTCACTCACTCACACACTCACTCACTCACACATTCATTCATTCACACACTCAGTCATTCATTCATTCACTTACTCATTCATTCACACTCACTCATTGTCACACTCATTCATTCATTCACACACTCACTCGCTTCTCGCCTTTGGAACAATTCTAGATTGGTGATGTTCAATCGTTTTACTGTTGCGCTAACCATTGGGTGTTACTTTGGGTGGATTTCTGAATTCACACGTAATCGTACTCTTTTCCACACTTCCATTCTCTTGGGAGGGTAGGGAATAAGCTTAGGTAAGGAAAAGGCCCTATCCTCCTACCGGGAATCGAACCTGGGAACTTTGTATTATTTTAATGACTGACTTAATGAAAAAGGGACTAAAACATAATCATAGCTGTGTATTTTGTTCAAATGAAAACATCTTTGTCTTCAGCGACTTTGTAGTTTGAAAAATAACGCTTTAAAACACTAACACAAAATTATTAAATTTCTATCCGTAAAGGATAAGTATTTTGTTCTATTAATAAATTCCATTCCTCTGTGATCAGTAATACTTTCTATTTCACCACACGAACAATTATAAACTTCCAAATATCCCCGGTTAAGTTTCCGGATGGGTCGTGGGAAATTTTCTCCAATTAGAACCATTCCTAGTCCTTTGAAGCATCTGGAAGTATAATTGTGCAACTCAATTTGAGCGTGTTCATTCAAAAATCAATTAAATCTACTTAACGAGTTAGTAACACCAGAGATCGTTTCTCATTTCCAAGCCCCCATTATGCCTGACGATGCTAAACATTTGAAGCAATTGAAAGCCTAAATGCTAAAATGTGTGAGTGTAAAATATAAAGAGCAGCGTTAAAATGGCCAGTGGTTGTTTCTGTTGAATACTGTGTACCCGTCCAAGTGAGCCTCTATCCCTGTAGTAAGGACTACTAGCAATAAGTGTGTTTGCCGCTAGTGACGTTTGCTGGCATTCGGCCCGATTTACTTATGATAGTACTAACAGTATGTGCATGTAATTTACAGTCGCTTCCTACTGCTTAGCTTTTCCTCTGTTTGCACAACACATTCCCTACATTTATTCTTAACATATAGACTATATTTGTGTGTAGTTAACTTCTACCCTGTTCTTTTGTGTGTTAAGAATCATGTGCATTAAATGGAATTAGGAAGCAAAGTGCAGTAAAACACTTAAATAATTTAGAGTGCAACCCTCCACTCCATTTACGTTGGTGCAATATGGTTTCTGTGTACTTCCAACGAAAGATACACGATGATCAGATCCACTAGAAATTTTTCATCTCTTGATCATCAAACCTCCTTCTACTTTCTCTTCCACAGACTGTTCTTACAAAAACAGATTCTTCTATTTCTTAATAATGGAGATAAATCTTCGTTATAGGTCATTTCGGTATAGGTGTGAGAAGAATGCAGCAGACTAAAGCGATAGTTAGACGTTTTAAAAAGTGGGTCGCTATGTGATGAATTTGAAACTCCAAGCTGTTTTACATAACCAAGAGAAAGGAGTAGCAACTCATTGCTTGAAAAGTGTGTAAGTATTGACAATTAAAACAGTAACAGAGAATACCAGGGAAGTAGTTAACACCACACAATATGTTGACATAAATGGTGAGCTTTAACGAGGTATACATTTTTGTGTGGTAAGATTTTGTCCGTCTCTTACTGTTTAGCAATAATAATTATTCAAAATTAATTCAAAATATGAACTTCACAGACTATTTACTCGTAGGCAATTCAAGATATATATATTTTATTTGTGGTGTAAATATCTTAAACATATGATATTTTAGTCAATGTCGTATTTACTCCCAAGAGCGGTACCCAGATCGTAATTTGGTGGGCCCTGTGCCGTATGGTCACAGTGGTTAATAAGGCGTGACCCTCTCTGAGGAACAGCGGAACTGTTTGTCAAGCTTTACAACAAACATTTATTTACTTCTCTTTGAATTTTTTTAAAACTTGCCAAATATCAGTGTGTTCTTCCAGAGTGCAATTTATCAAATCTAATCAGTTACACAACACTTGCTTAATTACTAGTAATTGCATGATTGATTGTAAGCGTATCTTGTAGAGAAAACGAATTGAGTAAAATGCAAGGGTATGAGTATTTAACGAGGCCTTCCTAGCTTCTCCTCCTTTCCCTTTCTTTACCCCTCTGTAATGGCAGTACTTTGATGCTGCTGGCTGGACATAGTTATAAACCAATGACACGTCGACCTGAAAGGGAAGTATTGATTTTTTCTGGTCGCTTAGTTAAAATCGTCACCCCTCCCTTTACCCCTCTCCAAGGGCACCACTATTCATGATACATGCTAGTTATGACTAATGTCATGTCGGCACGAAATGAAAGTATTGATTTTTTCTAGACGCTCGAAAAATCGTTACTAATTAAGCTGCAACTGTTGCTTGATTCACAGCATACCGTATACATCAGAAGCTACACGTGGCGAGATTAGTGGTCTATGGCAAGGTCATAACACAGTTCGACAAACTTCAGAAAGTGTGTAAGATCACAGATACCTATGTAATTAAATGTTAATGTCACCAAAGAAAGGCGGTTTATTGTGTACGTATAAGAAGAAAACCTTTCATTCGAAAGCAGAAACTGTGTTACAATATAACTTAATAGAGAAACATATCAAAGCTACTTCGATACGATTTTTAATTCCAGTTTAAATATAGAGAGAATTTGTAGAAGGAACAAACTTTTTTACTTTTCAATGTAATATTGCATTATGTTTACTGAAAAGTTTACACGTTTTGGTGATTCTAAGGATAAAGTTAGTTTTTCTGGTGACAAAGAATCGTTTAACTCAATAAATACCGCTTATTTCAAGCAATATTTGGAACCTTTTTCCATAACAGACACGAAGGATTTGGAGATAAATCTAAAGAAAATTAAAACGTGGTTTTTTTCACGAGGCCAGGCAGATCTTACCCTTCCCCCACCCCACCAACACCTTTGCTTGTCATCATTACACTGTCATGCCTCTTGTCCGATATTGCAACTGTCATTGATCACTCACCCCTTACTAGACCTCTTAAGACGATAAGAAACTGAGGGGTGCTTCCCAGACAGAGCATATTGCTAAATTCGTTTTGTGTGCCTGGTTTTACGTAAACGTATTAGTAAAATATTGTTTGTTTTAGAACATGAGTTAACTCTCCATTAATAGTAGTAATATATTATTGGTACTTTAATTTATCGCAAAATAGATTTTTTTCCCTTCGTTCCTACTGAACATACAATCGGACTGTCAAGGCCACTGCTAACGCGTTATTCAATCTGATTAAATATCGACGTAGCTTGTTGCCTTATTTCCTGATATAGGGAGCTAGGTAAGTGACAGTGAGTATGACTGGTCGTTAATAGTCTTGTTCGATACATTTTTATCTGAACAATTTTTGGGCTTCACGGCCCCACGGAGTTCTTTTTATGTAGATTTTGACATTCTTGTGAGTATTTATTCGTCTTTCGACGCATGTTTATAAACCGGGGAAGGTACGAGCGCATGATTGATAAATTAAAGCGTATAATTTGTTCCATGGGCACAGTGTGTTAATCGCCTCCACGCTTTACCATGAGTGCTCTATCAACTCTCCGTAATACTGCCGTTTCAAGTCCCAACGAAACTCCCCACAACACCTGGTGAATGATATGTACACCTACCAAGTGTCGACATTTGCTTGTGGAACTCTACCCCGCTGCTTTTACCCGGGACGTGTAGAACTCAACATCCACTTTGGAGAAAATATCAACCATATAAATATACATGGGCATCACCTAAACCTTGCGCCACAAATATTTCGGAAAGGGAAGTACTTTTGATGTGCAACAGAGTTGATTGGAAGCCAGGGCCTCGCATTTGCAGCCTGTACGCCGATTTTAATAATGTTTAGAGAGTGTGTTTTTGAACAAAAATACAATTTTTGAACAATGTCTATTGTCATCAACAAAATAAACGTAATGTGAATTAGAATGTCAATAGTGTTTGTCGCAAGAGTCTATTGCAAGTGTTTTATAAGAAATCCTATTTTGAAAATTTACACACTAACACCTGTCGTATACCTGTAATTCTATAAACTAAAGAAAAACAAACGTGAATACATTACTTCTGTGGATTCTGACAAGTAAAGAGAAAATTGACCTTCAAAGGTTGTGTTGAAAATGACCACCGACAGCTTCTATATATGCACCCAATCTGCTTTGGAAAGACTGCTGCACATGTTCTAGCAGTTCATTGAAAACTTCAGTGTAGCAGAAGTAAACGCTCTGAAATACTCATTAAATTATCTAAAATACCTATAAATATACCTCATAATAGCATGAAAATACTCCAAAAATACTTCGAAAGGACGCAAGTGTATTCTAAATACCTGCACTAAAACCTAAGATGGCCAAACGCTATCTGAAATACCATTATCAGTAGACAAAATACCCACCAATGTGCCCGAAAATACCGCGAAAGTGCGCCTAATAGTTTACAAATACCCTCGAAATGTCCCGAAAAGGCCTAAAAGGTGCATACCAGGGGTCAGCGCTCCTTCAAAATGCCTAAAATCACTGGAAAACGTTTATAATACAGAAGTGCGCGAGCTTAGATCTACACCGAGATAAAGTTTAGGCTATGTCAGCTGATAAGAGAATAGAATAGACTAGAAGAGCAGTGGGCTAGGTTACGTCAGGTTTGGTGATAAGAGGATAGAATAAATAATTAGAAGAGGAGGGCCCGCTATACGTTTTAGAAATAAAATTGTTCCTAGAGCTTACCCCAAACACTTTCACACACCGGTCTTTCTACCTCTAGATTATGTAAGGCGGCCATCTTAGCTACAAAAGGTGGCCCAGCTGTGTCTTATTCTACCTACTCTCAATCGTAGTGAAGTGAGGTGGGAAATTCTTGCTAAAAGACAACACAGTGTAAGACACCATCCTGAATTAGCTGCGGTTGTAGCAATCGTCGTAACACATCCAAGTAACTCACTCCATTCACTATGAATCCTTGAAACAGAATGGACTACATTGTTTTGCCGCTTTCACATCTAGTCACATTTATTTTGAATGTGTCCCTTTGCCACTTAAAAATAGCACTTGGTTGCTCGTCGGCTCATATTCGACTGTTATTCCTATTCACACGACCACAGGTATGAAATGTAGCCTCGCCACTGAAGAGGAAATGTTTCATCAGATTCTCGTCATTAGCTAAAGCCTCAAGCAAATCATGACACAGTCTGAACAATCTTTCTCTTGTAAACAGCAGGTGGTTCGCAAGTTTGTGAACTGTAAACCTCAGAGTTCTTCAGACTGTTCTGGGAATGTCCAGTTCACTACTGAACATTCATGCGCCTGGACTGCGTCGAGTAGATGCGACTGGACTACATTCAATCCCTTGCTGAATGTCTTGAACATCATTTGCAGCGGTCCCTGGTTTGTCTGATCGCTTCGCATCAAAAACACTTCCTGTTGTTCTATATAAATGTGTTCACCAACTTTCGGACATTAACTAGAAAGTGCTGGTTTATGACATTTTTGTGCAAACTCCTGACGAAGGTGGTCGCAATGGCGCGGAGATTCCTGCTACACGTTCTTCAATGTTAAGCATGTTTCTTGAATAACCCGAAAAAACTGGAAAATGTTGCCCATTTAATGGGAATGGATCGACAATTTTGGACCACTTTGTATATTCCAGTCCAGGCAATGAATTAAATTCTGAAACAATCCAGTGAACTATGGCATCCAAGCCTCTGTGTTGGCAAGGCTTCATCATGAGTAAGGGTATGCTGTGGGTGGCTAAGGACGGTGTTATTCCTCAGCATGCTACACCTGAAGAGCAAATGTTCAACGCAGTTTATTATTATTATTATTATTATTATTATTATTATTATTATTATTATTATTATTATTATTATTATTATTATTATTATTATTATTATTATTATTATTATTATTATTATTATTATTATTATTATTATTATTATTATTATTATTATTATTATTATTATTATTATTATTATTATTATTATTATTATTATTATTATTATTATTATTATTATTATTATTATTATTATTATTATTATTATTATTATTATTGTTATTATTGTTATTGTTATTGTTATTATTATTATTATTATTATTATTATTATTATTATTATTATTATTATTATTATTATTATTATTATTATTATTATTATTATTATTATTATTATTATTATTATTATTATTATTATTATTGTTATTGTCATCATTATCATCTTCTTTTCCTTTCCCCAACGCTACCTGTACCCAGCTATCTTGCATAAGCGATCATATTATCTTTCACATACTTCTAAATGGAGTGACACCTATGTGCGATTATGAGAAGGATGCTATTGAATGACTGAGATGCCAGAACACGTTTACTAATTTCAGTTTGCCACAATGGGACGAAAGAATCCTGCAAGAGAGGATGCTTGACGATGCACAAGTGGTGCTCCCAAGAATTATGGTCCTCCAAGTTTATATTGCACAAAAGTCACTTGGCTGGAAGTATCTAGCAGCTCTCTGATCTTATGAGAAGGCACGATTAATTATTTTTTAATCTTCAGCATCCTTGAGGCTGATTATCAAGATTAAAATTGCCTCTCCTTTAAGATAAAGATACGACGGTTAAAATATTAGTATTTAATTAATAACCATAGGTCTACCTATACACTAATCTGCTAAAAATGCATTTGTTTATAACACTGAAAAGTAAGTGTCCTTATGTAAAATGTTCTTATGGAATGTTATATTAAAACCTAACGGAGCACACGGTGTTACCCTCTCCCGCAACCTGGCTGGATTCCCCCACTACCGCTACCGCTGTGCACGCGGACTAGTACTGTACCGGCCACCATGCCTCTAAGGGCAACGCATTTTCGTCTGTTAAATTTATTATGAATGGGAGTCACCAAGCCCTGTTCGCACAGCGTATATTCAAACGTTCCCTGGTGAAGTGCCTCCTTCCAGATTTACAATTCACGAGATGTAAAGAAATTCGAAACCACTGGTTCTGTGGCAAAAAAAAAAAAAAAAAAAAAAAAAAAAAATACAACAAAACAAAACAAAACAAAAAAAAATACCAAAGCATAAAATTAGCGCAGCAAGTGGTGATTTCAGAGTCTTCTGCACATAGAACAACTAAATTCTTAAAACTAAAACCGCATAAGTGTAATGATGTCCATGTTTTAAAACAAGGTGATCCATTATCACGAATGCATTATTGTGAATGGTTTCTTTCATCAGGGAATGACGGTTTAATTGATTCACAACTTCTGCTCTTTTCCGACTAGGATTGGTTCCACCTAAATGGCCGTGTCAACACTCATAACAGTCGGCACTGGGCCTCTGAAAATCCACATCGTGTTCAAGAAATCCCTTATTATGAACGGAGAGTTGGAGTTTGGTGTGGTGTTAACGCTAGACACATACTCGGTCCAATTTTCTACGAGCTGAGAGTGCCGTGCAGAGAGGTGCCGAAATGACATTTTGACCCATTTTATCATGAACTGACAGAGGAAGAGAAATCATATGGGTGGTTTCAACAAGATTCTGCTACTGCCCATACAGCAGAGGAGTCCATGAATAAAATTAGGAAGTGTTTGAAGATAGAGTTATTAGTGCTGGTGTATGGCCTTCTCGCTCCCCTGTTTAACAGTGTGTTGGGTAACCTGAAAGACGAAGTTTACGAGACAAATCCTCATACATTGGAAGAACTAAAGCATGAAATCGGAAACATTATAGTGGCCCAACTTAATCGTGTGAATCAGAATGTGTTCTCCCGATATAATGCCTGTTTAGCGGAGGATGGACGACATTTGCAGCATCTTCTATAAGGTAAGAGTGTTATACACGCTTTACGAGGCGGCGCCGTGGCCGAGCGGTTAGCGCTAGCACCTAGGCGGCCCGGGTTCGATCCCAGGGACCCGCATGTGGTATTCGTGGTGGACGAAGCGGCGTCAGGGCGGGTTTTCTCCGGGTACTCCGGTTTCCCCCGCCATCTCATTCCACCGGTGCTCCATCTTCATGTATCATCAGTGTCACCGCCTGCGGTGCCGCAGTAGTAAAAGCGGGCGTTAAACACTACAACAACAACAACAACAACGCTTTACGTACGGAGTTTATGTAGGAGCAAAGCCGGCTGTGGCACACCCAATCGCACAGAGGCGAAATGCCGTGCACCAGTTAGGTTTTTGAATGAAGAACCCTGTATATCTAAAAAGGGATAAACTGGAAGACCAAAAGACTAGCCACAGAAACATGTATAAAGCTAATTAATTCACAAACTGTTTACACAAGAGATGCAGCCTACCTCTATAGTGTAGTGGTAGTGTGCCTGCCTCCTATTCAACAGGTCCCAAGTTCTCGGTTAGAATGAGTTATCCGGATAAGGGCTTTTCTGAGGTTTTCCCTTATCCTGAGAAGACAGATATCGGGTAACTTTGAGATCTATGAATCTCAGGCTCAATTGAGCAACATTTCACTAATTACATTCATTCATCGTCCGATATGACACTACGTTGGGGGACGCTAATATAAACAAATCCGATGTACTGCACTCACATGACTTGCTCTACTCTTGTACTAACCATTCTTACAAACTCTTATTCCTCTATCTTGTATGTGTTAGTTGAGATAAGCATTTGCAGAAATTATCTTATTGCTTATTTCCTTGTAGGTGCAAGGGGAATATTAGAATACAGTAGGCTTTCTGCGATAGTCAAATCTTTTAAAGCTTTGAAATTCTGTTCTCTTTGCACAGCTAATATGTGTGTGTGTTGTGTGTGTGTGTGTGCGTGTGTGTGTGTGTGTGTGTGCGTGCGCGTGTGCGTGTGTGTGTGTAATGAATAATTACCTTCCGTTTGAGTAAAGTATAAGTATTGCAAAACTCACACAAATAACAAGGTATATCTCCAAAATGGTTCACTCCACAAAAAAAAATCCATTTGGACGTAAATTGTGTGCTTTGACGGGATCTACATTTTTTGTATAGTAAGATTTGGTCTATCTCTTACGGTTTACCTGTTATGCAAAGGTCATAAAGAGTGAAAAGGACTACGTGGCCTATAGCCAGAAAATTCATAATATACATTTCATTTCTTATAAAAATATCTTAAACATATGGTATTTTAATCAAAATTGTGAGAGCCATTTTTGAGGAATTCAAAATTTTCCATGCAAATGGTACTTTAGGGTAGAGGAATTTTCTTAAAAATGTTTGTGTCGCATACTTGAAGTTTATTACAGTTAAATACCAACTTTGTATTTTAACTTACTTTTTGTTTTTGAGTTATGCGACACACACGCGCGCGCGCGCGGACATTTATCTAAAAATGCTTTACTTACTATACGTAGTAGAGAGGAGGATAGAATATTGTCTTTCCTAAAACCAGTCGTCTAAGAGTACTTACAGTTAATTTCTGTACACAATGAAAATTAACCACTGCTGCAGCATAAACGCCAGACTTTTCACCGATGTTATTTAATGGAAACATTCGCATGAAGGCATGTAATGCGCGACGTAACGCAACAGATCACAAATTTCAAACTTTATGTATTTTTTCCCCTTGCATCATCAACTTGTCAGTTGTATACAATAATGATGCGATATCTTACGCCATCTGTCGTGAAGTCATGTTCTTTTATTTGTCCATGCTACGTTATTGTAAATACTGACACCAAACACAAATCTGTTGTTTGCTTGGTTTAGCATATATTTATTTATAGTAATGGGTTGAATAATCTTATTGGATATTATAGTTCTGTTATTCAATTTGAAATTTGCGGTACGCAAATATACTTGCATGTTCGCACGCAGTTTATGGATCTAGAAAACCCTGCCAAGTCTTGTGTTATGTCTATGTCTGCATTGTGAATTATTTTACCTCACACTTTTCCGCTTATGCTGCATTATGTTAATGTTACGTCTTCATTGTGAGTGGGATCTTAAAAGAAGCAGCAAACACTACCAGATGCACAAAGAAAAACCATCAAGATAAAGTGGTCATACATTTTATGTCGAGGTATTCCAACGACAGGCAGCAAGATGAATTCTCGGTAAGCAGTTATCGTAAAGGGAAGTTCAAAGACCGGACGGTCGTATTAGCTCAAGGAATAGAAAGTATACGATGTATGTATAGTAAAATGCAGTGTATTTTGTTGCGGGGCAATACTCGTACAGAAATCAGTGCTGTTCCAGTTAAGATGATACAAACATATTTTACAATATGCATCATAAGTTGACAGTTTGTCATTGTAGAAATGAGTGCCACTTAGGGACATAGTTTTCAAGAAGTAATTTCTTTTGTGTTGTATATTACTGGCAGTAATTTTATTTCTTAATTTATACAACTTAAGCAGGTAGGTAAGGAAAAGGCTGACACATCACTAAATTAGACACTTTTAGCAAATTTTGTTGCTGGTTTTAGCATTTTACTGCATTTAGCGGGTTTTTGCAAGCAAAAATACCAGCATCAAAAAACTCTGAAATGGCCGAGAATGTCTAAAAAGGTGTGCACCGGCAGAAATGACGGGAGAGCATCCACAAACGTAGATCTGTATCCGGGCGGTTCTGGTAGGAGTTTAGGTTAGGTTGGTTATAGGTGAGAGAAGAATTGGCCTAGGTTAGATGGTAGGGGATAAAAGAGGGGGTTGAGTTAGGTTAATATAAAATAGGTGAGTAGAAGAATAGAGCCTAGGTTAAGTTAGGACAGGTCAGGTCAGATTTGGTTAAAGGATAAAGGTATAGAATAGATGGTGATGATCTATGACGAAAATGCAGCAAAATGGAACTACAACGTAACCAAAATTACTGTAAAAACATCATGAACAAGTATACCTACTTCGAGGAGATAGCTTGTAAAAACTTGCTAAATGTAGTTAAAAGTCGCAGAAAAAAGAAAGAAAATCGCTAAAAGTGCCCAATTTAGCGGTGCTCCTGCTGTTTTCTTACTTACCTGCTAATTTAATTGTTTGAAAAGTAAATTCAGACTGAACAACTTAAAAACATAGACGGGATTTGAGCCACGGATAGTTAGCTTTCCGTGCAATATGCCGGCACAACATTAAATTCTCTGGCTGACTCACATTTTTTTCGGTAAACCACAAGATGCTGTCATGGTAATTTACTTGGTAGAGCAACAGCATGGGAAGCTGGAGATCGTGGTTTAAATTCCGGCTGCGGCACTGAATTTTTAGGCTTATTCTACGTTTCAAACTTTAGCTTACACGTGCTTTGTGTAGAAGAGGAACTAACAGAATTGCTGACTATACAGTTTCAAACATTTAATTTCAGTGAATCCTCTCGTTCTTTACGTGTCCGAAAACAGGGTTTTAAAAGAATTTCATGCTGCAAAATTACACTTCTAAGAGCCATTACAAGATATCACAGAATACCTAAGGAAAGAAATAATGGGAACTGCGAAGGTTAGTCCTGTAAAGTGAATTATAAAAAGGAATCGAAATGTTATGTAATTAGAATGGGTACTAAAAGGCTACGATCATTTCAATGTAAGCGGGAGAAAATCAGTAGGAAGACCTGTGAGCAATGGAAACGAGACCAGAAGAGACCTTTGACCTGAACAATATCATGAAGAAGAGGACGAAGAGTAAGTACTAGTAGAAGAAGAGCCAGAAGAAGAATAAGAAGACGGTGTTCTTCATCTTTCTGTTTATTCAAGTGCATTACATTGCAAAACTTGTTTGCCTGATTCACGTTTTAAGTAAGATGGTTACTCTAGCTTCACACATTGTGCAGTGTCGCAGGCTTACGGACCACCCTTCTCTCGATCGCATTACAGCAAATCAAGCAGTTATTGGGATTCTGCCCGAAGCTTTAAGAAGGCACTTTCTCACGGAGTATACCTACCTCTAAATTTCTGCACAAGATATTATGTAAGTGCATTAATGTTGGATAACTGTTTGAAGCACTACATCTCACTTAGAAATAACGAGTTTTAATTTGTACATCCAACAAAACTGCAAGGGAAAACATGATAATTCTCTATTTTGGATGAATCACTTGATATTAACAAGCACTATGTGGATGAGAGAGAGAGAGAGAGAGAGAGAGAGAGAGAGAGAGGGGGGGGGGGAGACATATTGACCCATTGTTATGAAACTTGCAGTGAATCATAGCTTAGGTCCCATTTACAGAATAAGTTATACCAGGTGAACCAGTTAACCCTATTTTTTGTATCTATGAAACCCGCAGATTATAGTCTAACTTGAAAACATCGTTCCATTTGTCAAGCCAGAATTTATTTTGTAGTTGTATTGTGTCAAATACAGTTAATCGTTCTTGGGTCTTTTCTGATAGCCATGACGAAAAGTTCCGTGAACACAAGCTGCCAAGAACTAAAACATAATATCGTTTAGTAGATTAGCAGGCTGCTTGATACGCAGACCGTTTTTTTTTTTTTTTTTTTTTTTTTTCCTTCCCGTTTTTCCTTTAATCAGTAATCATCACAGTGAACGTACTAAACAGAAATGAAAAAAGCGATACACAGTAACTACAGAAACACGATTGTATTATTAACGTTTTGCAACATTTACTGTCACATGTAAGAATAAAGTGAGTTCAAACGGTACTTGATTAATGAAGTAAGTGCTCAAACTGCATTTTCATCTCTTTTAATGCAATTTATAATACCTCACAATGACTAAAGAAGTGAAATGGAGGGTTAAAAAAGCTTTGAACCATTATCGTAGATTCAAACACGTGTCTACGACGGAAACGTAGTATTTCAGCTCGCACTCCACAACCCCATAAGGACCAGCCTTTTGAACTCCAATGCTAGCTGAGGTATGCGGCAATTATCCATTACTTCGTAACCTTACTAGTGTGGTATAATCATTTAGTGCAAATATAAGATTCTGTTGGTGTTTTATCTTCATTAATAATTATGACTCAAGCTATTACGCTTGCTATGCAAACTAGTAAATGCTGTGATGTATGCCATCATTTACTTATTAAACTATGTAACGTTTGTTGATGTGACTGTGAAACTCTGTTATGAAAGTAGGATTGTCTTTGATTGGTCATAACCTATCGCTATCCCTTGGCACAGATACACCATTTTGTTTGGGAAGTGGATCTATTACGATTGATGCTCGTTGAGCAGGAGTTTCGGGAGGGTGTGTGAGGAATATATTACTCCAAAAAAAGTTTATAAGTTGTATAGAAACCTGGAGAAATTCTCAGTGAAAGAGTACGATGTGTTTGGAATAGATCTGTATCGCATAAACCTTTTCCCCTTAAATCACTTATTCACTGAGATGTTAAGCCGCCTTCTGTCTGTGTCCATACATGAAGTGTGAAGTGTACGGTCAATATAGGCTCAGGGCGTACCAGCTTCTTACTGAAGTGCATAAATTCGGAAAAAAAAAAAAGGGGGGGCAGCTGATTCACCTGGTATTTAGGGACAGAAATTATTAGTTTCTCTACTACGTATAGTAAGTATGGGAAGTATTGTATTCCACCCAAAAATTCCGTGTCGAGATTTCACCGGAAATATATGTTTTGAGCCCCTCTGAATTTAAAAAAAAAAAAAAGCATTTTTAGAAAAAAGGTCCGCGCGTGCGTCTCTCTCTCTCTCTCTCTCTCTCTCTCTCTCTCTCTCTCTCTCTCTCTCTCTCTCTCTCTCTCTCTCTCTGCGAACAGCATAATTCAAAATCGAAAAGTTGGTTTAAAAACGAAAGTTGATATTTAAGTTTAATATCTTTCTAGGATGCGACACGAAGGTGTTGAAGAAAGCTACTCCATCCTAAACTACCCTTTACATGGAAAATTTTTCGAAAATTTTGATTTTTCTCGAAAATGGCTCTAACGATTTTGATTAAAATGCTAGATATATGTATACAATATTTTTATGGCAAGTGAAATGTATATTTTGGATTTTCTGGCTATAGCCCACGTAGTCGTGTTTAATCTTGATGACTTTTGCATAATTGGTTAACCGTAAGACATAGACCAAATCGTACTATACAAAAACTCTAGATCTCATTAAAACACACCAGTTATGTCGAAATGCATTTTTTGTGGAGTGAACCATTTCGGAGATACTCCTGTTATTCATGTGAGTTTTCGAGTGTTTAAATTTTTCTCAAATGGAAGGTCGTTATTCACTATTTTATCTCTTGGCAGTGCAGAGAGAACGGAATTTCAAAGCCCTCATATAGCGATCAGTTTTAAAATATTTGACTCGCTCAAAACCTACTGTATTCCCATATTCCCCTTGCATCTGCAAGGAAATAGCAATCAGATGATTCCTGCAAATGTTTATCTCAACTAACATGCAGAAGATAGAGGAACAAGAGTATGTAGGAATGGTTAGTACAAGAGTAGAGAGAGTCATATGAGTGCAGTACATCAAATGTTATGCTCTAATAACCCCTTTAATATGCATACATTTATGCTGTGAAAACTTCCAGAATAAACTTAGAAATATGCTTGTATAACATTGAAAACATTATTCAGACCAAAAAAATCAAGATTTAAGACAATTTCTAAGAAATCTGAAAACTAAAAGATTGCAAAAATAGACGAGTGATTTCACACGGCAAACTTTATTATTGCTATTAAATAGAATACATTTTCCTTAAATAAGAACAGATGAAAACAGTATGGGTACTCACATTTAGTGCTCCACATTCTCAAGTTCTTCTCTGTTGCAGTTTACGACCACCAAATATTTTTCATTTCCCATTGTTAGCCGCCTCCTGTTGCTCCTTATAGTGGGAAAAACTTTCCTGTACCTCACAGGAAGATAGCGGTGCATACACAAAAGCTGCTATTTGATCAACTTTTAGTGGCATTTCACTACACAGTTGGGAACGTTTTCCTTTTAAGATTTCTTCAATCTCACACATTTGTTCATATCCTGTTCTTTTTAACAATACTGCGTACTTTTTCCTTCTCTACATTGCCAGTGGTTCCAGGTATCGAATTCAATTTATGGATTGTGGTTTTGAATGCACTTAACGAATGGGACAACTTAGTGTTGTCGGTTTCCAAAGAAGTTATGGCAGCCGGAAGATGGGAGAAATGTGCAGATATACCTATAAATAAAGTTAATTTCTACTTCTGGGTTCTTTGATACAATATCTTGAGCAATTTGAATTACTGCAGAGGTTTTGGAATCAAGTGTATTCACTATATTCCTGTTTTCAAATGCTCGGTGTAATAGAGAACTGCACATAACGATGTTCCCCAGCGCGTTATAATTATATAATTGGGTCTGGTGGAAGTAGGACATTCAGAGCTCCTGCTTTAAGAGCTTGTTTTCATATGGTGCTTTAACAAATACCTTCTTTACAGAAGATGCCAGGATATCTACAAGTGAGAAATTTGCACGAGTCGTTTCTACAACCCGATGTAATCCATGCACAAGTCAAATGTGTCATATTTGAAAATATAACTTTAAGAGCATTGCTAGCTTTTAGCGTGTAACTCGCAGCATCAGTCAGAAAGAGTAATACCTACTCGTAGTAAATGCCATCTGGACACAGAAAGATCAATGAATCGATAAAGAATTGGACATTTGTTGCGTAAGGTTGTTCTATTGCAAGGAGACATGGTGTAGTTGGTCGTTTTTATGGAGAGACTCAACATTAAAATTTGCAGCAAACTATCCTTCACTATCTTGTGTTTCGTGATTGTACTCAATATGTTCGCTGATATTTTGAAATGCACCATTCTAACACTGCTCCACATAATGTGTCGGTCTGGGCGGCTCGCTTGTTAAGACGCTGGCCTACTGATCCCAAGGTCGCGGGTTCAAATCCGGCCCAGACGACAGCTCCATGTCAGTAGATTTACTGGCATGTAAAAGAATTCCTGCGGGACAAAATTCCGGCACACCGACGACGGTTTTTTTTTTTGTTTTTTTTTTTTGTTTTTTTTTTTTTTTAAATTAACGTCCTCCAACATTGCGTCATATCGGACGGTGAGTGAATGAAATGGGTGAAATGAAGCTCAAATGAGCCCGAGGTCCATGGAGCTTTAAGTTACCCGACATTCGTCTTCTCAGGATAAGGGAAAACCTCGGAGAAAACCTTACCCGGATAACTTATCCTAAGCGAGATTCGAACTCGCGACCTCTTGAACGTGAGGCAGACACGCTAACCATCACGCTATCGAGGCGGGACCGACGACGTTGATGTGATCCTAGCAATTGACAGCGTCGTTAAACAACAAAATAATTTAATTTAATTTCCACATAATGTTTACGAAGAATAGATTGGTCCGACACTTAACGCTTAGTATACTGCTCAATGAAATTCCTGAGCATGTGATTGGTGAGTTTCCACAGTGGAATACCTGCCGCTAAAAATGCTTCGCACAAATGAAAGGAGAACTGTGAAAAATGACAGCCTGAAAATCCACTTAATTTTTGAACAGGGACATCTTTTGCAGAATTAAGTTTGATTTTACCTTTGTGTTTATTAGTATCCAAATGTTGAAGTATTATTGTGTTACTCTAATAATTAGCATGCGCTTTACCTTTGATCATCTGAAGCCTCTCAGGCAACACACGCCACATGCATTTTTTGTTCTCGAAGTCGCTGATGTTTCACATTGCACCAATCAGCATGTCACTCCAGCCAATGAAATCGAAGACATCACAAATAACAGACAATTGTGAGCCCCATGTGGAGTAAAACACAGCGTTGCAACATTTACCCGTTCTTTCATTGTTAGTTTTCCCGTGACATTGGTCTTCTAAGAAGTAAATGTCCACGCGTGGATTGCGAACGCCTTCTTGGAGAAAACGTGACAATGTTGCTTTCGCTACACTTAATACCTTCATCTTCTCACGCGGCCTTGATCTGCCGCATGTTAACCATTAGAGTAGCGCAATAATACCAGAAACGCTTTTCACTACTAACCCTTCACACGCTCCGCAATACAAAATTACACCATCTGTAGTAAACAGATCTGTTTGAAATCCCTCTGACCTAACTTTGTCACTTACTTTTACTTTTGGCATTATTACATGAAAAAGAAAACTTCACCATATACAAGCCTCACACCACCGAATTAAATGACCTCAACTCTCAACTAAGGAACGACTGGGATTTGGGAACTTGCTGTCAAATTTTGGAAGGAATTTCTAAATTTATTGACTCGACATTCAGTTCTTTAATGTGTAAGTTAGGATACATTTGATTATAAATCAAGTGGTACTAAACGATGAAATTAAAACTAAATTAAACGTTATATTTCGTTTAACACCCACAGTTTAACACAATAATTATTCTGAGAAGCCCTTAACACCCACAGTTTAACACAATTCTGAGAAGCCCTTAACACCCACAATTTAACACAATTCTGAGAAGCCTTTAACACCCACAATTTAACACAATTCTGAGAAGCCCTTAACGTCCACCTTCATTCATACCGCTAGAATGATGAAACGAGCCAGATAAGGCGGAGATTTCCTGATCTGACGACTCGTCAGTGACAAGACGACGTAGCGTATGCGTTGAATTTTCTATCAATGTTGCCAAGTTTCAAGACTGACTCATATTTGTACGTGCATTACATTCATAAGTAATATATCCCTGTGTGTGGGGCTGGGTGGGTGTGTGGGGTGGGTTGTGGGTGTGTGGGGTGGGGTATGGGTGTGTGGGGTGGGGTATGGGTGTGTGGGGTGTGGGGCTGGGTGGGTGTGTGTGGGGTGGTGTGGGTGTGTGAGGTGGGGTATGGGTGTGTGGTGTGTGGGGCTGGGTGAATGTGTGTGGGGTGTGGGTGTGGGGTGGGGTATGGGTGTGTGGGGTGTGGAGCTGGATGGTGGTGTGGGTGTGTGGGGTGGGGTATGGGTGTGTGGGGTGTGGGGGTGGGTGGGGTGTGTGTGGGGTGGGGTATGGGTGTGTGGTGTGTGGGGTGGGGTATGGGTGGGGGTGTGTGGGGTGGGGTGGGGTATGGGTGGGGGTGTGTGGGGTGGGGTGGGGTATGGGTGGGGGTGTGTGGGGTGTGGGTGTGTGGGGTGGGGTATGGCTGTGTGGTGTGTGGGGTGGGGTATGGGTGGGGGTGTATGGGGTGGGGGTGTGGGGTTGGGTGGTGGTGTGGGGTGTGGGGCTGGGTGGGAGTGTGGGGCTGGGTGGGGGTGGGGCTGGGTGGGGGTGTGGGTGTGTGGGGTGGGGTATGGGTGTGTGGGGTGTGGGGCTGAGTGGGGGTGTGTGGGGTGTGGGTTTGTGGGGCGGAGTGTGGGTGTGTGGGGTGTGGGGTGCGGGCCTGGGTGGGGGTGTGTGGGGTGTGGGGCTGGATGGGGGTGTGTGGCTGGGTGGGGGTGTTGGGCTGGGCTGGGTTGGGGTGTGGGTGTGTGGGGTGTGGTATGGGTGTGTGGGGTGGGGTATGGGTGTGTGGGTTGTGGGGCTGGGTGGGGGTGTGTGGGTTGTGGGGCTGGGTGGTGGTGTGTGGGTGTGTGGGGTGTGGGGCAGGGTGGGGGTGTGTGGGTGTGTGGGGCTGGGTGGGGGTGTGTGGGGGTGTGGGGCTGGGTGAGGATGTGTGGGTGTGTGAGGATGTGTGGGTGTGTGGGGCTGGGGGGCTGGGTGGGGGTGTGTGGGCTGGGTGGGGGGTGTGGGTGTGTGGGGTGGGGTATAGGTGGGGGTGTATGGGGTGGGGTATAGGTGGGGGTGTATGGGGTGGGGGTGTGGGGCTGGGTGGGGGTGTGGGGCTGGGTGGGGGGTGTGGGTGTGTGGGGTGGGGTATGGGTGTGTGGGGTGGGTGTGTGGGGTGGGGTATGGGTGTGTGGGGTGTGGGGCTGAGTGGGGGTGTGTGGGGTGTGGGTGTGTGGGTTGGGGTATGGGTGTGTGGGGTGGAGTGTGGGTGTGTGGGGTGGGGTGTGGGTTTGTGTGTGTAAAACAAGGAAATGCGCAGCGTAATTTGGAAAATACACACGTATTTTTAACATTAACAAAACATGTCAAATGTGTCATTAAATGCACATTAAAATCTTGTTTAAATTCTTAGAAATTTAGTAATTCACTCAAATACCAGTTGAGCATATTTTGTGACAACAGAGAAGAACTATCCTTTTGCATAATAATTCCTGTCGCTGGTAATACAAGAGCTTAATTACTTTCACCCAAGGGAAATTCTTCTAATGAGGCACCAAGTAAAAAGAAAATGAAAATACCTCGGTTATAATTGAGCTATATACTGCGGCTTATACCGTAAGAAATTGTAATTTGAAATTAATTGTGTGTTGTAAACAGATTCTAATTTTTCGCGTTGTGCATTTTCGCCTATTGCTTAACGTATATCAGTTATACAAGTTCTTATATCATTCCTTCGAAATGAGCATAACTTTCCGGGTTATTCCCAGAAAATGTAAGACATAAGTACATTTTAGTTCTCATGTAAGTGTCATTAATATATAACATTCTCATCTAAATAGAGGTATTTTTTAGAAATGCCAGGATTTTGAAAAATGTTCCGTACAAAGGGTAGTTGGTATGGGGGTATTTTCTTGAAAATCTTCGTATTGTATATTTGGACGATACATAACTGAAATGCCAAGGTTGATTCTTATCCGACTTTTCGTTTTTAATGCTGTTTACAATCACTACACACACTAACCTATTTTTTAAAAAAAGAATAAGAAGGGCTCATAACATGGACTTACGGTTACACCTAGATATGGAAGTTTTTTAATAGAATGCAATACCTTCTCTAGCTACTATGTACAACCACGGCAAAAATGATGGAGCGCATTTGGAGAGCAGAATATTTCTAAGTCTCACGTCGTGTTGCAACGCGATTTACATAAGTCGATGTTTTCAACATGCAGCTGAGTTTAATAATTGTCTCTGTTTGGTGTGTTATCTTCTGTCGGACACATCTATTTGTGTGTCTTGAATCACCACTCGCATTTGTATTTGCAAGTCTGTATGGAGAGACTGTGTGTGTGGGTGTGTGTGTGGGTGTGGGTGTGGGGGTGGGTGGGTGTGTGTGGGTGTGGGGGTGGGTGGGTGGGCGGGCGGGTGGGCGCGTGCGCGTGCGCGTGTGCGTGTGCGTGTGCGTGTGTGTGTGTGACTCAACAACGAGAAGTCGATTAAATAACCAACTTAAGTTCAAAGTCTTCCTAGCATGCGGTACGAAAATTCTCAAGAAAATCCGCCCCTCCCCCCCGCCAAATACCTTTTACACGGAACAGTTTTCGTTATTATTTATTTTATAAAACATAACTGTAGCGATTTGACTAAAATAGAATATGTTCAACATATTTGCATGACAAATAAAATTTATGTCATAAATTTTGTAGGAATGACTTGTGAAGATCTCGACTCCGAATTACTTTTGTGTAGTTGGTAAACCGAAAGATGAAAAAAAGAATCTGCTCAAAAATGTAGATAATGTCAAAGCAAACAATTTATGTCAATAAATACCAGGTGAGTCAGCTGCCCCTTATTCTCGAGTTTTATGCAATCCGCATTTTATAGCCCAACATGAAAACATGATCCCATTACTAGGTTGTACCCGCGTATTTAACATGGATGTTAAACACTCGAGGAAATTAGTGCTAATATAGATGTTATCACATCGCCTTTTAATATATTCGTAATTAGACAGCTGACGTTTGCACTTCCGTAAATGTTCACTGGAACCAGCGAATATTAGATCTTAAACGGAATGTTTACCTGACACGTTACTAGGTAACTCAGTTGGAACGACCGTAAGACCCCGAAGTGATCTGTCTGCTGTGAAGGTGGTTTGAATCACCTGCATTTACTAACTTTTTTTACCGTGCAATCCTCACAATTCACAAATTATTATTCTGAAAACTGTTATTATATTCAGTTTTATTGTTTTATTTATGTTTTATGGCATTATTTGATGTTTCTTTATTGGTGAACTACAATTAGGTAGTTATTTAAACACACCTATAGGTAGGTGCAATTGAAATAAGGATCTTTATACACATTTGAACACAGAAAGCAAGGAAATTACATTGTCAGAGTTTAACATGGAAGTTAAATACAATTTTGCAGACAACGAATTATTGTGCTATTAAAAATGTTTCATAGTGATATGTTTTGCGGCGATGGAATGACCCTTTTTCTATTCTGGAACACGACTCCTATAACGAAGCAAGTGCTCGAACTGATGACCTTCTTGGGTAATGCACGCCTGGGCACGCTGTTGGATGGAGCCTCTGACTCAGTGTAGCATGGCGGGTTGAACAGATCTATAGGCCACTGTAATACGCTGACGAAGGATTTCTGGACTGACCAGCTCCCCTGCGTTCTTTTAAATAACCCCAGAGAAAGAGGTCAAGGGTGTCAGATCAGGTGATCTGGCAGGCCAGGGGACTGGTCCTTGTCTTCCTATCCAATGACCAGGATGTGCAGCATTCAAATGATTGCAGACGATCCTCGACCGATACGGAGTGGCTCATTCTCTAATAATAAGAGGTGAGCTAAGGAGGAATTACAGGTAGAGTACTCTTGTTAGATTCCCCTCCAAGAATAATGGTCCAACAAGGTGGTCTCCCAAGATTCCACACCAGACATTTACACCCCACTGCTCTTGGAATGCTGCCTCCCTTACCCAATGAGTGAGTGAGTTGGGTTTAAGGGCCCGTCGACAACTAGGTCATTAGGGCCCGTCCCTTACCCAATGAGGATTATCAACACTCCAATAGCGCATATTGTGACGATTTTCAGTTCCATTGTTGTGGAATCTTGATTCGTCAGAAAACAATATCCTGGATGCAAATCCCACATCACTTGCTACTCGCTCCAGCAACCATTCACAAAAGATCACTCGAGCTTCGACATCTCTCCTGTGAAGTGCTTGATGTAGGTGCAAACGATAAGGATGGAAATTATTAGTTTTCAATATTCGCACTACAGAAGACAGACGTTCACCTCCTGAGCAACTGCCCGTGTACTAGTATACGGATTGTTCTGGGTGGCGTTCAAAACTGCTTCTGCATTAACACCCGATATTGCTGGTGCGTGTCTATGAGGAGGCATTCTTGCAAGTGATGCTGTTACACGCAGACGCCTTTCAACATTCCCGAAGGTGTTTGCTGTTGGTTGTCGTCTATTCGGATATCTCTCGCGATATAGAGCTGAGCCGCTGGTGTATTTGTTCTTGCTTCTCCGTAGATCAAAAGCATATCTACGTACTCGTCTGTCGAATACATAATGAAAGACTGGCACAAAATATCGTGCGACAGCATACGTTTGGAGAACGCAGGGGTCGGCATTCACAACACAACACATCATGCCAGTCCAGTGGGGCAGAAGTCATTATACCTGTTCAATTAAAAATGCAAACAACCAAAAACGATTAAAATTAAAATATCCTAAACCCTCAGGGACTTTATAATTAGATTATTGTGAATTCGGTTTCCAAGTTTTGATGAACATAAAAAAAATTTACAATACTGAGATTCGAACCTGTGTCATTGGGGATTAACGCAGAGGACACGTCATAATCTTATTCAGCTATTTCGAGACTTGACTGAAAGCACGTACCGCGTGCAATAGTAGGACTTGCATGTCTGGCGCTATGCCATTGCCACCTCACGAGTTTTCGTGCTACATTTAGCCTTTTAAGACAGTTTTAATAATTTTCTGGGTGTTTTAATATTATTACTTAAATGGCAAAAGATGTTATGCATATTAATTGAGATGCACGAGGCGTAGTTCACGCAAAAATATACATAAATTGCTGTTTAATAATATGTCCATTTTGACTGTACGGGTCCATGATGGATGAGGCGTGTCTCTAATTTTTTCCTAATTTATGGCAGCCAACCCCTGCTGTAAGTACAAGAATCCACCGTTTTCTTTTTAGCTGACGTAGTTAATGTACCCATATGATAGGTCTATTTTTTCCGAGGCGTTTAATGAATTACGTTGCTATGTATACTCTAATAAAAAGTTTGTAAAATCGGCCGGAAACCGGAATTCGCTCTCAGTAAACGAGTCGTATGTTTTTGAGGTGTACTTTAGCGAGGAGTACGTTCTGTCCCATAAACCGCTGTTGTTCTCAATTTTGCGCATTCCTCTCTTTAAAAACGTCAAGCAATAAATTTTAGTAAGCGCAAAACTGGACTAAGGCGCACATGCCATTAGGTGGGTGGCCTACCTTCCAAAACAATAAGGCGCGACTGACTCACCTGGTATATGTGCGGTGTTGAAGCATTTCCGAGACATTCTTTGTTATTGGATTCCATTTTCAAATACTTGAGTATTTTTCAAGTGGTAAGTAGCCATTGGTTTTTGCTCGTGGTCATGCAGGAAGCACTGATATTTCAAAGTTATCGCATAGTGATCCACTTTTTAAAAAGCTGAGTGTCGCTTTAGCATATTCTTTTTACACCTACAACAAAATGTGTAATGAAAGTGTATCTGGATTAACAAGAAGTGCATAGAAGAATAACGTTTTGTAAGGATATTTGTAGAGAGTGAATAAAGAAAGTAGTGCGAATGCAACGTATCAGAATTTTAGGTTTTAGGTTTTGTTAGCACCCCAGAAATAACACTATATTGGCGGTTTCAAAAATTCACGTGAAACTTACGCTGCACAGAAGAGATAAGAGAGGGATAGAAATGAGAAAAGGCGAAAGAGGCGGGGGGGGGGGGGAGGGAGAGAGAGAGAGTGTATGTACTGTGCAACTAAGACTGTAGCCTGCGGAAGAAACGTGAGATACCGCATTGTAGTCTTGCCGGCCCCAAATATAACTACCCTTTAACATTACCAAGGGCATAGCTCCGAAAGAAGACTAAAGGAACCGATGATAGAGCGATTGATTACACAGTAAAATTCCCAAATCTACTTCAAATTTATCATGAATGCAGTTCACTATATTTCAGTGTTAGAATACGTTAGGAGTTACCCAAATTGTTAATGTGCGCGGAGGTCGGCTTAGCAATAATTGCAGAGTCCGAGGCCGAAACTTACTGATGCGTGCATCACACAGCAATTTCTGAGTTGTTCAACGCCAAGAATAACATGACTATCCACTGAGAGCCAAGTCACTCAAGAAAGTGCAGTTACCGAAGCTTTATGAATTATACCGAAATTAAGTATAATAATTTACTAAACTATGTAATTGATGAATTAGTTACAAACAAAATAACTCTGTACATCTCCTTGTCTACCACATAATTTTATGCTGACTTCATGTAAACATTGACCAACAAATTGTTACCGTAATATAATAAAACAAAGAACGCGACTTATGTATAATTGTTATAACATAATTTCGTAAAGCTAGTCATTGTCATAATATGAAACAAACAATTCTGTTCCAAAAATGGTTTTGTCTTAATCCGTTTTATCAGCGACATATGTATTTTCTAATAAGCTTTTTTTTTAATAAGTTGAGCAAGATTTTAAAAATCACAACTATCTGAAGTTGGCCTTCACAGGGACAGCGAAATGAATCCATTACACAGCCTGTAAATATGTTATTTAAGAATAGATTATTCATCTTCAAATCTTTTTAGCAATTCAATCTTTCGAGCAATTTTTGTACATTAATTACCTTCAGTAAGCGCTACCAAAACTCCACAAAGCAACAGTGAGTTATAAAACAGGGCATATATTGCTAACCTTCCAAATGTACAGATTTCGGTTCGATTCCTAGGGCTTTTTTCTTCTTGCTCCCTAGAATCTGGAAGTATGAGTAGGAGTAAACGTGCGGGTATCACTGGGGTGAGAATTTCATGTTTATAGACGCACACAAAGATTACCGTAGAGCACCTGCCTGCTGTGCAAGGGGACCCGGGTTCGATTTCTGGCAGGGGGGTAGGCATTTTTCTCCAGCCAAGATTATTCCTCATCCTTCCCTGAGTCTGGAAGTATGAATGAAAGTGTGAATGTTTGTGTGTGTGTTGTGTGTGTTGTTTGTGTTGTTTGTGTTGTTTGTGAATTCAACGTATAAAAAACCCCGAAAGACCGAAAAACCCACTGTTAAACGAGTAACACCATTTGCTAATAGGCAAGGCCGCCGATATGACCTCTGCAGTTTAAAGGCGGGATATAAATGGAACACTTAAAAAGACCTGTCGAGGAGCATTTCTTCCGAAGGCAAAGCCGCCGATATTTCCTTAGGTGGTAAAGGCGTAACATTAATGAGTCTGGGTGCGTGGATTTAGTAATAAAACTTCGGCTGCTTGATGTAAAACACGTTGTCTCTAAATTGTTAACAAGGTAACTAATCCTTTGGTACAACGTAAGCGATTATGATTGAAAATTGTAATTAACATTTTAATAGCCTTAATTATTCTGAAAAAATATATTTTTGCATAATGTTTCGCAATTGTGTTTGTAATATCAGTGCATGTTTTAGTTTTCTTTACGGTGGATTAAATAACGTTGTTTTCTGTTTTATTCTATAATTTAAAACCTCTATGCACGTCATGAACAACGTTTAAAAGTGATTCTTTCATTCCTGATTTAAATTAACCTGAAGTTGTTACACTCCACATATAGGTATATTTTGAAACTTTCTGCAACGTGTGTTAAAGAGGTCGACTCATAACTACATAAACCCATGCCTGTAAACTTAAGAAAGATTTTGGTACAATGGTGACACCCAACTGTGATTATTGCGATTCCCTCCTTAAGTATTTAAATTTTATCTGTGTAGTAAATTATAGCTGGTTAATAATATGTGCGTAAGATACGCCATTACGATCATTAATATAACACAAACTCTTCACAAGTTGTCGTGATTCCGTCGTTTCTTTTATTTTTTAACCTTATGCGGATAACTCACCCTAAGTGAGATTCGAACTTGCGACCTCTTGGGCGTGAGGCAGATACGCTACCACCACGCTACAGAGGTGGGCATGGTTCCGTTCCACCAACCGTAGAAACATTCATTGTCCTTCACTTCTCTTTGAACTTCTTTAGCTTTTGTTTGACATACATATGACTTTCGGTTGTTGATGACCATTTAGCCAGGAAGATGATTTGTTTCTCGATGAAGTCCACACACCCGTTGACGCACGCAGTCGTACTTCCAGGCACACGGGCACACGTGAACACAAGCACACACATCCGCGATCCTCTGCGCGGCGGAGCACCAAAGACCACGGCTATGAGGGCAGGCTTCTAAATTCTTCCCCCCACACATACCTACATAGATTCTGGTTGCAAAAGTTTGTCCTCATCTTACAAGCTTGATACACTAGAGATCTGCACGAGCTCAGACCTAGGCCAGCCACATTTAACACATGCATTTTATTTGTCACGTAAAATCTTAAACTTAGATTGTTCTAATCCAAATTATTGGCACCACTTTTGAGAAAATAAAAAATAGCGTAGGTATTCAGTGCAGACCGGCTAAACCTAAGAATTTTGGTCCGCGAAGACCACTTACCATACACACTTATGATGATCTTACACAGAAAATCATCACATATTTGCAATAGCACTTCATCGAACATCTCTATAACCATGATATTGCGCTATGTAAGGTCACCAAACTCTGGCATTCACTTTCAGAGGAAAACAGAAGCTGTCATATTTCCACATAGGTTGCACACTATAATCAAATGATTAAGTTAGAGGCAGTATTCTCATTTTCATTTTACACATAGTTGGATACACACACTTTTAAGACACACATTATAATTGGCTTAGCTTCTATGTATTTTCAGTTAACTTAAGTTCATTATTCTTCGTGTAATGTATGCGTTATTTTTGTTTTCTGTTTATTTAATGTGATTTACATGTATCATCACTGTACTCAATATGTTATAATCAGGATATTTATGTAGTTGGAAGAGTCCAAATGGCCTTAGTTCTGTGACATTAAATAAATAAATAAACAAATAAATAAATAAATAAATATGCTACGTAATTAACGTGTTTTCGTTTGAATGGTGGCATTCCTAAAACGTGTTTTAATGTAGCATACATAATGTAAGGGTTAACTAACCTTACATCTTATATATTTGAACGAACAATTCTAGTATATTCCGCGCAACTTGGAAACGAACCTAACGATTTTGATCAAATTTTGTATTCAAATAAGGTTTTCCTTTTTAAGTTTATCTATATAGGTGTAATTCCTGAAAATACGCGATTTTACATAAAAAATAACATGTTTTATTTCCGCTTCTACAGAGCAATTGAACTTTATTTTGGCTTTTTCTTCTAATGGACTGATTTCAACAAACGAAGTAGCGTTTTAAAGTCCTCTTCCAGGGCTATCAGAACACAGTTGACCTAGCTATGTTAGTCTACGCGTAACAGTCACAATTAGTCAAAACCTTATTTCGGCTATAATTTCTCTGTTAATCAATCGATTTCAGCAAGCGAGCTAGCGTTTTAAAGTCCTTTTCCAGGGCTACCAGAATTAGTAAGAAAATTGACCTGGCTATATTAATTTATGTGTTACAGCTCGTCCCGTCTATATATTTGAAATAGAAATACAACGTATTACATTTCACGGCTAAAATGATGGTGCTTATGAAAAAAAAAATGTATATCTTGCTTCCCGGAAGTGACTTATCAATTGCGACAAAAAATTTTATTTAGTTAACGTTTTGCTTTTCAAGTTTATCTAAATATCTTCTCCCAAAAAAACAAGATTTCACAACAATGGGGGAAAAACGCCGAGCGAAGCTCGGTCACCCAGTTATTGTAATTAAAGGAAGTGGATTTACAGTATCTGCTATTGTGCAGTGTTTTAAACGAACCACGTGTGTTGCACCCTTAAGGGTTCATTCCTTCCTAACTAGGCTTCTAAGTTACCTGTCCACCGCTAACTTAGAAACAGCGGTTTATTAAGAGCCCAATCATTGAGAAGGATAATAATGCAAGCTCTTGTTTTGTTTACACTGAGCCATTATTACTGTGGATGACTTTGACTTTACACATAGATATTGTGTTCACAATGTTTAATTTCAGCTCCAACTGGATTAAAAATCTAAAATGGATTTACGAAAAATGGATATTTCTTTATTTATAATCTAACGGCAAGCTCAGTGACTACGCTCACAGAGTTTGTGTAGCCCTTGCGACTTCCATTGTCTTGCAGTTTGATCGTTCTGAAATGGGCCGTACAAGTTTATGCATATGTCCCCGTTGATTACAGAGACTGCTTTTTCCAGCACCTCGCAAGTGTGGTTACAGAAATATGAAAAGAAAAGTGGCCATTGCCTTAAGTCTTGAGTAATTCAGTGCAGATCAGAAGTATTTGTGGAGTCTCTCTATTTTAGTTTCTGAGGAAGGTTTCGATAGATTTAGGTGCCCTTTATAGCAGGTACATACATTTGTTCATTTCCGGATAAGCCACAATGATCAGGGGCCCACTTTTGCATTATTTATGTTTGGCATTCTATACTTCAGCAGCTTGTGATAGTTCATTGTTTCCTTTGGTTTGGAAATTGAATATGAGATTATAAACATACCTCGAGGATACTTACGAACATAGGCTTGAGTTTTATTAAGGTTGGTGAAAAGTTAAACCAAAATCTGTGTATTTTATCCCAGTAATGTACAAGTTTACGATGGAACTACTAAATCTACATTGTCCCCCTTTATTCACAAGTCTCCGCCGGATTTGGTAGCAAATGTGTTGCTTGTCATTCGCCACAACGCATTTAATGCTAGCGTCCAAAATTGAGTTCCAGATTTAGCCGCTGCTCACTTGAGCGTCTAAAACGCTTTACCCCAACGAACAACTTCGCCAATATATTCGAGCGTGAAGCCGATTTATGAGCATAAAGCCATTAGTGAAGCTGTACAGTTAAATTACTTTGCCTGTAATTCATATGTAAATCTTTTTCTATATTATGCTGTTTATAGTTTTGTAAAACAATGAGCAATAGAATACAGAGTGGATCGAAAATTTGTTGTTCAATAATATGGTAGATTATCTTCGATCAACAACTATATCTTTCAACAAAGCAAAGAAAGAGCATTCAAATAAAAGTTTGCGTACAAAGCTTTGGAATCAACCATCCTCAACATCTGGAGCCGGCTGTACAAGCCGGAGAGAGGGATTGGAGCCTGTTTCCGAGTACCGCCCCCTCCCCCTTTGAAGTACGAACCCGAAAGGTTGGGAGAGGAACCGGCCAGAGCCAGCCTCCGTCGGGCTGCTTCTAACTGGGAAGGAACCCTGCTATCTGTTCTGTCGTGGCAACGTCCCGAGCGTCCTTAGGTTCCATTCGCCTCATCCATCCTCCAGGGACATAGGCACAAAATATCGCCTTTCGGTTAAAGGGGCTAAGTCTCGCTCCACAAGCTGTCATAGAGGCATAGAATATGTATAAGTATAAAAGTATGATGTACCTATTTGTGTTCCTTGAACGTTTCTACACCGTTGCACCGATTTCGACCAAATTTAGCACAGGAACTGTCTAGCTCAGAACTCCAAATTCCACTCCACTTCACAGAGTTCATTATTTAATTCTATGTAATGCCTACAAATCTCCCAAGAACATCTATATCTTTCTCAACGATAATCGTAGTAGCTCGAACATAGTCAACACAACTATTATTACTTAGGTTTTCACAGCCTCAAAAAATAACAAACGAACAGCAGTTCATGTAATATTCGCTGAGCTGCTCTCCGACATCCACGTAGAGTAATAACGAATAACACAGTCACCTTTGGTCTGTGTTTATTTATGACTCTCTTGTGTTTTATTAATAGCTTTGTGTGTGTTGGTTACCTAGAATAAACAAGGTTATATTGATGTTACCTAAACTGCTATTATTTCTTTCCCATTTCCTAAGTAAGTAGCGACGAGGTAGCCCGAATGCGACAACGTGGGTACCACTCGCTGCATTAACGGGAAACCATTACAAACTGTGTTATTTGTGGTTTCTCAACAGTGCTTTTGCATAGTATTTTCCCAATATTTTATCATACATACAGGGTGGAAGTTACTGCTTCGGCCATATGTTAACCAGGAATTCTAGATGATGAGTGTAACAAATATGTACAATACAATTATTGTCAATAAAGAGCCATTTCGCCGAAAAGAAAATAATTTGTCAAATATTTGGAACCATCTAGCAGTGGCATGTGGTGAAGGTAGTGGCCAGGGTAAGCAATCTCATTGTAAATGGTTAAACGAAAATATGCTGATACATAGTACATGCAATTAAAAACAATAGTATCACTGCTATCCTGTGCATTACTTTGTAACAAAATATTGATGATTTACCTTGTCTTATTTGAAGCAGAACTGGATTCTCCTCCCTTTTTTGGCAAAATTGTCAATCACAAGATCATAGAATTTGGGATCCTGTTGTAGATTTACCAGAAGCCCCTTCTCTAGTGCTATCAAAGATAAGTTTGAAAGTCTTTCCTGTCGCTGAGTGTTGCGTACATAATTGTTTATGATTTTTAGTTTAGAAAAGCTACGTTCAACTGCAGCACTACTTGCTGGAATAGTTAACACTAACTCACACAGTTTTGTCACTTCACTATACACTCTGTTCAGTTCATTTTGTTTATGAAGGCTAGAAGATCATTCACAGATTTTTGATGCATGTCTCGAGACAAGTAAGTGACAGCGAGTTGTGACCTCAACGCAACAAGGTCAAAGACGTTCCATAGGACTCTTTTAGTGATTGAAAAGATAATTCTGGAAAAGACGATTTGTATTTGATTGAAAAGATAATTCTAGAAAAGACGATTTGTATTTGTTGAAGTTCTTAAAATTTAACAATTATTCTATAAAATACAGAGACTCAATATTACCAAATCTTTCTCTGAGATGGAGTAGAAGCGTATCCAGAACCTCACAATGCAAACGTTTGTAGTGCATTTTCCTGTTCAAACCATCACTGCTGGTATGACGTGGATCACCAATGGCTTCTTCAACTTTGTCCCATACTTCATCGATGGAATTGCGCTTCTCTTCTAAGACCCTCTGGAATTCCGTAATTTTCAATAAGAAAATGTTTGGAGAATATCATACACAGTGTCCGTGATTGAGAATATTATAGCAAACATTATACATATAAATATTATAAATTTGGAAGGTGAAATCCTCCATTGTGCTTACGAAACTGCGTGCAGCAGTATAAGTATCTTGATCCCATTTCTCATCTGCATTTGCAATAGTTTCAAACAATGAAAAAAGTTATTTTTTGAATTCATATATTCTTTTCACCAAACGAGAGCTGTAGCTCTAGTGCGTTTGCGAAACACGTGGCAATCTTCTGTGTATCTCATTATCCAGGGCCTCAGTTCTCTTAGAAGACTTGGAAAAAATGCTGCTGTTCCATTAACAGTCATGAAGAATATCCTGCATTCTTGAATGTGTGAAACCGTCTGTGACAGAACTAGATTTAATCTATGGGCGAAACAGTGCACAAATAGAGCTTGGGGAAATGATCCTCGTACTTTTGCTTAAAGGCCACCATCATATGTATGAGCAACTAGCTTTTCCCCAGAGTCAAATTCATCGATGAGTTCCTTTACAATTGTGTATGATGCATCAGCTGACCCACCATCTGAAATATTTATAAAGCGGGGAAACCTTTCTTGAACGTCACCGTCAGGTCCAACAGATCTCATTACTGCAGAAAGTTGGGATAAATTTGCAGCATTTGTACTCTCATCCAAACTAATGGCAACAAAGCTGGTCTCTTTGATTTCTCTCTTTATCTCCATTATTAGAACAATTAAGTTGTTCTGGATCAGATTTGATAGCCCAGTAAACACTGTCCCCTGCTCCATGAAAGTTCTTAACTTGTCGTCATGCAGAGAAAGCAGGTTTACAAGTTCTACATAATTCCCCTTGCTGCTGGATTCTGATGACTTATCGTGACCCCTAAATGTTAATTCCTGTTTCGCCAAAAACAAACAATATCAATTAGGTGTTTCATTACTTCTCTATTTTTTCTTACTAGTTCGTTGTGCTGATTTTCCCTCACTTTCTTCTGAGTATCCAGTAAATGGTCAATTCTGAATTTGCCGAGTGTTTTCAGTTGA